>JAZKJV010004118.1:0-600000 GCA_037367405.1 Ottelia alismoides | reverse complement strand
CTTCATCCTCGGGTCAACTTTGGGCCATTCCTCGGGCTCTCGAATAGGTCGGGCCTTGGGCCGAGTTGGGCCAAGTCAAGCTCGAGCCCGGCCCAAAGTATTTTTGGACCGACATTTTAGGCCCAAGCCCAGCCCTATATTCTATTAGGCTTGGGTTGGACCAGGTTTTTTGGGTTGGACTTTAGATTGGCCCGACCGGCTCAACCCAATGCTATCCCTGTATAAATATAGATAAATAAATAGCTAAAAGTGTTTATCAATTATTCAAAAGCACACAAGAGACCCTCATCCATTTATAAATTAATAAAAAATATATTTTGAATATGGGCAAATAGTTGGAAGGCCCCTAAAAATAATAGTGTGTACGAATGATTTTGAGATCCGAAAATTTCCAAAGAAAATGTATAGAATATTTACGAAAAATTACGTTAAAATCTCTGAACTTTCTGGAAACTTCCTGGAAGTATTAAAATTATTGAAATACCGGAAAGACATCCTAAGATAGTTTTAAATTATTGAACAGAAACTCTCTCATGTCAAATATGTATTTTCAACACAACTTGTTATTAGACCATGATTGGTGCATGTTTTACCACTTACTTAGAACTGCGAAGACGCTCCAAGATGTAGTTAATATGTATACTTGTTTAGCATCTCATAAGAATAACCTATTTTATACATCATATATGTCTTCTTTATATACGATAATAATTAGAGTAGCTCCTCAATCACATGTAAAATAATGTTATTAAGGTGGGTAGCTATAAAGACATGGTCGTAACATCTCTACTAGGAATGAAAACTGATATGGATATATCTGAATATGCGCTTACCATATTTTAGAAAATATCCAATATGGATTAGATATGGATATCAGTTGTAAACAATTTCTGAATATAGATATGGTAACAGAAAAAAGAATCGGATTCAAATCCGAATATTTGAATACAAAATAATATATAAATATAAATATAAATATACATGCATATATATATATATATATATATATTATTGTGTATACTAAACAACTAAGTTAAACTCAAGTCCATGTATTCCCTTGATCTTCGACAACTACTACGTCCAGGGACGAAGCCAGAAATATCTACTCGGAAGGGCTGAGACATTATTTATGTAGTTCTTATAATCATCATTTATCATTATCAATGTCAATATTTGTTGGCTTCTAAAGATCGTATAATGTGTGAGAAAAGATGGTAAAGAATTTGGTATAACGTTTTTTTAAGGGATTTTACATAAAAATACTTATAAAATTGAGATTTTACATCATTGTCTTTGCAAAAAGTGTATTAAAAATAAAAATAACATCTCTACGAAATTCTTCATTTTATATGAACGCCCTTCGAGTAGTGAGTCATTAAGTAAAACAATTATATCTATTTTTTAAAATATTAAAATGTATTTTTCTGTACTTGTACTCTTTCTTAAACATTTATTCTTTTGAATACATTATTCTCTACATACATTGCAATAAATTTTTCCTCACGCTCCATCGCCATTGATGTTAGATGTTCATGCAATTACTGCAAGTTCATCTTTAAATGGCTTCTTTACTCCTCCACTGTGTTCCATTCTTTGAGGTAGAAAATTTTAATACATGTTCTCACACATTATTATGTATATTAAGTTAATTGAATGCTAGCTATATATATATATATACTTCACAAAGTATAATTATAAATACGATTATAAATAATTCATATATAAGATTATATTATAAAAAAGATTCAGAATATAAGATATAAGGAGAAGTACTGTGCAATACTTTGTACGTATCAATGCGAACAAAAGCAATACATCCATATATGTTCTATCGTATCCATGTCTATTCTATTTCGATATATGTATTCTTATCCAATTTAAAATGGATATGGATATGAATATCATTTAGATATCCATGTCTCTGTTTTAATGTATAATTTGTAGATTATTTGTACTATATGTAACAAAATTTTATGTTATTTTTTCTCATATATATTTTTTATTGAACAGGTATATTTAACATATACGTATCATTTCTAAACCATCAAATACAAATATATTAGCCATTTCTGATTTCTAAGTTGTATTATTCAGAACTATAAGATTTTGTAACACAACTTTCATACATGTCTACATATCTATCCACATCTATATTCACATTTTAAATATGATCAAGACATTTGTTACTTATATTTGTATCTATTCATTTGAAACTAGAGATGTAAATGTATATGGATATATCTTTATTTGTTCTGTCATTGTATTCGTTTTATACATATTTTGACATCAGTATCCATATTTATCTTAAAATTGATATGATTATGAATATCACTTTGTTATCTGCAAAATATCGCAACCATATTTGTATCTATATATACGTTTTCATATATAAATATAGTGTAAATTTATTTTAAAATAAAATATGAATAAAATGAAAAATTTTATATTATTTTACAAACTATTTTCTATGATTTTTAATTATTTTTATAATATATATAAATATGATATACACAATATAATGTAATATGTACATGCATAATATCCCTGTATATTATATACATGTATTTTTATTTTATTATTTTCTTACAAAAATACATTTTATTTATTTATATCATAATTTAAAGAGTATAAAAGAATTTTTATTTGATTTTTACAAATTAAATAAAGGGCTTTAATAAATAGGTATTATATATAAATTATAATATTTACAAATGTGGCTAATGTACATCCGAGTTTTGATTTTCTTTTTGTTTTAATTTATATTTTATCATTTATTTTATTTTTATTTTAGTTTTGTAGATATGTACATGAGAATATTCAAGTCAAGTTTTGAGAGGCATTCTTAACAAAACCTTGCGCAAATTCTTCGTGTAAATAAACACTCCTTGAGAACAGTGACAATATTGAATTCATTTGACCATATTAGTTAACATGGGAGATCGTAGAGATCTTTACCTACTCGGTCAAGATATATCGAGTACAAATCATAACAAAGAAGAAACAAAAGCTAGAATAAATTATGATCAAGATAAATAAATGAGTGTCAAGATTTATGGAGAATAATTCTCGAATGAATGCAAATATTAAAAATGAATGGTGGATGCAATTTGGAGCGGACATGACACTGACGGTCTAATATTTCTCACCAGGTTCGGAGAAGGAAAAGACCATATTACAGAAGCCGAAACCTCAAATTATCGTTTTGCATTTCTTTGTTTGCATGAACCGCTGCCTTAACACCGCGATCCCTTGAGTACCCACTTGAACACAATGATCCGTAATGAATTAACGATCCCTTGGATTATGCTCATGATCGAGCATCATTTTGATGTGGGCATTGGATCTGGCCTTGCAATGATGGGTGCATCCATGCTTGTGTTGACAAGATAATCTCCTCATAGTTAGGATCGATAAAATGAAATTTTACGACGTGAAAGACCGAATCAGATGGACATGACATATAATGAAGATAAATGAGATGAATCAAAAATAAATATCATTTAATTGTGGATCGTATTGTAAATAATTTCCGTACTTTTAATCTATAATTTGTTATCTACAATTTATGACATAAAATGTTAATAGCATCAATATTTTAAATAAATATAAATATCTTACAGTAGTCACTCTTTACCTATTAAATAAGTGTAGGAGCTTCTAATAAAAAAATAGTAAATAAAAGCGAAATAAATGTAACGAAGACCAAACATCTCTACCAAATTGGAATTGCAGCTCTTGGTCGGAAGATCTCTAATTCATCCCATATATATACACTACTAATAATTCCCTCGCCCCTTTCACACCTTATCCCCCGAGTCCCCTTCTCCCCTCGCTTCGCACGCGAAAACCCCAAATCTCGATTGATCCCCGATCCCACGGTGGCGGCGATGGCGGTGGACGGAGGGGAGGAGCCGGACTACGTCAGCGATCCCGACGATGCCCTCCTCCCGTCTATGCGGCGGAGAGAGGCCAGCGACGACGAGGACGACGCCGCCGGATTCAGGGACCCTTTAGAGCAGTCCGATCGGAGGGGTGGCGCCGAATCGGAGGGCGAGGGAGGCGCTCCTTACGAGGAGTACGACGACGATGAGGAGGAGGAGTACGAGGATGAAGAGTACGAGGAGGAAGAGTACGAGGTGGTCGATGTACTGATGGAAGAGGTGGATGAGTACGAGGGGAAGAGGGAGGAGAAGGGAGAAGATGTGGAAGGGAAGGCAGATGAGAAGGGAGATGAGGAGAAGGAGAGGGTGGAGAAGGAGGTGGAGCCCTTCGTTGTCCCGAGGGCCGGTCCCTTCTACATGCACGATGACCGATTTAGGGACCATCGAGGCTTTCGCGGAAGGTTAGTTTTTTTTTTCGAAATTCTTTTGAAGATTGCGTCGATTTCATTTAGTTCCTCTTTGTTTTGGATGTGAATTTGTTGTTTATTTGGATGTCTCACTCAGACGCGATGTCCTTAGTTGATGTTCGAGTTGAGATTTTTTTCGTGTAGATTAAATTACTTAACTCCAGCTGCAACTGCACTATCAGGTAGCGAAGTCGCTATAGAATCGCCCGACATGTGGCAATATGACTGTTAGAATAACTGTCTCGAAAATAGGGCTGGGTTTGTTGGGGAAATGGATTTTTTCGACTGTTTTTAGTGGAGATTTTAAGAGGATTTTCCTGAAATCCAACACTTTGGTTCTAACATAATGAAAGGAAAATACTTGGAGAAATGTGATTGTCCAGTCCTTATGACATCCATCTCGAAACTATATCCCTACGGATATTATGGAGAGGATGGAGTGAAAATGGTTGTGATAAAAAATCCATTAGACGATGCAGGTCCCAGGTTTCGAAATTGTATTTTTGGCAAATATAACATAAATTGTTGGATTGGGAGATGCTAAGCTGGAGAGAAGATTGCGGTGGAAACAAAGACCCAACTAGGAACTAGGTTGTGTAACTTGTGTATTGGCTCATCCCACAAGACTTTGAAGTTCTATCCGTTTGTAGGCAATATTTGGATTGACGGTTTTGGAGGAATTGGGCAAGGAAGTGAGGGGTTTGGAGAGAGGCTTGGTTGTTGTTTACAGTTTGGGCATGTCTAGTGTATATGAAATGTGTTTATGTGTATACATGTTTGTAAGAAAATAGTCATGTATTAATATGTATTTTATGTATGTCTTATTTGTATAAGTACATATATGAATTTCCTAACATATCAGTGCCGCTCTTTTTCTCAGTCTAGCACATGGAGGTTTAGCTGTTATTGGACCTTGGTGCCTTTGAGTGTCTTTTGCTTTTAAATCATGGATTATTGCATGACATCGATGTTTCTCATTGACAGACTACAGAGCCCTGGGCCACTACAAAAATGACATGATGCTGCCTCTGACATTGCCATAAGGTTACGATGAGTATCCCTAAAACACATCCTTAGCCTTATCCTGCATTGCTTGCCTCTACAGTCTATGCAACCCATGTCTTATCTCTAACTACTTTGTGCCATCTCTCTATCACCTCGTGATGGTCCCCACATTGCTCCTACGCTGACGCCCTCTCAAGCGACTCTTCATCTATGAGGCTCTAAGACACCGCCTCTAGTCATGTTACAAACATTGATTGATTTATACTAATTTCATGTTTGCCCTAATATCCCTAAATATGAATTCAGAGTGATATCATTGAAGAAAAAGGCAAGTAGCATGAGGAACTCGTTGTCTGATCAGATTGTCAAGTTGGAGATAAATTATGTTAGATGGTTATAGATCTTCTTGATGCCAATCTGAAGGTAGAGAATGCTTCACATCCTTTTCATTCTATTGCTATCTCTAGTCATACAACTGCTTATGAGGAGATGAGTAGTGCAGAGGATCTTACTCTTTTGTTTGCCCTCTTGAAGAAATCTTGCAATAGCACATTGTGCCCAATCCTCATGACTGCATTTGTGGTACATCTCATCGTCAACAATATAGTTTGCATATGGACTATCGACAATACATTTCCCTTTTTTCACATTTAGGATCTTCTTTAACTTTAATGGAAGGGGTCTATGGAGGGGAATATGGTAGGTAACTCTCATATCTAGGGGAACTTGGACCTTTATTGATACACCTTCTAATTATTACCTAGTTGGATCGAAATGCCTTTTCACAATAAAGCATGACCTCAACATATTCATTGCTAGGTGCACGTCTAGATTGGTTGCGAAAAGATTCACCTAGTTATGTGGGGTAGACTTCTTTGAGAAATTATACGAGGGTGGGCTTCATCAGCACTTTCACTATAGTGGCTCATCTATCGATTCCATGGATTATCCTCTTCATGGCCATAGTGATTGATTTTTATATTGGTTAGATGAATTTATTTCTATGGATATTTTCATGAAGAAATATAGATGCATCAACGGAAAGGTTTTAATATTCAAAGGAAGTGTTCGCTAATCTTTTTGTTGAAGAATGCCATCTATCTTCTATGGCCTTAAATATGGTTCTAGACCATAGTTCCATAGAGGTATTGGAGAGTATTGGTTTTTCTATGTGGTCATCAGATCACTCTCTTTACTCGGAGGACTAGAGGTTGTTGGCCTAGATAGATGACATTATTATCATAAATGATGATTGGGATATCATATAGACGAAGAAGATGCGTTCTCATCAATGTTCAGGAAGGTGGTATGTGGTATTCAGTCGGAGGGGTCACTACATAGAGCGTATGCAATATGTGGGAGAGTATACGGGGAGTATGTGGTTTTATGCGGTCTGGTATTTTTTATTATTAAAAATATAAATAACATTTTAATATTATGTTAATATCCCCTAAATATTATATCTCTTGATTATAATAATAAAGAATCGAAGGTACATAGAACAAAAATATCGGGATAAAAAGTATTATAGATTCAAATGAGCAAAAACATCAATTGAAAGAGCATATGGCAACATGTCTTCCTCCAAGTGTTATCGATAAATACAAATATGCTCTCAAAACAAAGGACATTCAAAATGATGTCAAAAACATAAAGCATCCAAAAAACATGTATTAAAAAATGACTGCATAAACAACCGCATAAGCGGTATACTCAGTCGAATATGCGGCCTGACCCGCCTAAATGCCCGTTCGATCTTACTCGGAGCTCTTAGGCTTCCGAGTACGAATATGCGATCGAGTATGCGGTATACTCGACCGCTTTCCTGAACATTAGTTCCCATCACTTTGTAGTCAGGTATTTGGGAAATTGAAGCAATTCTTTGGGCTGGAGATAGCCCGCAACCAAGGTTGCAGAAAGCGGTAGTCGGTATGCAGTCGGCGGGGTCACCTACTAAGGATTAGTCGGCAGTCGGGCGACTAGTCGGAATTAGTCGGGTAAAAGTCGGTTTTGATTTTTTTATTATTTTAAATATATAAATTATTATTAATTTATTAAGAGGAAAATGGGGCTGCCCCCTAGGGGGAGCTAACTTAGCTCCCCCCGCCCTATTTTCTTCAAAAAATTTTATTTTTTTTGAAATTTTTTTCCGTGAATATTCATCACTATATCCCTATATTATGTCATAAAAATTTCATGTGAAACAGAGACTCCTACGGTATCCATCCAGACAGTCATTTTTTTAACGGTAACAGGATTTTTTAAATCGACCCCGTTTGGATGGAGGTCGTACGAGTCTCTGTTTCGCATGAAATTTGAATGACATAATATAGGGATTTAATAATGAATTTACACGGTTTTAGATTTCAAAAAAAATAAAAAAATTTTGTGAAAAAAGGGCGGGGGGAGCTAAGTTAGCTCCCCCTAGGGGGCATACACATTTTACCCATATATTAATCTATATATATACTCAATCATAAATATGCATAGATTTAGCAATTTTCAATTTTATAATAGCTAAAAAAGAAATAATTGCAGGAAAAAAGTAGCAAGTTAAGAACAAATGTTTGCTAAACATTAACTAATGTTCACTGACAGATACAACATTTCAAAATAAAAATAATTCAGTCATCTCCATCATTGTCATCATCCAAATCAATGTCTTCTTCTTCATCATCTTCTTCTTCATCATCATCTTCTTCTTCTTCAAATATGTCTTCAGGTAGAAATTCCTCCTCTTCTTCATTTATAGATGCAACATTTGAGCTCGAAGATGAAGCTCCCTTGCCACGTTGACTTTTTCTAAGCTCCAAATTCTCTTCTGCACCACTTGTATGAGCCATTGCTCCCCAAGTCAATCCGGAACCTGGAAAGACCTCCTCATCTTGAGCTTGTTCATTGACCTCTCCTGTCCATTCACGTAAATATGCACGATCACGAGAGGAAAGCGGATCTTTTCCTTTCTCAAGACGGCGTTCCATCAGGTTGGAATTGAAACGAACGTACACAAGATCGTTTAGCCTCTTTGTTTCCAACCTGCCTCTCTTCTTGGTATGAATCTGTAAGCAACATTACAAAAATTGTGACTAAGAGCTATATCACTTACTAATTTACAACTGATATTTCTATTAGATGGGTCACTAGAGTCTTACCGAGTCAAAGGTGCTCCAATTGCGCTCACATCCAGATGATGCAGAAGTCAAGCTCAAGATCTTGATGGCCATGTCTTTCAAATGTGGTGTGTCATCTCCATAATTGTACCACCAATTAGCTGATTAATATAGAATGGTTAGGTCAATGAAATCAACGATAATCAAAATTAGATTAATGGAAAATAATGTCTGAAATACCTGGATCAAAATTTTCATCATTTCTCATCCTCTGTCTCACGGCTAATGGCTTCCCAAATGCCCCACGACCATTTCTATAATCAACAAGCTCCTTTGTGGTGATAGCATCTTGTATATCCAAATCTGGATAAAATCGTTCCATGCAATCCATAAGACCTCTCTTCACCACAATATCTGCATCACCACCACACTCCGTGAAAAAGAAGTATGGGTTCAAATAGTAAGCCACTAGATGCAAAGGAGTATCAAGTCTGCCCTTGGTCTTGGAGATAATAGCATCCACAAAAAACTTGTAAGATGACTCCACGCAATTAAAAGATGCAATTATCTCTCTCTTTGCCTCTTCAAGCCCTCCATAAACAAAGCCCATGGATGGGCGGTAATCGGCATCAACCACACGCTATAGACGAACCAAAGGTGTAAAAATTTTAATTGCAAATGCGGCGTGGTTCCAAAATGTAGCGCTGAAGACTATGGACGTCGCTTGTTCTCTCTTTTTGGTCTTGTACCATTTGCATGTCCTCCACTCATCTGAAGAAAACATCAACCTGAGCTTATCTTTTTTCTCTAGAATGCTTTCTAGAGTGAGGAAAGTAGTAGCAAACCTCGTTTGCCCTGGTCTAGCGATGTCTCTCTTGTTTGTAAACTTCCGCATCAAGCTCAATGTTTTAGTGTGAGCATAAATAAAAATAGTGAGTGTCCTTGCCTTTTTAATTGCGCTCTTCACCTTCGTATCTTTGCCGATCTCCTCCAAAGCAAGATCAATGGAATGAGCAGCACATGAAGTCCACCATATCTGAGGATATTTTGTGAGCAGCAACCTCTCTGCTGCTACATTTGCCGAAGCATTATCCGCAACAACTTGAACAACATTCTCCACGCCAACTTCAGTTATGCACTCATCCACGAGCTGAAAAATGTACTCGGCATTGTGTGTCTCATCAGAAGCATCTATGGACTTCAAAAATGAAGTCCCCAAGGAGCAATTGACACAGAAGTTCATGATGCTCCGTCCTCGCATGTCCGTCCATGCATCAGTCATTATAGAGCATCCTGTCTTCTTCCAATTCGATGACATTGCAAGTCATCAGAAATTTTCTTCACCGCCTTCTTCAAAAATGGGCCGCTAATCTCATACCTCGTAGGAGTCTTGAGACCTGGACCATACACTCCAATTGCCTCCACCATCTGCTTGAATTGTTTCGTGGTCAATGCATTGAAAGGGATCGCCGATGTATATGCCCAGTTGCATATATAGGAGACAACCCTCTCACGATGGTCCTTTGATAAAGCATCTTTTATGCTCATCTGACGTGTTCCTTGAACCGCGACAGTCTGTTCCAGAGATTCGGAAGATCGATGCCTTTTCGCAGATCCAACATCTCCAGTGATGCCGATATTAATCTCATCTCTCATCTCAGCAAGGTCAACAGCTTTTTGACTCTTCTTTCTAGAAACGTCATCCAAGACCTGGATCATCATCTTCTTCGTATCTTCACCCACCTTAGGACATGGAGCCACGTTGCCTTTACGGTGCGCAAGATGTTGCTTGAACCTAAAAATACCTCCTTTCACCACCTTCTTGCACAACCTACAAGTAACCGTGTTCGAATCTGCACGGTTTGAAAGATATCCAAATTGCCATGCAGGATCACTTGATCCTGGTGGCACATAAAAGGAAGAGTCACCACTAGAGGCGACATTCGTGGGAGGTGTTTCCATCTACATTGTCAAAAACTCACAAGTTAAAGCTTGATATAAACAATTTAATAATTATTACTTTAATAACACACATTTTCATTTTGCATTTAATTAAGAACAAACGAACTACAAGTCTACAACACCTAAATCAATTCAACAATATTGGCCACTGTCATCTCAATTCAATATCAACATGTTTTAAGCATCCAAACACACCAAAAAAACTTCCATATATAGCCGAAAAGGGGATGCAACTACACAAGCAAGGGAAGAACTACGGGATGAAACTTCCATATATCACAACTTGAATTTATAATATATTTGGAAATAGGAATTTGGAAAAAAATAGCAAAAAAAAACCCTAATCGGGCCGGCGATCGGATGGCGAGGAGCAGGAGAGCTGGGATCACCGAACGACGAGGAAGGAGTGGTCGTACTGGGACCGTGGACCGGTGGGAGACCACCAAGCGGCGAGCGGTGTCGGGAGCAGGCGGCGTTGGGAGCAGGCGACGGAGGAGGGACTGGGACGCGCGAGGGAGAAGTGAGGATGAAAGGTCGGGTTGGGACTTTAGGTTACTGTCGGACAGTAACCTAAAGTTGAACCATTCGGGCTAAAGTTGAATCATTCGGGTCATCCCCGGATTCGGGTCCTCGGATCTGTGTTGCAGAAATCGGCCGACTAATCGGCCGACTGGACCGACTAGTCGGTCCACCCGACTAAAGGCCGACTCTCTTAACTCGGGTCGGTCAGTGGGCCGACTCGAGTAATCGGACCGACTAGTCGGCCTAGTCGACCGATTTTTGCAAGCTTGCCCACAACATGAGAGAAAATGCACTTAATAACTACATGAGACTAGCATGTTAGGGGTCAATTTGATTGGATTCCTATGGATTCCAAGGCTTGGCTATATGAGGAGAATAAACTGGTTGATGAAGGGCAGTATCACATACTAGTGGGTAAGGATCTCGACCATTTAATCTGTGAAAATATCCACTTCTTTTCTCGAATTATGGAAAAATGCTTGTATATTCAATTATGTGGTTGATGGTAATCCCTACAGTTTATTTTCAATAGTTAATTCTAACAATATTATATTGTATATCATATTGGTACTTGCAAGAAACTATTAACTTAACATTTAAATCTATTTTTTTACGTATCACCTTGAGACGCATGTCTTGATCACCTCAAAGCTAGCCTTTTCAAACTATAGTTGTAACACAATCTTTATATATTTAAAGCGATTAGAGTTGTATGTTGCATAGTTCTTCATAGTATAAGATAAACAAAGGGTTGGATACATCTTTTCAAAAAATGAAAGGTTGGATACATTGTGTTTGGGGAATTCTTTTATACCTAAAATAGGTAATGTGAAAAATGCTTTTTAAATATTTTCATGAATGTTTTTGTTCGATATTTGGAATCATTTCATTATTTTTTAATGAATATATTTTAGTTTGTACAATGAATGCAATAACCTGCTTTTAAAAAGGATTTGTCTTATATGCATTATAAGCACATTATTTTCCTTGGAAGTTTTTTTATGGAATAACAACCTAGTTTTATGCATCTATTTTGATGTTGAGAATTGGGAGGCTGTTGAACCGTCTTGTCTCAACACGATTTATTTATATGATTTAGCAATTTTTTGTTGTATTGGTTAACATTATGATAAAGTGGTGCTTGTTTTATCTTGGTTAATATTATCTTAATTTTACTAGTTCTCTTTCATTTCAAAGATCTATGCCCATGGATTCCTTTAAAACGAGATTCTCTAAAATTAGAAGACACTTTTAAGGTAGCTTAAGTTTGTTAGGTGGAAGAAGAAAAAAATAAGGATGTTTGACTGCATCTGAGGCGCATGCCCCATCTCTCCTAGTCGCCTCTAGGCCACGTTAGTCATTTAAGGTGCATGCTTTGACAAAACCATTAGAGGCATCCGCCTCTAGGCTAAAAAGCCTCACCTTGCCTCGAGGTGCACACCTTGACCTCCTCGAGGCTAGCATTTTCAAATTCAAACCATGTTCACAAGTAGACTAATGCATGCGCATTGGAATGCCACCATGATGGTATTGAGGAATATTAAGACAACCTTAGGGAAAGTTGATGCAAATCTATAAACGAACTATTCAGTTTTCATGCAAACACAAATTTTATATTATTAAGATTAATGCAACCATGCATGAACAATGCACATGTTAATGTTTTTAATGTGCCATTGTAACACGAGGCTAGCCTTTTCAAACTACGGTTGTAACATAATCTCTATATATCATGGACTCAAATTTCAATGAAATTCGGTCGAATTTCTATCGAATATCGATATCCAGTCGAAATCGAAATTCGGCCGAAATGGCCGAAATGTAGGGGTCATAATACAAAAAATGATCGAAATGACTGAAATTTCGGTCGAAATTTGACCGAAATTCCACCGAAATTCCGTTTCGGTCGGCCACCGAAATGGTGACGGAAACCGACGTTTAAGGCCTTGCTATATATTCAAAGCAATTAGAGTTGTATGTTCCATAGTTCTTCATTGTATAACATAAACAAAGGGTTGGATACACCTTGTCAAAAAATGAATGGTTGGATAGATTGTGTTTGGGGAGTTTTTTTTATACCTAAAACAGGTCATGTGAAAAATGCTTTTTAATATTTTCATGAATATTTTTGTTCGATACTTGGAATCATTTCTTTATTTTTTAATGAATGTATTTTACTTTGTACAATGAATGTAATAATCTGCCTTTAAAAAGGATTTGTCTTGTATGCATTATATGCATTATTGTCCTTAGAAGTTTAATATGCTTCTAGTTTGATGTTGAGTATCGGGAGGTTGTTGATCTGTCTTGTCTCAACGTGATTTATTTATATGATTTAGAAATTTTCTGTGGTACTGGTTAACGTTATGGTAAAGTGGTGCTCGTTTTGTCTTGGTTAATATTATCTTAATTTAAGTAGTTCTCATTCGTTTCGAAGATGCACACCGATGGATTCCTTTAACATGAGATTCTCTAAAATGGAGAAGGCACTTTTAAGGTAGCTTAAGTTTTTTAGGTGGAAGAAGAAAAAAGTATGAATGTTTGACTGCATCCGAGGCGCACGCCCCCCTCGCCTAGCCGCCTCTAGGCCGCATTGGTCATTCGAGGTGCACGTCTTGACAAAACCATTCGAGGCATCCACCTCTAGGCTAAAAAGCCTCTCACCTTGCATCGAGGCTAGCATTTTCAAACCATGTTCACAAGTAGACTAATGCATCCGCATTGGGATGCCACCATGATGGTATTGAGGAATATTAAGACAACCTTAGGGAAAGTTGATGCAAATCTATAAGCGAACTTTTCAGTTCTCATGCAAACACAAATTTTATATTATTAAGATTAATACAAACCATGCATGGACAATGCACACGTTAATGTTTTTAATGTGCCATTTTTTATTGGACAATAGTAGTGCTGCAATTGTCAACTGGCTATACCGAATAGTCGGTTTGACTATGCGGGGGGGGGGGGGGGGGAGGGGGTCCCGATTGAACAATAAATAATCGGCTTGACGGAATAGTCGGTCCGACTATTCGGTTGACTGTTGAATTTATGTTATTTTATTTTTAATTTTTAATTCCGAAGGCTGCGATATTACTAGAAATGTCAAAGATTCATATATGTATGTCGTTAATTGGTACTTATATCTTGGATTCTTGTTAATTGATGGTCATACATGTATAATTATATAAGAATATATGTATTAGAATTAAATCTTGTATTTGAAATAATTAAAAATACAAAATCAAATGATTCTGAATAGTCTCCTGAATACTGATTACTCTATTCAGTGATCCTTCCGACTGAATGCCGAATAGCGACTTTATTACATTGGATCTTCTGTTCTTAGCTTCTCCCCGGATTCACCCTTGGAACTTCTTGCATTTAATCCTCCTTTCTTTAATGGCTTGCGAAGGTAAATTGACAGGATGAGGAGCTGAATAGTAGTCGCATACTGGAGGCATATAGATTTGAGCCTCTCCATCTTCTGCAAAAAAGAATTAAATGTTCAGGGGTAGTTAATTAGTTATCAACAAAAAAATGAAAGCAGCAAACTTCACAAATAATAATGGAAGGGCTAGTTTGAAATGAGTGAGATATATAATAATAACTTTCATGCAAAAATGTTAACTCCATTTTCTTTTAGTATATGTATAAGAAACAATGAACATGCATTACTCTTTTCGATGATTATCACGCGGCACAAAAGTGGGTTAATGTGCGAATTTGCTTGGATTATGAGTTTCATAGAGGTAAAAGTAATAAAAAGCAACTTTGCTCATAAAGCTTGCACAACTAAGCATTTTCCAACTTCAGACGGAGACTTCTACAAGGATTCAATTTTTTAAAACTGAAAATGGCTAGTAAAGGGTGTAATACAATGCCAATCAAGGTATCACACACCCCCACTGGTTGGTTCTGTTATTGATAAGGATGATTCTGAGGAGGATGAAATTAATCACAATGTCTTTTAGAGTACTCTTCATCATGGTTGCGGTCACCTCAGGTCTTGTCTGAGTCTAGGGGGGAAGAAGAGCTTGAATGGTTGTTTTTCTATCATGATATTTCATGCATGGTTTGGAAAAGGGCTGGGGCGGATTAATTGGCGGTGAGGGAGATTGATCAGTCTTGGAAACCTATCATGTATGGTTCGAGAGCCAAAACCTATCGTTGTTTCATAGGCCATATGGCTAGCGAGAAGTGTCCTAATTTTTGATGAGGAGAGACATTCTGTTGAGTCTATTTTGGCCCATGCACATGCTCTTGATGAAAAATGACCTTTTTTGTTGCTATATATTAAGAGATTAATTTAACTGGAGCTTTGGGGGGTGAGCACCTACAAAGGGTGTCCACTCAAAAAAAATCTCAAGTGGTCAAGGTCATTGCATTTCCATATCCCATCCAACCTATGGAGATATTTTTATCTCATTCGATGCAATCCTAGCACATATCTTCGCTGCCATTGCCACAGAAAGAGCACAAGTCTCATCCACGTGGATAAATGTGGATCTTTTGACCTTGGTTAGCAATTGCTCAAGTCTGCGCAACCAGAGGAAAATCTTGATCTTCAGGGTCCAATCAAACTGCATTCTCTTTCTCTTATATCTTTCTCTTATATCTGGGTCAAACACCATGGTGGTTGTGATAGCCCTATGAGCCTTCTTCATGAAAAATTACCATCGTATCAAATCCAATGATCACGTCCTCTGAGGGACCCATACAGATAGAAACCTCCTTAGACATTTGCATGATTTCACCAAACTGCTAATCGAGTACGGGGAAGAGAAATAAGGCCGCCACTGGTCATCAAACCAAGTTGCCTTGACTTACAAGTCACGGTAATCGACTATCACAAAAAGGCTTGGGAAGTGCCCCTGAAGAGTTCCATCTCTACACCAATCGATCGTCCAAGATATGAAAGACTTGCCTTTCCCCAAGATCGGGCTCTTCTACGTGGGAAATTCATGGATGGTTGAGAAAATTCCCTTTTAAGAATTCCATGGCTGGCAAATCGATGGAGATAGTTGATACGATGGAAAGAATGAAGATTCATATATTATGTCTATAAGAGATAAAATAGGTTGGAGAGAAAGCAAGGGAGATTGAGAAAATATGCTTTAAATTTTGGTATTTAGGTAAAGATAAGGGCATAAATGGTATTAAAGTGGTTGTTCATAAGGATTTGAAGGATTGTGTATTTGAGGTGCAAAGATTCGGGGATTGGATTGTTGCTAAAAGTGGTGATCGAAGAAGAAATTTTGAATATCATCTCAGTTATGCACTGCAAATCGGTTTGGGAGGATGTGGATAAGATTATGCAAAGAATCTCACAAAAAGAGATGATTGGCTTAGGTGAAGATCTTAATGGACACGTGGGAAGGGATGATTCATGGTATGCTAGTGTTCATGGAGGACATGGCTTCAGGGATAAAAATGAAGAGGGAAAATCATTTTAGATTTTGTAACAGTTTATGATCTTTTCATTGTAAACACTCTCTACAAAAAGAGGGAGGAGCATTTAATTACTTATAAGAGTGGCTCGACTAGAATACCGATAGATTACTTTGCGTTGAGGAGAAGAGGTCGGTTGTGTTGCAAAGACTGCAAAGTAATCCCATGAGAGAGTCTGACCACCCAACATCACTTGCTAGTCATGGATGTGCAAATAAAAAGGTTGGTGAAGAAAAGGAGGGTCTCTACGATTACTAGAATTAGATAGTGGAATCTTCAATTGAAGTAATCAAACTTTAGGGAGAAGGTTTTAGAATACTTATCTTGGGATTACAATGGAAGTGCAAACGAGATGTGAGAGGTGGTAGCATCTTGTATCTGAGGGATAGCCAAAGAGATGCTAAGCGAGTCAAATGGAGGAGCTCCTTAACAAAAGGAGGCTTGGTGGTGGAGTGTAGGGGTATAAGAGAAGCTCAAAATTAAAAGAGCATGCTTTAAAACTATGTCTAAGGATATAACAAATGAAAATGTCACAAACTACAAATAGCGAAGAAGGAAGCAAAGAAGGCGGTTAGCGAAGCTAAGTCAAAAGCTTATGAAGTTTTGTATAAAAATCTCGACTCCAAGGAGGGCCAGAAGGATATTCGTGTTGGCTAAATCAAAAGAAAGAAATACCAAAGATCTCTGTCAAGTGAGATGCGTTAAGGATGAGGAAGGTTACATGCTTGTTACTCAGAAGGATATATAGACTAGATGGAAGCAGTAATTCCATAAGCTTTCATCGGGGAAGGAAATAAAGAGATCACTTTGGGAAATCTAGCTAGTAGTTAAAGTTATTTGAATCGTGGAAACTATAGACGAATACAAAGGAAGTAGAGGAGGCTTTTATAAGACATGGAAATGTGTAGGATCTGATGATATCCCTATAGGAGTTTGGAGAGTTTAGGTGATCATGGTTCGACTTGGCTTCCAAATTTATTCAATGTTATTTGGGAAGCAAGAAAATGCTTGAAGATTGGAGGAGAAGCGTCGTGGTGCCTCTTTATATGAATAAAGGAGACATTCAAAATTGTCCAAATTATAGAGGTATCAAGCAGACGAGTCATACTATGAAAATTTAGGAACATGTGATTGAAAGAAGGTTGAGGCAAGTTTCCAAAGTAATTGGAAGCCAATTCAGATTCATGCTAGGTCGCTCAACTATTGAAGTCATCCACTCGCTGAGGAGAACAATGGAGATTTACAGAGCTAAAAAAAGAACCTCCATTTTATTTTTATTGATTTAGAGAAGGCTTATGATACTGCCCACATGATATATTGTGGAGAGTTTTGGAGAAGAAACAAGTATCTGTCATATACATTAACCTCATAAAAGATATGTATGACATGACTTCTTATTGTGTAAGGATACAATGAGAAGACTGACTATTTTGACATCAATATTGATTTGCATCAAGATTCAACTTTGAGTCCATTCCTTTTTACTTTGATTATGGAAGAGTTGACAAGTCACATTCAGGATGAGTTACCTTGGTGTATGTTATTTGCTGATGATATTGTGTTGATTGATGAGACTAGTGATGGAGTAAATGAGAAGCTTGTGGTCCTGGAGACATGCATTGGAGACTAAAGGATTTCGTATAAGTAGGGCTAAGATTGAATATATGGAGTGCACTTTTGCTGAAAACAATGGTGAATGAATCAAGGTTAAGACTGGTGATGATAACATTCAGAAGATATATTCTTTTAGATAATTGGGATCTATTTTGCAACTCGATGGGGAAATTTATGGAGATGTTACAAATAGAATAAAGCCGGTTGATTAACATGGAGAGGAACCTCTATTGTTCTCTATGATAAGAAAATTCCTTTGAAAATCAAAGGAAAGTTTTACAAAGTAACTGTGAGATCTGCTATGCTCTATGGATCTGAATGTTGGCATGTGAACCATAGACATGTGCAGATGCCAGTAGTAGAAATGGAAATGCTAAGGTGGATGTGTGGACACACGTAAATATCGGATTTGGAATGGTGCCATCAGAAGGAAAGTTGGTGTAATTCTGATCGAGGATACGATGCATGAAAATCACTTAAGGTGGCTTGACCATTTGCAAACGAGGTCAGCTGATGCACCGGTGAGGAGATGCGAGTTTTAAGATGTTGAGGAAGGCCCAACAAGTGTTAGAATGAGACTATATGAACAGATCGTAGTTTTTTTGGATCAAAACCCGAATGGAGGCAAAGAATCCATGCAACCGACCCTACTTAATGTGAGAAAAGGCTTTGCTATTGTTGTCATGACTATACTAAGGTTTTTAGTATGATATTCATTGTTGGATTGTCAATCGTAGATGCACACAAATGATGCTTCTAATAGATATGAATATACTAAGGTGGACATATACAACAACAACAACAAAGCCTTTTCCCACAATTAAGTAGGGTCAGCTACATGGATTCTTCGCCTCCATTCAGCTCTATCTTGGGTCAATCCCGAGCTTATATCCATAAAACTAAGGTGGACATATGACAATATAAAAATTGGTCAAGATTTTTACCGAAATTATTGGATGGGATTAACTCGCTTACTCCAATAAAATATAAAATAAAAGAAGTTTTGAGATAGTTTGGGCATATTGGGAGAAGTTTGATACTTGATATATTTGGAATTACATCTTGTATGCGTGTTACACGGATATCAATTCACCATTGACCTTTTGAAAGGGGATTTTTTTAGTTTTGTTTGAAGTGGCACCTCCTTTACACCTGATTCCGAGGATGGTGTGTCATTTCTGTTCTTGGCTGCCAGTTGGATAGATGATAGGGTGTCGAAGCAATCGATTTTCAAGGGTCTACACTTTAGCAGTATGTTATGGGACGAGCTTTACATAGGCTTTCGATTTTCAAGGGTCTACACATAGCAGTATGTTAGTCCACGAAGGTGCAGAATTCTACGTTTTGTTCCAATTTTTTAGAGCAAAGGGTCTAGGAGTTCCTGAGGATGGTAGAGGTTCTTGGCACCATAGAGGGGCCCTCGTTAGGACGAAATCATTGGATGTGGGTTGATGGCAACTTCTCAGTCAAGATAGCTTATAGGTCCTTGTCTCTGTCTTTGGTATTTAATCGTAGTGTAGTGATCATGATTACATGTAGGGGAAAGTGTTCCTTTTACTGATTAGGCTGGTGCAAGTCACGACTAAAGTGCATAGAGCTAGGATTTTTTCAGGAAATGGACATCATGTGCCTGTTATGTGCTGAAGACACTTTGTTGACCACATATATTTTTTAACATTTGATTGGGCTAGGAGCTTATAGAGGATCACTGGAATATGACAAGTTGCTAGGAAATTCTTCATGCTAATTAGTTCAGGCATAGTAGTGATCAGTTAAAGCATTTTTCTTTATTACATGTCCTTTAACTTGCTCGTAACCGTGTTGTTTCTGTCTATAAAGGCCATAGTTTAAGTACCGATGCCTTTTCGCCATGTTCGAAAATGGGCATGCTGTGGGCATTGCCGACGATATTTCGAAATTGTGCCAAATGGCTTCAAAAAGATGAAAATTATCGAATTTCAAAGACTAGGAGTCTCCAATATATTCTAAATGCACAAGCAAGGTAAGTATGTTATTTTCCTACATCTAAGTACACAAATAAACTTAGAATACAATATTACATACCCATTGTCATATCAATAAGTGTGAAAAATGTTTCATATTGTTCAACATACTTGATTTTGAAAATAAGAATGCGGAAGCGAAATCAACAAAAAAGAATGCTCATATTTAACATAGAACTTTATTTCCAAGGAGCGAGATGAAATCACGAGAGCACATATCAAAGGGCTAGGTTTTCATTATGAATCTCCTAATGAATACATGAGGTATGTGGCTTCCGACACACTAAAATGCCACTAATAGTCTATGTGGACTAAACATCAAAGTAGTGTAATTGGACCTCTACTTTGACATTACCCCTCTAGCTAGAGCTGAGAAAGCTGTAGCTTGCAACAAATGAAAGGTATACAACACATCTTCACTCGGTACATCCTGAAGGATACATGAGGAGACTGCTCGGAGTAGTCGTTGATGGGAGGAGACCCACACAGAGTAGAGTCGTACTAGGAGGAGACCTATTCCTGGAGTGGATGCTCTGGGAGATGGTTGATATGCAGTAGATGTGCTGGAGTGTTGGTCTTCATGTTGTTGATGGGCAATAGAAGTCTAAAGCATTCCCGAGTAATAAACGTTCATCGGATGTTGATGTTGAACATCAGAAGTGGATTGGTTGTGCCTCATATGCAGATCTTGAGAGTGGGGCCACTCCTATATGTGAACCCTGGGTTGGGCCTCTCCCATACTTATTGGGAGCTCAAGTCGGTTCTCTTATATAGGGACCTTGGAGATGAGATCTTGTTCTGAGGAGGCACGAGTAAAGGATGATGGACATGATACAAATCTTGTAGAAACTTCTCATTTACAAGATTATGCCCTGGTCTCTCTCCCCCTTTCTCCTGTACTTGCCAGAATATAGACATAGATAATCAAGTTGGGAGAAACAACATAGAAGAAGCATCTTTTTTTTTCCATTCTTTTTTAATTAGATAACCCGTTTGATTTGGACCCTGAAGATCAAGATTTTCTTCTGGTTGCGCAGACTTGAGCAGTTGCTAACCAAGGTCTAAAGGTCCACATTTATCCACGTGGATGACACCTCGTGATCTTTTTGTGGCAGTGGTTGGCGATCTGAACTTGATTTCCACTATTGTGCTATAGTAATCACGTTACTTTAGAAGTAAGCTGCGTGTGGGGGTTATTGAGGTGATCTGGAGGACTTCAGTGCTTTTATTCTATTAGAAAATAAATAAGAGGAATTTCAAGAACAATTAAATTGTCGAAAGCTTGGAAGATCTCAATACGAGTTATTTGAATTTTTGAAATTTTCATTGATCCGTTATTTGAGTTTAAGTAAAAATTAAGTAGATAAAAACAAGTCCACATGGGATGTGATGACACTAAGTACGGGGTTTGATTTTTAGATGTTTGCATTCACTAAGTAAAATGTGTGATATATAAATTTCCTAGCAAATTCCCTTTTTGCATTCAAATCTTGTTTAGTGGTTCTCTGCTATTCCAGACGTGCATTTGGTGGTCATAAGTTGTGGGACTCCAAAGATGAACGGGCATGGATGCATGATAAGTTTGAAGAGATGAATCTGGAAGATACCACCTATGATCAGGTGAACAACTTAATTTGCCATTTATGATAAGTCTCATATCCAGATCTTCAAAGTATATTTTATAACCAGTGTTCTCTTTTCTTCCACTGCCGCTTTGTTGACACTAGCACATCTTGTTTTAGTCCAGTCTAACTTAATTTTTCGTGCATTACTAGGCAAGAAACTATAGAGGGCGCTACCGAGGTAGAGGAAAAGCTCGGGGAGGTGGTAGGGGGTATGGAAGAGGAAGGAAAGATCATGCATATGATAACAAGTATAGAGACCGTGAGGGTCGTTCTCTGGGTTATGGTGACAGATCTCGGGGTTACAGTGACAGATCTCAGAACAATGGTGACAGATCCCGAGGATATGCTGAAGGCAGCAAAATTCGCACACAAAAAATTGTGAGAGGCAGAGGTCCTAGGCGATACGAACCTCTTCCAAGGAACAGAGAGATGCCCACTAATCAGAACAAGCAGTAAGCTGTGATGCTTTTGTTCCATTTACTTTTTAGGTTTAGATTCAAATTTATACATCTAAACCTATTTGCTTTCTTGCTCTCCAGAATCACTGAAGGTCGTGACCCAGTATCTAGAAGTACATCTGGAAATCAACCACAACAAACTTCAAGTCAAAATCCTGGATCAGCTTCACTGTTGAAGCAAGTATTTACTTCAAGCTTGAACTCTGCTTCACCCCCATTTTATCCCGGTGGTTCTTCTAATCCAGATCATTCAGTGGCATCAAAAAAAGATTTACAATCTGGGAATACCTCTAGAAATGTTCATGCATCCGTGTTAGAGGATATTGCAGGCCCACAGTTGAAAGGGAAAACTGTTGGTTATGTTGGTCATGATAAGTTTCTCGTGGACAATGCATTTCATCATGTTTCTGGGAAGAATGTGGATGACTCACATCTGCAGTGGTCTTCCTCAGCACTTGTCAATACAAATCAGTCTACACAATTGAGAGTTCCGGGCAGGGACCTCCCTGTTGCAGGACAGCCTGTTTATCAGCAAGATTTGCTACCGAATAAAGTTGTAAAGGGTTCTACTACACAGCCACCTGCTATGCAACAAAGGCCCGTTCAAGTTCATCATCAGGTTGTATTTCGGGCTCAACATCATAGTACGGATGTTTCCTCTCCACCTCAGGTTCAGTCGAAAAGTTCATCTGAAGTTGATGGCTCGGAAAGCGTATCAAGTAAATCTAAGCCCGCTGTAGTTGGAAAGGAGAAACTCAGTAATTCTCAAAGTGGACCAACTCCATTTTTGTACGGTGGTGCCCCAATTATTGGAGCCAATGGGACTGTGGGTATCGCACACGGCACTCAAGGTTTTGCGGGTACCCCTGCACTACTGCCAGGTATTCTTTTGTATGCCCCTTGTAAACATTAATTATACAGTTATACTTACTATTTCGTATGGATTCTCATGGTTTTTGAGTTTTAAGAATCTGGAGCTTTACCTATGCACGGACAATAAAGATAAATGGTTGAGAGCAGGATATTGCCTTTTTTTCAGTCGTTCGTAAAAATGTTACTTTTTTATTAATGTTTTGTATGAGGCTTTTATTTTTATCCTGTATCGAGCCATTCTAGTTTGAAAACTGTTTATTCCTTTTGCCCTTTTTCCAGTATTGAAATTTGTTTACCATTGGCTTCCTCGCAAATATGATCTCACTTTTACCTTTTGTCTTGAGCCTTTCTACTTTGAGAATCATTTTTTTCCTTTTGTATATTTATCTAGCAAAAAAGTCGGAAAGTGAAGCTAAGTTAGGAGCTTATGAAGTTTTATACAAAAATCTTGACTCTAAGGAGGACGAGAAGGATATGTTCAGATTGGCCAAAGTAAGAGAAAGAAAGACCAAAGATCTTTCTGAAATGAGATGCATTAAGGATGGGGAAGGATGCATGAAAAAATATAGGGACTAAATGGAATGAGTATTTCCGCAGGCTTTTCATTGAGGAAGGAAATAAAGATACCACTTTGGGAGATCTAGCTAATAGTGGAAGTTCCTTGAATCGTGCAAGCTATATACAAATACAAATGAAGGAAGTAGATGAGGCTTTGAAGGTTATGAAATCTGGGAAAGATGTAGTACCTGATAGCATTTATATAGAAGTACATCGAGTTCCAGGTGAACGTAGTTTGACTTTGACCCAGTTTACAAATTTATTCAATGTTATTTGGCAAAACATGAAAATGCTTGAAGAATGGAGAAGTATCGTGATGCCTCTTTATAAACTAAAGGAGACATTCAAAATTGTTCGAATTATACATGTATGAAACTGATGAGTCATACTATGAGATTTTGGGAACGTGCGATCGAAAGAAGGTTGAGGCAAGTTTCAAAATAAAAGCAAAGCATTTCAGATTCATGTCTCAACTATTGAATCCATCAACTTGTTGAGATCAATGGATATTCATAGAACTAAAAGGAAGACCCTCCAAATGATTTTTATTGATATGGAGAGGGTTTATGATTTTGTCCCACAGGAGGTATTGTGGGGTGTTTTGGAGAAGGCACTAGTACCCGCCCTATAAATTAAATTTTATAAAAGATATGTATGATGGGGCTTCATCTTGTGCAAGAATCTAGTCTGGGAGGATTGGCTATTTGACATCAATATTGGTCTGCATCAAGGTTCAACTTTGAGTCCATTCCTTTTTTACTTTGATTATGGATGAGTTGACTATTCACATTCAGGATGGGATATCTTGGTGAATGCTATTCACTGATGATATTGTGTTGATTAATGAAGCTAGAGATGGGGTAAATGAGAAGCTTGAGGTTTGGAGACATGCATTAGAGACTAAAGGATTTCGTATAAGTAGGGTGAAGATCGAATATATGAAGTGCACATTTGTTTAAAGTATTTGTGAATGAATTGAGGTGAAGATTGGTGACAATAACATTCAAAAGAAGGTTTCTTTTTGATACTTGGGATCTGTTTCGCGACATGATGGAGAAGTCGATGGAGATGTTACTCATAGAATAAATGTAGGTTGGCTAAAGTGGAGAGGAGCCTCTACTGTTCCATGTGATAAGATAATTCCTTTGAAAATCAAAGGAAAGTTTTACAAAGCAGCCGTGAGACATGCTATTCTCTATGGATCTGAATGTTGGCATGCGAACCATAGATATGTGCAGAGAATGATAATTGCAGAAATAAAAATGCGAAGGTGGATGTGTGATCATACATGTAAAGATCGGATTCGGAATGATGTAATTAGAAGGAAAGTTTGTGTAGCTCCGATAGAGGATAACATGAGAGAAAAGTGCTTAAGATGGTTTGACCACTTGCAAAGGAGGTTGGCTGATGCACCAATTGAGAGATGCGAGTTTTGGGATATTACCGGCTAAGAGAGGGTGAGGAAGGCCCAATAAGTGTTGGAATGAGATTATCAGAAGGGATCTTAATTTTTTGGATCTAAGCTCGAGAATGACCGAGATAGATTTGAATGGAGGCAGAGAATCCATGTACTTAATGCAGGAAAAGGCTTTGTTGTTGTAGTATTGAAAATGGTTTACCTTTTGCTTCCTCATAAGTATGCTATTAATTGTCATTAGGGACTTGTAATTTTCTTCTTTGCTTCAGTGCTCGTTTTTTATCGTTAAACTTGAAATTGGTACCTTGATCTAGGATAACTTCAAGTTGGATTCTTACGAATGGTGATTGGTGTAAACGCAGTTATGCAGTTTTGTGGCCAAAATCCTGGTGGTCTTGGTGTTCCTGCTGTTGGTTTGGCACTGCCTGGGTACGTTGCTCAATCTCAGCCTGGCCTTGGAAATTCTGAAATGGCTTGGTAAGTTATTTTTATTATTTTGTCTATAGAAAAAAATTGTTAGTTGTTATTTAGAATGAATTTTTGAAATATATAACTATATATTTTATTGATTTACCTGGAGCTTTGTGTACTGGGCTACCTTTCTTATATACCACCTTTCATATAATAAAATAAGCCAACTATTGATTTAAAAACTGTTAGATAGTTTTATGCTTGGTGTTTTATTTCTCTTTGTTTTTGTCCCACATTGTTCATGAACTATTTTACTGACCATCCCTCCTATATATCTTACATCTATGCTTGGTGTCTTATTTCTCTTTGTTTTTGTCCCACATTGTACATGTATTATTTTACTGACCATCTCTCCTATATATCTTACATCACTTAAGGAGCAATGTGTTCCTCATAATAAAAAAATTTCCTATATTTCCCAACGTTGTATCATACATCACTTAAGGAGCAATGTGTTCCTCATAATAAAACAATTTCCTATGTTTCCCAACATTGTATCAGAAAAGCGGTCCTACTGGTGGTCAGAAACCCCTCTAAACCTCATTCTGCCTCCAAAATCCATGTAAATATGTCAAGCCCCACCCCATTGTCTTGTCATCGTCCGCCTCCATTGCGGGTTATGCTCGACCACCTGTATGCTGTAGCAATGCTTGTCATCGTCCAGATACAATGTCTCTTGGGCAGGTCGCGCCCAGGTGCAATGGCATCTTAGACATTTTGTCACATTGATGCGCATGCAATGACATCTAGGTGTGCGCTAGGTGCACTGAGACATACATAGTATGCGGCGATCAACGTGGCGAGATGGTATAATATTTTCCAGTGATATGATTGTTTCATCGAGCTCTTTTTCTAGATGGTGTCTTTTAACATAATGGGTTTAAGTGGTAGCCATAAATCACATCCACAGAGATGAAGAGCCCTCTTTTCGTGCCAATATCGAGTTTGACAGGACACATAATGACTTATGGGCGCAAAATATTCTTGACAGAACCGATGTATAAGAAGTGCGTAAAAGAAAAAAAAGCAACTACTTATTCAAGATATATGATACCACACTTATCAAGTTGTTGATGTCGTTAATCCAATCTACTTTGGTTCATTGAATTGCCAATGCGATGCTACATCATCCCATCGTTAACAGGATGCAAGAATTCTTGCGGACTACGTAATCCTTTTCTAGGAATATATCAATGATATTATGTCTTCAGAAAATAGAATGGACATTTATAATATTTTTCGTGATTCATAGCTATGATCTTGTCTGCACGCACTCTTCCTAGTTATAGCTTTGGATACAAACTATGCTCAAATATTTTTTTGCAGGTCTTTGTCTCGTTTTTATGTTGCTTGGTAAATGGCCTCCAAGTTCAGAGAAATTCCACCGAATTTCTTCGAAATTTCCAATTCTTTAGGTCACCGACATCGAAATGCTATTGCATTTCTTTTTTTAAGATTTCAATGAAATACCGGTGAAATGTAAACAAAATTTCATGGAAATTGCATGTGGTTGCGGTGAAATACAAAAATTAGGGAATCTACCCTTCGCTTTCATCAAAATTTGCATATTTTAATGAATTTTCACTTATTTATTCATTGATATATTGAATTGTTAGAGTTCTTTACATTGCTTGAAAAAGTTTCTTTGGTTAGTTTCTAAATTTCAGACCTAAATCAAAACCAAATAAATTAGACACAAGAAGATTTAAGTTCTAATATTTAACGTCAAGTTTTAACGAAAGAGCTTTATATTTTTTCTTTCTTTTTTTGATATATATATGTTTTGATTAATAGTTATTATGTGTCACCTCATTCTTATTGAAGAAGTTATGATCATGGCTTTGCTTCCAGTTTAACATATTGTTTTAAAGCGTGGCAACACGTTGCTCCACATATCAACGTGCGTGATGATTACGATGATAATACTATTTCAAAACTTATATTTACATTTCTATTTTACAAATAAGTGTACTTTTCTATTTTATTTATTGACTTAGGAATATTAAAAACCTCAGTTTTTTTGAAAAAGTCAAGTTTAGAGTCATTTCATAGATTTCCAAAGATTTCAACGAAATTCTCTGAAATTTCTCTTTCTGAACTTTGCAAAACGAAATTTAATTCCGCAATTTAAGACCTTGACTTGTAGTTAGATGATGCCAAGTTGATCTATGCGGTCACATATGCGGATTCAGACCTTCGTCTGATCGCGTATATTATAAATGTTATATATGCGCCAAAATGCCTGATTAAACCACGTATCCGCCGCATATGTTTATGGAAAATGTACCCCACAACCCACTATGCCACATGGCCTCAAATTTCAGTAAAATTCGGTCGAATTTCTGTCCAATATCGATATCCAGTCGAAATCGAAGTTCGATCGAGATGACCGAAATGACCGAAATATGGGGGTCTTAGTACAAAAAATGATCGAAATGACCGAAATTTTGGTCGAAATTCTATTTTGGTCGATATTGAAATGATGACCGAAATCGACATTTAGGGCCTTGCTACGCCATAACCCTAAATTAAAAGAGAAGTAAAACCATCCAAACATACCCCTGCCCCTCTCGAGTCCCCAACTCTCTCAGCTACTCGATCGCATGCCTCTCGAGTCTCGGACCTTCCAACGTCTCTCTGCTACTTCGAGCCCTAGTGCTCTTCGAGCACCTGCTGCATCTCCGACTCCAATGGTTTAACCCTCTTTACTACTTCATCACTACTCATCTGGAGTCGCTGACCCTCCATCTCTTCTCTGCTACTTTGAGCCCTAGCGTACTCTGACACCTGTTGAGCACTTGTTGCACCCCCATTAGTTGGCTTCGATTGCTGCCTCGACGAGTTCTAGCTTTTCCCCATTTCCTCCGATTAGGTTATTGGTATGCTATACCGATGCATCAGAGGTTATTGGTATGCTACATCATTGCAAAACAACTCTCTTTACTTTTTTCTCTCATGGCTGGCTGCTGGCGTGTTGTGTTTCTCTTTCTTAGGGTATTCCTCGCCACCACAACTTCCAAGTGCGGATGCCTCGCTGTGGCACTCATCAACTTCCTTGTGAGATTTTTGCACATATAGCCCTATATACTTTCGTAATTACGTGTTGAACCCTTCATAATTCCGAATTACATGTAGAATCTCATATAGTTAGCTCCATTTACACGAACATCCTATGTTATTTTCATCCTTTAACTCAACCATTGTATTGAGTTAATCTAATCCAACCGAATCTAATGGTTGAGATTTACCTCCGAACCCCTTCCCCCTTCCCCACACACCTTATCTGATGCAAAAGGGAAATTTCCAACGATGAAAAATATTTTTTTGACAGCGGAAAAATTATTTGGTGGAAGAAGGTGGAGCAAGAAAAGAATATTCGCCGGATGCACAGGATTTGTGAAAGAAGCACTAAGATCGCATGGAGGGAGAAGAGGGAAAGAGAGATGAAGAGATAAATCTCAAATTTCATTTAACTATGGAATGATCAAAATATTAGGCTACCATTCCCTTTATATAGGAGGGGTGAAATTAAAAAATAAAAAGTAAATAAAATTTAAATCCTAACATACTCTATTTGGATTTTAGTTTTGTCTAACTAATTAATTAGATATCACAATCAATCTCATTATTTAAATAAAAATGATATTACAACAAAAAAAATAAAAAGTAAATAAAATTTAAATCCTAACATACTCTATTTGGATTTTAATTTTGTCTAACTAATTAATTAGATATCACAATCAATCTCATTATTTAAATAAAAATGATATTACAACAAACTTGATTGTACGGAACTAAATTTAATCTAACCCTAAAAAAAGTAGACTCAAATTAACGGATGGAAAATTAAAATCCTGATTTTAAAACGCTAATTGTTGGACAAACAATCTTAATTAAGCCTTAATTTATCGTTTCACACTACATCACTATCTCCTCTCCCTCCTCCGGCATCTCCACAGGAGTCCACTGGCCGATTTCAAGGGCATGACATTACCTGCAACACATTGAGAAAGACCCTCCCTAACTAGCAACTCTCCATTTCCTTGAGATTGACATCATCCTCCTACAAATAAGAGATGTGATTTCAAAAAATGATTAGCCCATATAGTGCCACATTGATCCCATCTCCCTACTCCAGATCAAGGCTCCACCACCACCTTGTAGCCTCTCTCTTCGGCAATCAGTCGTTCGCCCAACTTCGAGGTGACACCACCACCTATAGCCTCTGATTCCACCCCTTGTGCATGGTCCTTCGCCCATATGTACAATCACCAGATTTGAGAGCATCCTCCCAAGCGTTAAAAAATGGTTGGCCATTTCTGATAGGCACATCAATGTTAGGTCCATCCGAGCAGACTTGAGGTCTGTGACCGTAACATGCTCGCTTGCTTGGGATTGCATGCGGATTCCGATTGCGTTGATAAGATGATGCTATCTTGGATGAAATTAAGATGTGGTTCTTTGGTTACAAAGGCTTTCTTGGGAGTAATTGTGGTAGCAATGCTGGAGTTGAGGCGTGTGGTTTCTTCCATCCGTATATCACATAATACCCTATATGTTACAATATATTATTACCCAAAGAATGGTAGATATCATGATAGTCAACCTTTCAATTGGAGTTGAATACGTACTTGGAGCACTTGTGCACTTCCACTTCTTCTCAGCATGCTTGCGGCTGTAGTGCTTCTTGATTTTGGTGAGATCTTGGAGAAACATGCACCCTTTTCTCACCTTTTTCTCATTCTGTGGTGCAACTTCCACGGCAAATTGTCCCCCCTCTGGGGGAGCTGCAGATTCTGGTCCCTCTGAAACTCTTTATGCAGATCTTGCACACGATCATGTTTGTCACCATCACCGTCATCAACAAATTTGTTCGTTGCCCGAGAGTAGCAACACACGTGGAGTCGAAGGTGAAGGAAGCGACATCGAAGGAGATTGCAGTAATGATGGTAAGGTTCTTGTGAGGAAGATAGAAGAAAGGGATGAGTAGGAAGGAGTGTCACCATTCATAAATATGTTAACTCAAAGGGTTAAAATCGTAAATATATAAAAATTTTCGTCAAAGTTAATGGAGAAAGTGGATGGAAATTAACACATGGTTATGACATGTAATGGTTAACAAGAAGTCAGTATTTGATATTTAATCGGAGGGGTGACTAAATAATGAATATCCGGTATATGGGAGAATATTCGACATTGTTCTGTTATGTATTTTTCAATTATCCTAAATATAAAAATTCTCTCTAATATATATATATTCTTATATATTTTACATATACAATCATCTATCAATAAGAATACAAGATAAAAGTATGAAGTAACGGGTTACATATACGGAGGTTTAACATTTATGGTGATACCAGGATAAATGAGAACCTTTAAAAAAATAGAAAAATCAGTAGTCTCTTGGAATATTTTGTAGATATTTGATCGAATACCCGAATATTCGGGTTAGACCGAATAATTGACCCAATAGCAATATTCTATCCGCCTCCTCAAATAGAATATTCAGACCATTTCGCCGAATATTGCAACAATGTTAACAACTATTTAAGATTCTATGTGTAATTCGAAATTATGAAAGTATATAAGGTTGTGTGCAAAAACCCCTTAAAAAATTCACATGTGAAATGAAGTTTTGCTTATTTCCCATTTGAGGACATGATTCACAATAATTTTACAAATTATTCGTAGATTACCCTCGGAGGATATGTGAATTCCTCCTGCTTATTCCAAAACTTTCCAAGTTCCACCTCATGGAACCCAAGTTGAAAGAGATAAATATTGTGCGGGGACCCAATAGAGTCCTTGTAATTGGGAGGATAGAACAAGTATGTGGATGGATCCAAATTAAGTGCTACGATTTTCTAATATACAAGAATTTCTCTATGCAAGAAGCTTTGAAATCAGTGGATCACGGGTTAATGAGTTTGTATAAAATAATGGATTCCCAATTACTTTATGGACGATTTGGTGTTCTAGAAATGATGTAATTTTTTGGGGGAATACTTTTTACTTTGAGAACATGGTCGAGCATTGTCGAGCGCTATGTAAAACTTGGGCCATGTAATTTCTCTTTTGTTTGTAACTTTTACGACTTTATTCTATATATAATATACCTATACTGCGGTGGTTTCTAATTTGGGAGACCACACACATTTACTTCTAAAAAAATAACCGATTTTAAATCTTTTTTTGTTAACAGAATTCCTAAGGTAGCGTTCGGCTACCGGGTTACCCTCCCCTTGGGGGAGTTTACCCCCCCTCAACCCACATCCCCTTCTCTCCCTGTGGGCCCCACTTTATTCCTTTTTAAAAAAATTAAATAAATCAATTTTACATCATCAATCCTATCAAAAAATAATATATTATACCATCATATCATATAAAAATTATAAACTACTCCACTTCTACTCACTTTTCCAAACTTCAATACAATCACATCACAATAACTACTCACTTTTTCAAACTTCAATACAATCATATCACCCCAAACCCACTTCTAACCCACCCCAGTTTAACCCTCTATCCAATCACCAAAATCCAAAAACTGGTTACCCTCTACCAGTTTAACCCGCCAACCAAACACACCCTAATGGTAGCACAACATGATAAATAAATTTAACTATTTACAGAATTCCAAATAATAGCACAACATGTTAAAGTATTTTAGAAACTTAGACGCGTTGATTTTGGTTGAAAGCTATTTTATTAAGAACTTCTTAATCATTGCCCAAAAAAGTTAAAGGAAAGGTTGATTCGACAGTTATAGTTTATACAAAAGACATCTACATAATATTTCAAGCATTTATCTTTGTCGGTTCTTTTTAGTCGAAGAGATGCCTTGAATGCATCTTCCTACTAATTGTCTTCTATGTGCCCCTCATCATTGATACTTATGGCCTGATTTTAATATGTATAGTAGAAATACAAATGGCTTTTATGTCTCATGTTTTATTAACAGGAGACATAATAAACTATAGTCATGTGCATCCATTGATTTATTCAATGTTATACGTCAATTTTTCTATGTAATTTTCTTAACTATTTTTTATATATTTAGATTATCATGGATTTCGAACCCACTTATGTTGTGGAACATGTTTTTCTGTTCCACATGGATCCATCGATTCGGACTGGAAATGCGCTTTTCTCATGGAGAAGATGGATCTGGTACGGTGACTTGTCATTTGTGTGGCAAAGTCTTGAAATGAGGAATCAAACGGATGAAAAAACATCTTGGATACATCAAAGGGGTTAAAAAAGCAAGTCATGTCGCAAGGCTGATTCTGATATGCAGATAGGAGCTACAAGATTATGTTGAGGGAATTATACGGAAGAATGAGAAAGCTGTCGGTTTGAAAGAACTGAGAGGTGGTGGTTAGAGTTATAGACTCTTCCACAACACCTTTTGAAGGAACACACGTTAGAAAAAAAACATGAATATGTGGTATATTTTTTTGAAGCATAAGATATTTGAATTTATTATCACATTTCTAATTATTTTTAATTAAAACAATACAAACCACATAATCTTTGTATACTTTCGACTATCCACTTACCCTTTTTAAACTGCCTGACTGAATGAATACCACATATCGACTTTTGAACCTCAGATGCTTCCTTTATTTAGGATGTCGATTATGAAAGCGGACTATAGTAGGCTGAGCCAAGCGATTATCTCCGTGTTCACTACTATATTGACTCCGAACACTACCTCTGCTATGGTGGTTTCCCGTGATTGAGGACGTGATTCTAGAGGATGGGGACGTGTGAACAACAAACATAAGTCCATGAGAAAATGTATTATTGTGTCAAGTCAGGACATGCTGAGGATGTGATTCTAGAGGATGGGGACGTGTGAACAACAAACATAAGTCCACGAGAAAATGCTTTATTGTGTCAATTCAGGACATGTTGAGGACACTTACTGGCATAAGTTTGGTCAATTGATCTTTTAACACCATGACATCACTGAAGACGGAGGAGTCCTACTATGAACGTTGTCTCTTGTTCTTAGTATGCTGAGTTGATTATTTGACTCTACCATCTTACTCATGCTTCTTATGGAGTGGCATTGTTCTCTGCGACTGTCTTGTTGTATTGATGAAGCTCTCGGAGGTTTCTGGTATTTTTGATCATGAGCCTTACTGGTTACTTTATTCCTATGCATCCTGTCATCTTTACGGTGATGTACAACAGTTTATTAAAATGCCTTCTGTCCCCAAGGGACAGATGGTTAGACTCACAAACGGATGTCATTCTCCCATTAGTGGACATGGAGATATATGTCTCTCTCATGAAGTTTTGATGTTGTCTAGGTTCATTTTTGATTGAGCTTAATCAGATTACCGATGATCTGAATTGCTGGACTATTTTTTCATATATCTACTTTATTTCTAGATATACTGAGGGGTGTGTGATTGTTGTGATCATGAGAAGGGGCTCTATCACATGATGTAGTCTCTAATACGATGGACATGCCACCACCACTTATGGTACTGCATCCAATTTTTGTGGTACTTTCTCTTGCCAAATTGGGGAGCACCCGCATCATTGTAACTCCTTTCCAAAATAGAGATGTTTGGGATCCTAGTCATGGTTTCAGTCACAAAGGACATCATTTTTATTTGATCATTGTTGATGATTTTACATGTATTTCTTGTATCTTTAAGCATAAAACTAAGTCCGAAGTAGGACACGTTGATATATTTTTATCACCGAAGTCACAAGTCATTTGTGCTTGTTAAAATCAATGCGCATGAGTTTTGTATTGCATCTTGCACATCATCTTTTAAGGCCTTGGCGTCATCCACCATACTTCCTACTCGTCTGATTCTCAACATAATGGAGTGGATGAGAGGACTTAATGTTGCTCGCACACTCCTTGTGCATAACAAATATCCTATGACTTGTTAGGGTTATGATTGCACATTATATTATTATTGCATGTATTGCTTTGTTTTCTAGGAACATATATCTTTCTCCATTCTTTTTTTTGACAACAATATATTTTTCGTTTTTCTACGTGTCTTGGGTCTATTGCTTTTGTTCACAACTTGAGGCATGAACTAGAGAAGTTGGCACCAACGTAACTAAGTTATCTTTGTGGGATACATGTACTTCCCGACTCAGAAGGGGTATAAATGTCTTGATCCTACTCGTCCTTGATATAATATTTGTCGATGTTACATTCTGTGTATGTTCCGTATGTTTCTTCTATTGGATTTTAAGTTCGTAGGAGACACATACTTATAACTCTGCACATGTATAGTTAGGTTTATATTATGCGCCCGACGAACGTGAACCTAACACCCCATCTCTGAACATGTTAGCTTTGAGTTTTTTTCATCAGAGTACAAGTAGTTCACCGTTGCTTTATATTCAATCAATATCCAACAATAATTTTTGAAGCCTCTTGGGATCGTCACAGGGTTGCAAAAAGTGGTAGTCGATACTCAGTCTGCAAGGTCATTGACTAAGGATTAATCGACAGTTGGGCGACTAATCAGATTAGTTGGTCATTAGTCAGTTTTGAATTTTTTTAATTGTTTTAAATATATAAAGTATTTTTATACATATATTCTTATATATTAACATAGATTTGTATATTTTTTATACTTTCATAATGAAACAAAAGAAGTAATTGACCTTAAATATAACATTAAGCATATTAGAATAAGTCCGCTTTAAAAAACGAAAAACTAAAAAAAATAAAGCTCGATGTAAAAGTTGGCCGATTAGTTTGGTTGACCTTCTAATGGCCGACTAGGCCTAGTCGAGTCGGTTACACCCCCCTCCAGACTCGACTAGCTGAGCCGATTTTTACAAGCTTGGATCATCAGTGGTAAGATGCTATGTACCATGAGATGGATGCTTTGTTTCAAGAGGTACACAGACTCTGATCGGTGCTTTTATTAATGCATCCGTTGCTGGATGCAAATGGGTTTGTGTAGTCAAACATCATGCGGATTGTCTTGGTTCAACATAACCTCCATGCAGATTTTCGTGTTGAGACTTGAGAGATATGCACACTTTGTTGCTAAGGACTACACTCGAATCTATGATGCCGATTGCGTTGACATCTTCTCTATATCGCTTGCCTGATCACTATACAGATTCAGGCATCGATAATAATCCATAAGAACCATGTCCATTTTTTTAGAGTGATGTGAGTACTCGATTTTTATATGGTAACATATATGAGGAGGTGTATATGGAGCAACCACATGGCTTTGTGGCTGTGGTGTTCTTATAAGGTTTTTTTATCTTGATAAATCTATTTATGTCAGAGTCCTAAAGCTTAAAAGCTTAGTTCTATAAGCGTTCGCAGGTTGTAGAGCAGATGCAATTTGCTAGGTCTGATTTCCGATTCACTCTTTTTGTGTGACACTCCATTTATAAGATCGTGTTGCGACTTGTTTACATTAACGACAACGTTGTAGAAATGACATAATATGTGTTTACGTTGGCTAAAGAAATGTCTTAATATTGAATGAAGTAGTGAACGAGCATTTTGCCACCAAGGGTCTATATCCTTTGCCACTTTTTTGACATTGTGGTGGCTTGCAGACCTAGAGAGCTTGTTCTCTTATATACTTGTCTTACTTTTCAGACTAGGGTATTTGGATCCGTGGTTTCCACCCACGGACTCTGATGCCAACTTATATGGGATGCCTTGGAGAGTTTGATGTTAGACAGTACGTAATCTTGGTGGGCAAGCTCCTATTTGTTACTATTACCAAACCATTTGCATCTTTTGCGGTGAATCAAGTCGTTTAATTTATGAGTTTCCTGTTGTAGGATTCATCTTAATGTTCTGAATCTTGTGATGCACATTTTTGTAACATCTTATTAAAGGCACTTTAAGTTAAGGACTTTTAGAAAGGGCTATTCACGCAGATTATGTTGGTGATCAATCTGATGCGGAATCTATTTTATGGCCATGTACATTTGTTGGAGGGAATCTTGTTATTACATGACATGGCAAGAAACAAAGACTAGCTCATTAGAATGCTATATCAGATTATGGGGCTATGGCGCATACTGCAGCAGAGATGGTGTGAGTCATATCTATTCTATAAGACTTTACATGTCCCATGGCGATGTTATGTGACAACCATCTTGCTGTTTCTATTGTAAACAACCCGATGATTATTGATGACCAATCATGTGGAGATTGGCTGTTACTACATGTGATCTGGTCTAGGGAGGATTTTTTCTGAGTCCACATGCTCATTTTAGGATCACTTTGCTGATGTCTTCACCAAGTCGATATGACAAACTCTATTTGACCATTGTCCCCTCCTATGTAAGATGGGGTAGGTCCCTTGTAATAAACCAAGTCTTTTGTTTTCTTGAAAATATAATAAAATAAAATATTGTTGCCCGGCTAAGGTGAAAATGGTTCTATTGGAAGCATATGAACATCAACATGGTGTGTGTAAAATGTTTGTGCTCATTCTCTGGTTAGCAACATGATTATGTGTTTCCATCATTCCATGTCTCATTTAGAACTAGTTGATGTTCAAGTATTTCTCAGGTGTCTATTGATAAATTTAGTCAACACCAAGAACTGTTTTTGTATATTGTTCAGATGTAGCTTCTAGCCTTCTATTTTTTAAAAATTAAATGTTCACGTACTATCTAATAAAATGTTCTCTCTTGCATTATTTTTCTCTCAAATTTCAGGATGCCCGCATTAGCAAGTGCTGGTGCTTTAGGTACTTCATATGGACCATATTTTGCCATAGATGGTGGGTTTTACCCTCGTCCTCCTGGTCAAGTTTCATCCACATCTCGGTAAGATTGAGCAGTTCTTTGACTATTCCGAATGGTTATATATTTTTTAATCATATACTTTTTGATACCGTTTAATGAAATATTTGTTCATACCTTTAGCTTCTGTGCAAATGCGTTAAATTGACATCATCTTACACCTAAGAGCTCTTGTAGTAGAAGGTACAAAGGGCAATTTTAGAATCTAAACTTAAGTATGATATAATAATATATGTAGTTTTTGATGTTGTCTCGTGAATTTCTTATATTTTCCCTTTTAACTTCGCACTAACGACCGATCTACCATACATATAGATATATAAGAATGGAATTGTGCTTTGTCTCCACATAGATGGTGAAAAGCACCAGAGTCTATGATCCACTTTATCATATTTGCCTTGCTATATATGGTAAAAGCATAGGCTATACCTGAGGAGCTCGAAGGGACTGTAGCAACAGTTGCAACATATGTGAAACCTATAGTGGTGCCAACTATAGGAGTCATTGTCTCCCTCAGACGGAAGACAGTATCATCAAGGCAAGGATCTTCCTAAAGAGCTGAACTGTCTGAAGGCTCAATCTGCTTAGCCACGCGAGCAGACGTAGGGTATCCATGCTTCTGATAGTATGTGTCCTCAGAGTGATCGGGGCAATGATAGTAAGTGTAGGGTCCACACTGACTTGCATTGCCTTTGTCACATGACCACGTCCTCTGAACTGTGTAGAACCGTCTCTGTCGCAAGATGCGACCATCACCGAAGAGGTTTGTGTGGTGGCAGCTGGTGGGGGACAAGAAGCCCGCTGAAGTGACTTTAGGCCTCCTCCATGTGAGGTATGGTTGCACATGTAAGAAGTTGTACGCGTGTCGCTTCATATTCTGGATTCAAGGCTGCTAAGAAAACTCCAATTGTCATGGAGTTCTTGTATGTCATCTGATGCTCCGTGGAAGTGGTAACATGTATGAAGCTGTGAAGCTTCTCAAACATGCCTCGAAGCGAAGAATAGAAGGTATGCAGAGGTTGACTTTTTTACTTGGTTTTGCATATTTTAAGCTGAAGATGAAGAATCTTGGCATCATTCTTCGCTTGGGCATACATAGTTTCCATAATATGCCACATTGCCTTGGCGGTGGGCTGTTTCACAATGTCGTTGGCGATATCTATAATGAGAGTCCCAGAGATCCAAACACGCACATACGTGTCATCTTGCTTCTACGATGCATTTCCCGTCTTATTCGTCAGCTCAGGCATGATCAGGATATGCTCCTTCTTATTGTACTGCATAAGGGTTATACACTGGATGGAGCACATCTCATAGTTGGTCCCATCAATCTTCACAATGGGAGCCAGTCCCTTAAAGGCACTGGACGAAGAAAAGACGTCATCCTTGTTTTCTGACATTATAAAAAAGAACACTGAAATATAACCAAGGTTTTAAAAAACGAAAGGCGGAACGAGGCGGTTCCACCAGAATCGAGGCGAGGCGTAGCCTCGAGGCGGTCGAGGCGTAAGCCTCAGTTTTACCCAAAAAATTTACTAATCTAACATATTCTAATACATAAATCTCAAGAGAGCAATACAATAACACATATCTAGAAGCATAAAGCAAGTAAAGGAATTCTAATGCAATCCATCGCTGTCTTAAACCCATAGACGATCAGTGTATCAAATGTTAGAATTAAACACAAGACAAAATAGAGAGTACAAAACACAATTTGTTCCAACTTCTAAAATGCAAATCCTATTTGTAGTTCAAAAAGTAGAATGCCAAATGCCAGTTCATGTTCTTGAGTCTTCTCCTGTAGACTCGTAAAGATCTTCTAGTCATTGCCATGAACTCTAACATCGGCATCATCCTCCGATTCACTACTGCTCATTGGATCATCCAATGAATCATCCATGTAGTTTAAATTTTCTTCATCATCATCTCCATCACTAACATCATCTCCACTATGAACCTCGTCGTCATCAATATCAACCACAGCTTTACCTGTATTATACAATACCATTGTTATTTGTTAGTAATTAGTATATTATATTTTTGTTCTAATGAAATAAGATTAACATCGCATTTACCTTTCTTTCTCTTGTTCCTACGAGAATCATCTTGTTGTTCATCAGCTTCCTCAACATCCTCCTCCAGAGGAGTATTCGCATCAAGCTCATGATATGCACTGTATTCACATGTCTGGAGCTCTGAAACCCACTCATCACCAGAATCGACATCTTCCAAGCATAGGGGATCCTCCATAGTCTTTTTCTTGATCTCCCTCTGCTTCAACTTCAAGTTGAACATCACATAAACCAAATCATTTAGTTTTGCTTGTGTGAGTCGATTTCTCCTCTTCGTATGTACCTACTCAATAGTCAATACACATGGGCATGCTTAGAACATATACAATTAGGTCATATGTTTATGATGTACTCAAGTCAAATTACTACCTGATTAAATGAACTCCAATTGCGTTCACAACCAGATGCACTACATGTCAAACTCAAAATTTTAACGGCAAACTTGGTTAGCTCAGGAGTATCATCTCCAAAAGCCCTCCACCAGTCAGCTGATGATGGTGATAAATCCATAATATATGGTTAAATTCAATCATGGAAAGCAAAGAATAATGGATCTAGAGGATCAGAGATCTACATACCTGGACTCCTTTTCTTGCGTGTGTTCACAACATTGGAATATCCAAACAAGCCACGTGCATTCCTGAAAGCATCTATCTGTAGATCTACTTTCTCCCTTTCCAATGGATCACTTATCAACCTCTCCATGCAAGAATACAATCCAATTTTTATCTCTGTGTGTGTGGAAAATGAGGGTTCATAGTGATATTGGGGATTGAGAAAGTAGGCAGCAGCATGCAGATGAGTATGAAGTTGGCGATCCCACCTAGCATCCACGATGTCCCAAAATGGCTTGTACTTTTCCTCTTCATTTCCTAATGCATGTGCAATTTCCTCCTTGGCTCTGTCCATGGCTTCATAAATGAATCCCATTGGGGGATATTTTTCGGAATCAACCATCCTTAAAACCATGACCAAAGGTTTGGTTGTGCTAATCACAAAGGCAACGCCGGGCCAAAAAGATTTGCGTCTCAAAATTGTGTTGCATGCACTTTGCCCTTGGGGCTTGGAAGAATAGGGGCTCCTCTTCCATGCATAGGAAGCAAAAAATGACTCGAGGGAGTCCCTAACAGTGATCAATCTCTGTAATGTCAAGAAAGCCGTAGCAAAACGGGTAACGGCAGGTCGGACCAAATCTCCCCCAATCTTTGCCCTGATCATGGACAAAACCCAACCATGTGCATAGATGTAGTTGATGACTCTCTTGGCTTTTTTGAAAACGGAAGCATGCAAAGGCAATTTCAAAATGTCTTCTAGCATCAAATCAATGCAGTGGGCGGCACACGGGGTCCAATATAAATGTTGTCTCTTCTCCATCAGCAATTTTCCAGCTGCTTTGTAGTTTGAGGCATTATCGGTTATAACTTGTATGACGTTGTTTTCCCCAACCTCCTCAACTACATCATCGAGCAGAGAAAATAGTAATTGTGCACTCTTTGTTCTGTCGGATGCATCAATGGACTTCAAGAACCAAGTCCCAGTAGGGTTGTTCACTAAAAAATTGATAAGTGAACGACCTTTTGTATCCGTCCAACCATCAGACATGATGCTACAACCTGTCTCTGCCCAAGAAGCCTTTGCCGCTTTCATCACATTGTCGATGTTATTCACTTCTTCCTTCAATATCCATGTTCTCAACTCGTGTGCTGTTGGAGGTTTCAATCCCCTCCCAAATGCACCAACAGAATGAACCATTTGTTGAAATGATGGACTATTTGCACAATTAAATGCTAATCCATTTTCAAAGAAAAATCTTCCAATATCACGACAAACACGAGCCCTCTCCTCTTTCTTCCATGACGCATTCAATGTCATTTGATGTTGCTTCTCTAGGACATTTGTAGGCGCAATAGATGGACTTCCCGAGCCGACCATACCAACAAATAAGTCCATCGGACCCCTCACCTGCTTCACACTGCTGGATCCTCCTGTGCATGTTTGAGGATCATTACTTCCACGAGGCTCTTCCATTCCAAAAGCTCCCACTCTGCAAAGCTCCTCCATCTCTTCCACAGCTCTTCTATTTTTTTCTTCGTGCACTGCTAGCAAACACTTCATTTCATTGGATACTTCAGCTGGAACTTTTGGGCATGCTTTAACATTTTTCCCGGTTTTGGCGAGGTGGTGCTTGAGTCTTGCAACTCCACCGGTTATCCTCTTAGCACAGAAATTGCATTGAACATAAACATAACCCTTGCCCTTCGTAGACTCGTCCATTTCGAGTTGGACACAGTATTTCCATCCAGGGTCACTTCGACCTCCTTCGGAATCTTTCGCACCTCTCTTCTTTGCTTTTGGCATTTCTGAAACAAATTATCATCATGTTACAAATTAGAGCTAATAAAATCAGCCATGAGTTTCAGACTTGGTAGTTGATCTTTGGTAGATGACTCATCGGATCTCAAGACTTGGATTGTTGTTGATGCATTATTCCTCTTAATGAGAGATAGTTAAAATTTATTAATGAGTGATTGGGCGCGGACATATATATCCAGAATAATAAATATCTTAGATTCAGTTAACAACAGGCGATCAAAGTTGGTGAAATAAATTTGTATAAGATGTGGAATTCATATAAGCAACCCATCAGATTGAGCAAAAAAATAAGCAATAATTGAAGTAAAAAGAGGTAAAAATAGTAATCAAGAGCAAAGATTGAACAAAACCTATGGAACTGAATTCACAATGATTACTCGAGCAAACACAAGTTGAATGTGCTACAAAACCTGGACGGCGAGATGCAGAGGCAGGCGGAGGTGGCGGCTGGCGCACGATGCAGAGGAAGCTCAGGGAGGAGGCGGCGGTGGCGCACGATGCAGAGGAGGAGCTGGAGACTCCGGTGTTGCTTTCGAGCCCGGCGATGCGAGGGAGGAGGCGGCGGTGGCGTACGATGCCGTGGAGGAGGAGGCGGGGCCAGAGAACGTTTTAGGTTTTCTTTTTTGGCTTCGAGAGACAGCAGAGTGCGACAATTAGGTCGGGCGAAAACATATAAAGTGGGTCACGTGCGATTCACGTGACCCATATATATTTAAAACGCCTCGGGTAGCGCCTCAAATCGCCTCAAGGCGCATACGCCTCAGGGCGTTTTCGCCCATCGAGGCGACCGCCTCACGCCAGAAAGCCGAGGCGCACGCCTCAGTACCAAAACCCACTGCCTCGCCTCGAGGCGTACGCCTCGGGCGCCTCGAGGCGTACGCCTCGGGCGCCTCGAGGCGTGATTTTTAATTCCATGAATATAACTCGATCGGGTAAGTAGACTGATCTGAGAGAGTTTATACGAACATTTAGAGGATTGGTTGTACGTGTAGACTCATACAACTATCCTCGTCAATCCTTGATCCATGCTAGGATCGGAAAAAGTGATTTATAGGTCTGAAATTTTGTTTTTTTGGTCAAAATCAAACCGTTTCTATTAGGAAAATAGGCAGAGTTGTTTATTCCTTGAGCCCTAGGCTCTCTTATATAAGGAGAAGCCTATGGACAAATTACATAAAATGGACATAAGAAAAGGAAAATATATAAAAGATACATAGATATGAAATATATCTCTACACTCCCCCTCAATATGGAGCATAGATATCAACATGCTCAGCTTGGATGAACACTTCTGGAAGGGCCCTATAAGTAGGGCTTTAGTGAAAATGTCTGTCGTATGGTCCCCTGAGCTGACATGAGATGTAGAGATGAGTCCCTTCTGGATCATGTCACGTATATAATGGCAGTCAGCCTCAATGTGCTTTTTCCTCTCATGAAAAGCATGGTTCTTAGCAATGAATAAGGCAGCCTGGTTGTCACATTCTAACGACATGGGAAGAGGTACATCTATACGTAGATCTGTTAGGACCAATGTTGTAAAAGTCACCCGACTAGCCCGACTAGTAGGTCCGACTAGTCTAGTCAGTGAAGTGGCCGACCGAGTACCGACTAATTCCGATTAGGTCTACTAGTCGACCAATTTTTGCTTGGAGATACCATATTTTCTTACTTTTTAAAAATAAAATTTAATCTAATATGCTTAATGTTTTATTTAAATTCAATTACTTCTTTTGATTCATTATGATAGTAAAAAATATATAGAAATCTATATAAATATATTATAATATATGTATAAAAATGATTTATATATTTAAAAATCAAAGCCGATTAAAGCCCGACTAAATCCGATTAATCGCCCGACTACCGATTAATCCTTAGTCAGTGACATGACCGACCGAGTACTGACTACCGACTTTTGCAACCTTGGTTAGGACTGCTCGAATCCACATCATTTATGTACATGCTTGTGCCATAGTTTTATACTCAGATTCGGCACTAGATCTAGCAATAACAGTCAGCTTCTTGTTTTTCCATGAGACAAGTGAATTTCCAACAAATATAACAAACCTTGATGTAGACTTCTTTCCTTGGGGCATCTTGCATAGTCTGCATTTGCACATGCTGAAATAGTCATAGAATCACCCTTTTTAAATAGCAGTCCCGCACCACCTGGAGGTGATTTAAGATACCTTAGTATCATCTGTATAACATCCATATGAACTTGACGAGGTTGTTCCATGAATTGGGTCACCCGACTGGCTGCAAATGAAATATCGAGTCTGGTAATGATAACATAAAGTGGTTGTCCAACCAACTCTCTGTGTCTTTTCCTGTCAACCTCATCAGTACCATCATCTTCATGCTTGGATCCATTGGTGTAGTCGCAGGTCTATATCCAAGCATTCCTGTGTCATTCAACAGATCAGTGACATATTTTCTCTGAGTCATCACAAGCCCTTGTTGGTTTCTGGCAAACTCCAATCCTAGAAAGTATTTCAGAGTTCCTAGATCCTTGGTCAAATTCATGACCCAGAAATTCTTTCGCCCTCTTTATTCCCTGCATATAATCTCATTTAATTAGTATATCATCAACATACACCATAATAGCAGTCATACCTCTGGAGGTTCTCTGTGTAAAAAGAGAGTGATCTGCATTCGATCGTTTGAACTCATGTTTCTCAAACAAGTTTGAGAGCTTCTGGAACCAAGCTCTAGGGCTCTGCTTAAGGCCATAGATTGCCTTATGAAGTCTACATACCTAGGAACACTCCCTCTCAACAGCAAACCCTGGTGGTTGTTGCATGCATGGAAGGCCGTATCGATATCGATATCGTTTCGATATTTGTATCGATACGATATTTCGACGATATATCGTCGAAATATCGCCCATATCGACGAGCATTTGTGAATAAAATGCCTGGAAATCGGGATATATCGCCATATCGGTGTCCATATCGGTGCCCATATCGGTCCCATGTCGATATCGATAATCGATATATCGGCGATATATCGTCGGTATGTCGCGATATTTCCTTCCATGGTTGCATGTAGGCTTCCTCCTGAAGATCTCCATACAAAAATGTATTATTGACGTCCAACTGAAACAAAGGGCAATCTCGAATCACGTCAACTGATAGAAGGATTCGTAAGGTGAAATATCGAGCAATTGGGTAACATGTCAAGATAATCCACCCCATATGTCTAAGTAAACCCTCGTGCGACCAGTCGAGCCTTGTATCTATCAATGCTACCATCTGCATTGTGCTTCAATGTAAAAACACATTTACAACTTACTATGTGCATTGTGCTGCATTGTGCAACACCATTTTGTTGGGAAGTACAGACACACGAAATTTGATGAATAATACCTTTGGATGAAAAATATTTGGAAAGAGTATGAGTACAGAATTGCAAGGCATTATCGGTTCTCACAAATTTCACAGAAGTCGAAAATACATTTGTTACTTCAGTTAGGAAATTTTTGATAATCTCCGGCTTTAGATTTATTCTTGATAAAAAGACCCATGACATATGAGAGAAATCATCCACTGCAACAAGACGAAACCTATGCCCTCGGTGATCAAGAACATGACTGGAACCTCAAATATCTATATGGAACAACTCAAAAATGGAGCTACTGCTCCGGCTCTGACGATTGTGAAATTCTGATCGATGATACTTTCCCAACTTACATGCCTCACATTTAAAGTATGAGTGAGGAGAAAGATGAAACCTATGCCCTCGGTGATCAGGAACATGACTGGAACCTCAAATATCTATATGGAACAACCAAAAAATGGAGCTACTGCTCCGGCTCTGACGATTGGGAAATTCTGATCGATGATACTTTCCCAACTTACATGCCTCACATTGAAAGGATGAGTGAGGAGAGATTTAAGGCAGAACATGACACATTTTCTGGAGTGGGAGATGACCAAAACACATGTGCCACATGATGGGTGAGACAGGTCCAGTAGAGAGAGAGAGGAAATGCTGGCATACAGAGTTTGAGAATATCATGTAGGATCTTTGCCTGTGAATAAGTAGCAACGAGAATATCCCACATCGCCTTGGCTGTGGGCTGATGGAGTATATCATTGGCGATCTCTATTGCCAATGTTCCTGAGAGCCAAACCTTGGCATATGCATCATCTGCCTCCTATGAGGCGTTGATCCCTGTCTTCTTAGCCGGCTCTTCCTAGGTAAGAATACGCTTCTTACCTGTAGACATCATCATGCTCATGAACTGTATAGCCCACAGTTCATAGTTTGACCCATCCATCTTTACTATAGGCGCATGAGGACCTCTAAAGGCGCCTGTGGAGGGGATATCAACCTTGCTTTCTGATATGATGGTTGGAGAAGAATAGGATTGAAAACTAGACGAGCGTTTGTCTACACTGACATAGAGAGATTCAATTGCATATGTAGACTTATGCAACCAATCACATCAAAAGAAAAGGCTCGGCGGCGGTGTCCCCTTTTAAAAGGGAAGGTGAAGCAGCACCCCTTGGAGAGAGTAGGTGCAACTGGCTGAAGAAAGAGGGGATGCGAGGCTCTAGGCGGTGCATAGATCTAGAGCCAGGTGGCGGCATGCCCGAAGAGAAAGGGAAGGTGCAGCGGTGCATAAATCCGGCACTCCAGGCCCGTAGGGGCCTGGCGATTGGCAGAGGGACCCGCGGGGCCTAGCGACGGGCGGAAGGGGCTCGCGGGGCTTGGCGACAGGCGAAAGTGCTGGGCGACGGTGAAAGCTTGCGGGGTTGGGCGGTGGAAGCCTTAGGCGCGCGTGAGAGAGAGAGAGGCTTGAGGTGGGATTTAGGGTTAGGGTTTCAGTACATGAGCTCCGGTATAGGACCGCCGCTCTGATGTTGGGAAAATAGAAAGAATTGTTTATTCCTTGAGCCCTAGGCTCTCTTATATAGGGAGAAGCTTATGGACAAATTACATAAACTCGAAAGAAGAAAAAGAGAATATATAAAAGATACGTAGATATGAAATATATCTCTACAGTTTCAGATTGTTGTTTTGTGACAGAGTGGAGAGAAACTAGCCCTAGGGGTCGTCGATGACACTGTGGTGGCTCTCAAAGGTCCGTAGTTGTGCATGAATGCACGCCGACACCCACGACAACATATATAGGGGTACTAGTGGTGGTTGGGAGTTGTGTGGAGGGCTACTGCGACGGTTGGGAGCCGCGCGACGCTGTCGGCGAGGACTTGTGGGAGAGGGCTGCGGTGGCGTCTAGGGACCATGTGAGTGCTTCCACAACGATCGGATGCCACACGGGGGCCGCGCGTGAGGAGTGGCGGCGACATGCGAGGGCAGTAGGTGGAGACTGGGGCTAGGGATGCAAACGGATACGAATATATCCGTATCTGATCCGTCACCGTATCCGTTTTATACGGATTTTGACAACCGTATCCGTATCCGTTTTAAAATGGATACGGATATGGATATCGTTTTGATATCCGCAAACATCCTTATCCGTATCCGTATATCCGTTTTCATATGTAAATATAGTTGTACATTTATTTTTAACTATATATAACATAATTCTCTACCTCCTTTTACCATATATATATATATTTATGATAGAAACACATTTAGTAAATTAATATCATGTGTTTTCCATCCAATTCTTATATATTTATGTCAATTCTATAGAGTATTTCTAACATTACTTATGTATGACCAGTATCCGTTTTTTAAGGATATGGTAAGACAGTTTTAATATTCATCAATATCCGTATTAGCATCCGTATTCGTATTAGAAAACGAATAAGGATATGGTAACACCTATATCCGTATCCGTATCCGACCGTTTGCATCCCTAGCTGGGGCACATGTGAGTACAAGAACTCCGGTATAAAAATGTTGCTCTGATACCATGTTGAGAGAAAAGAGTAACTATCTTATTCATGAGGCCGTAGGGTTTTCTTATATAGAGGAAGGATTCATTGGACAAAATACATAAAGAAAACAAAAAGAATAGATAATACATAAAAGATGCAAAAAATAACTAATATCTCAACAAAAAGCATGCCATATAAATATGAATCTTGTGTGAAAAATCCATGTATATATGTAGAGTGATGCTCTCCTGACTTAAAGTAAAAACGAAACACCATATATATTTGTGATGTTCATCTATAATTTCTTATTTAGGGAAGTGTTAGCAGGAGAGCGGGCAGGGAGATGGAGTTACTTCTCGTGAGATTTAGTTTGCTTGAGATGCATGGTTTATACAATGGGTGAGACTGTCAGGCTTGTGTGGTGTTTGCATTGTGGGGGTTGACAAGTGTCGTGGTTCATGCTAAAGATTTGGATCGATGGTATTAGTTAGAAAGCTGCTGCAAAGAAGTTGGGAGACAACAAAGATGTTGGTAGGATGCCTTGGTGGTGGGCTTGTAGATTCTTTTCAAGGGTGGTGGTGGGGAATCCCTTGTTATCACATGTTCTACAAGGGGACTTTCAAAACTCATGACGACTCTTCCGTGACTGTTTGGCGTATTTCCTGTATGGTATGTGAAGCTGGTGGGGAAGCTGAGTTCAGTTGAGGTAGTTTGTCAAGAGTCTTTCATGTAATGTCTTGGACCTCGACGCTATCCCTTGTGAAGGATAAGTTACCCTCATAACTTGTTGGGCTTGGGTTCAGTTTGACATGTCCACCCAAAAATGCTTAATCTTGAGTTGTTTAGTAGTAGTTTCCAATACTTATGAATCACTATCACACTTTGTTATAACCAGATGTGGGATTATGTGTGGGATTATGTTGGGGTGGTATAAAATCTCCTTAACTTATGTATGTAATGTACTTGTTGCCATATGATACAATACTTATTCCTAGTAATAGCGATGATTGCATGTCCTTGGTACCCCTTCTCTCATCTTTTTGGTAAGGGTAGCTCCATTTCTTAGGCAGCTTTTTCTATTATAATAGGGAACTAACTTTGATATCATTTATAATGTTCCTGATCTTAGACCGAGCTGTTATGTAGGATAGGTCCTTGGACCAGTATTTATAAATACCTCACTGGCAAAGCCAAGGCATAAGCTTGTCAACATCATCTCCATCGCCAAAATCAATGCCCTTGCCAATCAACACCCCATCAAATGGATGAGCCACCGCTGCACATTTTCCTCCTTTAGACTTCATTGGCCAAGCATCGCTCTACGTTGCACCACCCGATACACCCAAAACAGACAAACTCCCCATTGCTAATCTTTGCAAAATGGAAAGCTCCTCTACATCAAAAACACCATAATTGAGAATGCTCTGTGGAGAAGTGGCATTGCACACGAGTCTTCTGACAGCCATCACCCTCTGTCCTCAGTATCCCATGCCTCCACCTCTTCACACCCCTCACCATTTCCCGCAGCTGCCGCCCAATCACCTCTGACCCACCAGTCCCGCCCTCAACCCCTTCCTCCAGTTGATCCCCGCTCCCACCTCCCGAACCCTATGCTTTACACCACCACCTTCCCCCCTCGTCTCCCCTCCGCATGCTGCAGCCCTCACATTCACACTCTACCTGCCTCACACTCAATCCTAGAGATGAAAACGGTCGAATGCAGATACTAATATAGGTATAATCATATCCTTATCCATTTAAAATACGAATGCAAACGCGGATACGAATATTGATAGATGTAAAAAATGTGTTACTGTATCCTTAAAATCGAATACGAATGTAAAATGAATATGAATCGGATACGAATAATAACATAAATATTTAATAGATTAGCTAAAATATAAATGTTTATGATGGTTCACACAATATATATATATATATAGTAATTTTATAACAATTATATCAACAATGGGGAATGCGATCATAAAATGTTATTACACATAGTTATAAATAAATTTATTACTATGCTTATGTTCGAAAACGAATATACGAATACGAATGCGAATATTAGTGAATGTCAAAGCGATATCCATGTCCACATATATTTTAAAATGAATACGAATACGAATGTCAAAATATGTATAAAACGAATACGATAGTGGATCGGATACGAATATATTCACATCCGTTTTCATCCCTAATCAATCCCCATAAACTGGGTCTCTGTCTCCTCTGTCTCTCTCCCTCTCTCAGGCTCGCCTCCATGCCCTCCCTCTCTCATGCCATCCTTCCTTGGGGACTGCATTCTACTTTCTGCAGTTTTTAATTAGACTAAACGTGTTTATGTTAAATTCTAACAATCTATCACCTTGTATTCAGTCATATTTTGTAAGAAAACTAGGACTGGCTTATTACTGCAGCCCTCCAGGCCCATGGGCTGCATCTGTTAGGTACATCAGAATATGGTGTGATTGTTTGCATCCTTGATTTGACTTGTCATTTACAAATTACACCATTCATTGTTCACTCACTCCCACGAAAGAAAGCTTCTTTTCTGTCATTACTCATTAGTCAAACTGAGCTGATGGCATGTAAAAAATGTGATGCAACACAACTGAATGTTCCTTCCAAACGTATAAAAAATGCTAGTTTTTAAAAGTTACATTTGATGTTTTTGCCACTATCTTTTTGGAAACGATGCATCCATGTATGTAGTCTATCCCTGTTTATAAAGCCTTGGTGCCTTGGTGGTTGTACTTTTTTTTTGGAAGGACTCTTACTGGTGTTTTTGTTCTGCAGGGATGGAGGTGCAACTCAATCAGTTAAACCATCCAAGTCCCCACAAATCTCTGGTATGTTCATTATTGTCTATTTGTTCACGTGTTTTTATGCCAGGATTGCAGTCTTATTTCTATGTTTAGCCTGCTCTTGGTGTACCTTGAAACCAATTCTGAATACAAATTTCTACCATTTTTTTAAAAGCAACCGTAAGTGATGAAGCTGGGCAACGACAAAACAAGCCTCGCCGGTAAGTGAATGGACTTTAGAATACAACTACGCTTCTTTACGTTTATCTCTTATGGATTATTTTTTCCTTTTTTGTGGATCATCTATCTTGTTAGTAGGATGCCCCTATTTTCCAAAAACATGTTTAACCCCTCTTTATATGACAGGTATTCGGAGATGAATTTTGGGCAGTGAATTGTTTAACTTGGAATGAGCATACTTTGATGAAACTAGGGTAAGATGAGTCATTACTTCAAGCTTGCATGCTATCAAGTTATTGGTTCCTACTCTAGACTAATGCCGCAAGTGACTTGTGTCTAGGCCTGCTTCCAACCCATTTGTGATCTTCAGTTATGCCAGAGTGCTTGGGCTTGCATTATTCCATAAATAACTAGGTAATCCATTACGGAACTCTCGACATTTTTTTAGGGCTGCATAACCTTCTTGATTCTTAGACACTTATTGACATTATTCGATTTTCATTTTGCTGTTCATTGAGGCTATTGAGCTAAGCTGTTATTTTGCTATCTCCTTTACCCTTTCTCATTGTTCGGAGAGGTTTGCGTGCATTGTTCATTTTTATTATTTTTGGTATTTTATTGTCTGCTATAGATGCACTATAATCTAATGCAAATTAACGGTTAATGGTTCTGGTGTGTTATTTATCATGGGACCTGTTCTACTTACCCTGTGAACTGAATTGCTTGGTATTTTATTCAACTAATAAATTTTGTAATGTTATTATATTTTTATATTATCGATGCCTGTACTTTATACACACGTCTCTTGAATATTGTAATTGTTCTATTAATTAATAAGCAGGCTATGGCTATTTTTTTATGTTCGTGGGTTGCATGTGTGGCGGTGAGGTGTAGCTGTCCCAATGGTTGATGTGGTCTATTACTTTAGTTTTATTAATGATTGGACGATCACTAATCTTTTATGGTCATTTTCTGTCTTTGAGTAAACATATGCAAGAATACCACTCCTTTTTCCAAAATCCTGTTACTTTGGACTTCAAAGAAGATATTGCTCTTCGTTCCAGAAAAGGAAGATACTATGAAACTTGAGGTGTCACTTGTTTTTTTTAAATATCATTCCAGCAATTTAAGTTTAACCCGTAATTTATAAGCATTTACTTCAACTTTTCGCTGTAGTAGTGGTGGCATGTCATGCAAATTTCAATTGTTAAAGTTATATGTATTTACGCAAATAGGAGAAAAGCTCGAAATAGACCATCAACAGCTAATTCTTGTTTCTGCAGATACAGGTATAAAAAAAACGCAGCTACCGCTGGCTCGTCTTAGGACTGATTACTGCAGCTGGCGGGGGAGATTTCTCTTCTTGTGACCATGGTAAGATGATATGACGGTTTTTTTGTCATTTTTTAGGTATTAATTAAAGTTCTATACCTACAACAGTGTGTTTTTCTTTCATCTCGTCTGTCATGTGATGGCATATCCACTCCATTGGAACCACATTAAAGAACCCATATAACACGGTCGTCGTCCATTCAATGCAGATTGCTTCAATATTTCTAATCAGTTTCCATCACTTTTTTTCCAGGTTTTTGTTTACTCGTGATTTAGACGCTTGTGAACAATAAAGCGGCTTCGATAATCAGGAGTTTGGAGATGATGAAACCCGTTCGATTTGTCCTTCAGACTGCTCTATTGGCATGGGAATGTCATGTTTGCTATGCTTCTCCGGTCCGTAACCGCAACTCTTTCTGATCCTATCGTGTGAATTGCTTCTTCCTCTTTCAATGTTAGTGAGATCTAAGATTCTATCGATGCTTTCAGACATATTCAATGCTAGTTAAGTTATTTTGAGCGGTGTTAGTTGTTCAAGTTTTGGTGAAAATCATGGCAGTGATTGCTTGTGTGTTCTGCCTTAATTAGTTGTAATTATTGTGAATCTGGCGCAGTTTCCTTGATTGATATATGATTATTATGGAATATGTTAGGAACCTCTTTGTCTTTGGTTAAAAAAACTCGTAATAAGAACTTTAAAGTTTTGTGGCAACAAACTATATAGCATCAGTGATGCAAGTTTTTGTACATACTAAATGTCAACTGCATGGAAACATATTCCAAACAATCACCAATCTTTTGTTTCCTATTTGTGCAGTCCAATTTTGATCATTATACAATGAATCGAATCGAAGAAGGCAATCACTCTTTTTTATTATTTGTGGAGGTTCTTAATTAAAACATAGAAGGATCAAGGAGTTGAATGATACTGATGAAACACATTAAAGCTGTTTTTATACCCTTTTGTATACCCAAATGTTCATGACGAGATGTGAGATCCAGCCGGCACATGTGCAGAGGCCGACCTAACCTTCGGCCCCCGCAACCGCAAATGTGCTCTCTGGGCCCCGATCTGCGTTTTTCAGTAATTGCACTGTCGACATTTCCGTGTGCAAATTAATTGCTCGCTGTTATTGGCCATGTTGCGTGGATGCGCTTTAGACCGGTCTGGCGGAGGACCATCAGGTGCACAGCTGACAGACCAGGTGACCTCCCTAATGGGCGTCTCGTCCTCGCTGCTGGATCCGGGTCGGATGTTCCTAGACGACTTTTGTGCGGTTCATCGCAGACGATCTGGTCCGTTAATAAACATGTTACCAATTCCTGAGCTGTGGAGCCCTTAAGCTGTGGTTATTGGACAGCAAAGCATCCATCACCTAATTATTGTTATTTTTACCACAATCAGGAGCTGTTAAGATTCCAAACGCCTACAACATGCTCTGGAAGGTTGCATATATATGCCTCCAAAAGCTTCACATGATCATGTCAACTTATGGTATTAAATCTGCCCATACTTTAGTCTGGAATGTCCACAGCTGCAGTGGTGGCGGTTTTATCCTCTGGAGCATGGAAAAAAATAACTAAATCTTGGAAGCATAGATGTTTCGAATACGAGGTGGTTGTCTGCCTAACTTTGATTCTTCATCGACGACGATCATGCGATTAGTTATCGTGAAAAGCAGCGAAAGAACTGAATGTAAAAGATTCGTAATCCACTTGCCTCAGTCGACTCAGAACTTCCCAATCGAGTTATTTGATTTTCAGCTAACTAATAACACGATTAGTTTACTAACATATTTATTGGAAGTCCTGTTCAATTAATTGCATGTTTTAGTAGACAAAAAGCTCAATAACATGATGGAATATGAATAAGGCGAAAGAGCTAATCTCATCATTGGTGCTTTTTCCCTCAAGGGAAGTATAGGAGGGACCTAATGTTATAATTAATTAATGGAAACGAATAATTGTAGAATCAAAGTAGGGAATAAGATAAAACATAATACTTATAACTTTTACTAACCATAATGCACAAGATAATGCATCATGTTAGTGGAGACAAAGACAAAGACAATGCTGAATACAAGAAAAAGAGCATCATCTCTCAAATAATTACCCTATAAAGTGTTGTATTTAAAGCTAATGCAATTAGGTTCCTGCGTCCATTTTGTAATTGGATTATGAATCAGAAATGCGTGCTTGTTAACATGTTAATCGGTAATGCATTTATATTAATTCGTATTGATACGGAAAATTATTGACGATCCTGTTAACAACATAAAGCAACCAATGGTAATCAATCAATCACCTGAAAAAAAAAGACAACCCTCCAAAAAAATAGCTACCGGAGCAGGACATATGTCACCTTCAACCCAAAAATCCTTACTCCGTCACTAATATACTAAGATCCTCGATGCGATCTTGAAGGAAAGCATCTAGGTTTCAGATATCTAGCAAGCTCGTCATGAAAACCCATCGAAGGCCTCATGGTGTTCCATCTCCAAGTAAGAAATTCTTTGTAGCGATTCAAATAACAAGAGAAGAAGGAAGGAAGAGGAACGAAAGAAAGAGAAGCAATCTCATTCCAAAACCCCTCACCAATCATCCAATGGAAAATCACTTCACCCCCACACCATCAAATGCTAGAATCCATCCTTCCAATGGCAAGACCTAATTGTAACGTCCCGGTCCGTTAACGAAGCATTACTGACCCTGACAACCTCTTGGGATCGGGTCCATACGGACCCGATTAACCACCCCCAAAATGCTTAAGCCGGGTTGTTCGGTAGTAATCTCCTCACTTTTTATCCCACCCGGAAATGTTATGCTTCCACGGTATGGGACATTGTTTGGGGTTTTACAACCTCCCCCACTTATATTCGCAACGTCCTCGTTGCGACATGGCACATCACTTCGTCCCAGTGACAGTGGCGGCTGCACACTCCGGTAGCCATTTCCTCCAACCTCTTGTAGGGGCGGCTCCACCTCTCGGGTAGTCCTTTCCATTGTCAGAGGGTGTTCGGCTCTGATACCATTTGTAACGTCCCGGGCTTAGGTCCCCGGTCCTTTAACGGAGCATTACTGGCCCTAACAATCTCTTGGGATCGGGCCCATATGGACCTGATTAACCACCCCCAAAATGCTTAAGCCGGGTTGTTCTGTAGTAATCTCCTCACTTTTTATCCCACCCGGAAATGTTATACTTCCACGGTATGGGACATTGTTTGGGGTTTACAATCCTCACTTTTTATCCCACCCGAAAATGTTATGCTTCCACGGTATGGGACATTGTTTGGGGTTTTACACTAATAAAGTTCCATCTTAATCAACACCTCACATCATATGGTGCCACAAGCAAATTCAAATATATATAAGATAGAGAATATATGTATATACAACCAAGGAAAGGGGGCAATGATTTAGCACCAATCCACATGGTGCAAGAGGGCAACCACCACACCTGCCCCCTTTGTCTCCCATCAACTTGCACGTTCTCTCCTTCCACTCTTTATAACCTAAAACCTTCTCTTCCATTCACACAACTGTGAGAGCACTTCTCCTCTCACCCAAATCATCATCATCATCACCATCTTCTTCTTCTTCATCTTCTTCCTCTCCCTCTTCGGTTATGCAATTGGGTTATCGAAGATGGGGAGGTTGAGTCTTGAGAGGGTCTTCGATTGCTTCTCCTTCTCCCTCTGCAGCAACACCTGCCTCTGCACGAGCTTTGAGGGGGACGAGGACGAGGCTCTCGAGAGGAAGGCCTTCATCGAGGAGGATGACATGGTGAAGTTCAAGGAGTATTACGACGGGAAGACCTTGGCTTTTCATGTTGAGCCCAAGGTCAGATTCCAGATGCACGCTTTTGTCTTTTATTTTGATGATAACAAACCTTGTCACTTTCGTGGATTCGTGTCCTTATTGTTCGATTTTTCGCGGGGAGATCAGACGGTGGTTCTGAAGGTGTCCATGCATTGCCAAGGCTGCGCGAAGAAGGTGCAGAAACATGTAGCAAAAATGGAAGGTACATATACTTTCTTCCACTTTATGTTGTCCTTGTGAAGGAGTTCTCAATGCATAGGAGATAGGATTCTTCCATGTCATTTTAGTCCAATATTGTCCTTCCGTGACTGTGGCCAAATAATAACAACTGTATTTATCTACAATATGACCCCCAAATCTTGTCCAATCATACCATAAGCCTTATAATCTTACTCACATATGTTCCTGCCTAAGGCTTGTGGTGTAAGAGCTCATAAGATTGCAAGGGTCATGATGTAATTTGCGATGATCAAGGTCTAGTCTCAAAGATTATAGGGGTTATGATATAGCTCGATATGATTGTAGGGTTTATGATGTAAAAGTTCCTAATTCAAAATAGATGAAAAATATAAAGAGGCACCATAATTCAAGGTTTTTAAAATCGAACCAGAAATTCCAACAAAAAGTTGAATTGGATTAGACCATGTAATCAAACAAGTTCAACCGGATGATGATGTTATTATTTTTTAAAAACAGATTAGATCGAACTCGTAAGGAAAAAGTAATTGAACCGGGTAATTAAACAAGAATAGATTAGAACACTTACAGAATATACACTAAAAATACTTAAAATAAATATAAAATATACAAACAATCAAAGTATTTATAAATAAAGTATTTTCTTGATTATGCAACAGTTATGGTAATTAATATAGTTATAAATAATATTTGAACTAAATAGTTTAGCATAGTGATAGGTTAATTTATTTATTATCCTTTCAAAAAGTTAAGTTCGAGCAGCAAAATACTTATTAATGGGTTGGAAGAGGTAATGAGTTCACCACACATCATTGTCATTATTATTTTAATATATAAATTTAAATTTGAATTGTAGTTGAGTGGTTCAATTTCGATTGAACTGGTTTAAAGCAGATTACAAATAATCGATCGGACTAATAGTCGCACCAAAATTGTGTCAATTTAACTTGAATTGTGAGAATCGATTAATCAAACCGGTCCATGCTCAGTTCACTGATCCAACCGGTTGAACCGGACAGCTGCATGAGGATCCCACTTCTCATCTTCAATGGCGTACTAGCAATTATTGTGCAGTTGAAAGCACCTCCTGCCCACCTTCTTCATTATCTGATTGGAATCTCACACATATTTTAAATGGATATTTGCTTCATTTATGAAATATTAAATCCAATAAGGACTTTGGCATACATACAAATATGCTCCCAATGCTCCAAATTATAACTATTTTGTATCACGATCGCAGAATATCTTCTTCAATTACACGACAACTCATGTAATTTAATTACAATACGATCTGTGAAATACTACTGTCTCTTATACCACAACCCTCGGACATATAGGGGCGGTGGTGAAATTACAAAAAAATTACTAGATTTTTGGGCGCACGATGTAAAATTCCATTTTAATCTCTAGACAATACTCTATAGATATACAATGATGGACTTAGTACATATATGTGTTTGTGTTATCGATATCTTCTAATAATAAGTGGATATGCTTGATAATAACACATTCAAAGTTTTTTTTAATCTCAGATAAATTAACTTATTATGAATTCTAATATATCGAAACTAAACATGGAAGGAAGAAAAGGGTAGAGGGTCCCTCCCGTATTGGTGAGGGCACATGCAATGCTCAGCACTAAATAAATGGTGGAGAATAGTTGCATAGGCTTTCATAGTTGTCTCCAATCACATCGTTCTTGTCTATATACTAGAATGATTATTTTATTCAATATATATGTGTATATATAATTTTGATTTTTGCATTTGTATTTTTATGAGTTTTCTAATAATAATAATCAAGTTCGTGACTGTTTTCGCAATTACACTTGTGATAATTATATTCTTATAAATATCACAATAGTGTCTTTATATTTTGACATTTGCGCTCTTATGGTATACTAATGGAAGTGTAGTACTGTGAATTTAATTTGTAAAAATATGGGGCGCAAATTAGATACACAAAAAAAAGTTAAAGGGCAGATGTGTAAAAATTCTTATGCATGGTAAATTAAAATGACACCGTATATATACTTATTTAATGTAAATAACGATTATTGATTTTAAGGCTAGACGAGCCAAACGAGCTGAGTTAGGCATTGGCTCGGGCTCGGACTCAAGCTCGAGCTCGTTCAAGCCCAACTGGGCTGGCTTGGGTTTGTGCTCGGTGAGCTCGAACCTCTTATCGAGCTAGCTCGAGCTCGATAGGGCTCGAGCCGAGTTAAGGCAAGTATGCATGTAGACCAGGCACTCCATTTGCTTATATAAATTCCTTGCTCCGACGAGTTCAACTTTACCCGATATGGGACTAAAGTAAAGCCCCTTATCGAGCACAAGCCCTTTATCAAGTCTTCATTATGTTATCGAGCTGAGTCCTCATCGAGCCCCTTATCGAGCTTCTATTGAGTCGAGCCTTCATTGAGCCCCTTATTGAGTTATCGAGCCTAACCCTTTATCGAATTATTGAGATGAGTGAGACTCGGCTCATTAAGCTATCGAGCTCAAAATTCTGGTTCGGACTCACCTCAATAGCTTAATTAATCAAACCCACGAACCCTTATCGAGCCGAGCCTGACTCATCGAGTCCTGACTCAATAACCAACCCTAAATATGAATATTATTGTAAAAAAAGCAGGGGCATAATTGTAACTATGAAAAATAAAGTCTCAAAAATGAGAAGATACTCTTGTACCCTTCCAAAAAATTTCAGTGATACATATGCTCGTAACTTTTTTGCATTTATATTTATACCGATATATTCATAGAAAATTTATAGTAGTGCCCTTCCTTTGTTACACCCGTGCTTGAATTCCTTGTAAATATGAATGCACATTGTGGTTGCAACTTAAAAGACAAATTGAAAACGGTCCATACGGATGTTGTTAATTAGTGCATGGTGAAATTGCAGGGGTGACCTCATTTGAGGTGGATTTGGAGAAGAAGAAGGTGGTGCTCGTCGGCGATATCACGCCCTTGGAGGTCCTCCGCAGCGTCTCCAAAGTCAAGTTCGCCGAGCTCTTGATGGTCAATTAGCCATTCCTGCTTTCCACGGGACCCTTCCGTATATTTTCCCATGCTTGCTCTCATATATTTGCAAACGTATAGCCAACATCACGAGAGGAGGTGGAGACCCTCTCTTTTTATGGGTGCCATTTGATTCCTGGGTTTTTTAATGATACGAGATTGTTGGTAACACTCTGAATAAAAAATATTATTTTGATTGATCAAAAATCGTGTGATAATGATGAATTAATAACACTAGTTGAAAATAGTTATTTCAGTGTGTTATTGGGTTAGGCCCAGCAATTTGAATCCATAGTTGTCATGGATTCATGGGCCTAAACTTAACTTATGATCCATTTAGATCTGACTCACCTCATCGCTTGTTCGACGAAGCACAAGGATCGTATTGGAAGTCCCAACCATGGACCGCCATTGGCCTGATCGTATGCGATAGTATCTACATGTTAAATATAAGAGATTTTTACACTTGCAATGAGTAACCTAGATGAGTTAACTAGTTAATCAATGCTCAACTCGAACTCCTAAATATTAATATGAAAATGGTGCGTCGCGTCGAAAAGATTACGACCCAGGATGATCCTCAATCATCACACATTTTACAGTTTTGAGGGCACTGGCTAGAAGCTGTCTCATTTGCAAGATGAACAAGCCGCGAAGGAAGACAGACGATTATCTTCGATTAGATCGGGAGATTTTACGCTAATCTGGTTCATATTATAACAATACATACCAAATTGTGAGGAACTCACAGAAAGAATGAAAACAGATCATATTTAGAGAGGCATTAAGGTAACCAAAAATTGGAGAACACTAATCATCTGAAGAAAGAAAGGTTCCATCTGAAAACCATCAGCTCACAATCACTAATCAGTAGAAAATTTCAAATTTACATAGATATCGGATCATCCACGGCCGCTATAACACTGGAACACACAGCTCTTGCTAAACAGATGATCGAATCGGCTCGCGATTAATTTCATTTCCATTATTAGATCAGAATCGGCAAAACTGCAATCATTGTCATACCATTAGAGGGATGTCATCCTCTTCCATGTCTTCTTCCTCCATCGAGATCTCTTTATCGCGGCATTCGCTGCTACAGAATGCCTTCTCACCTCTGCAAGGAAGAACACGCAACATTTTATCACAAGAATTATGGTTCCATATTTGTTAAGAAAAGCATGACATCGGCAATGAACAGTGACCTGACTCAGAATCATGGCTCCATTAGATCTTTTGTTTTGATCATTTTTTTAGTCAATCAAAAACAAAAGATGCAGTAAAGAACAATGAAAAAGTAAAAGCGCAAAATCCCAAACTTAGCAAAGTTCCATTCTTTCAATAAAATTCAGAGGAACAGAAGCATATCTGACCACTTGATGGTTTACCTCCAATAATTAAGGTTTAATATTATGACTATTTTTCACATCAAACTCCCTTATTTGAATAGGAAGCTCCTGTAAATTTCGTATTCCCTTCATCAGCAACAGTTCTCAGATTATGTCCTGCACGTCAGTCACTAAAACTGTGGAAAGTTGGTAAATACCTGTAATCACGTTCAATCTGTTGAAACAAATATTTTAGTAACTATTTAGTGACAACTAACATTGGAACTGACGATAAGCATTTCTTTGAAACTCACACCAAAGGTTTTTATATGATTAAATAAAGTTTTTTTTCTGTTTTTTATTCTTGCTGACAAAGGCCACATATAGCACCAACTAATTTGGATGCACTAAAGACTGGAACTTTTAAACAAATATAGTCAAGAGAAAAAATGGGTATATCAGATCCTTAAGATCTAAGCAAAGGAAATACCTGTACATGTAGATGTCCTCTCCATCTCCCAACTTCTTCCTGCAAGAACAGCATGAACTCAAGAAGCCATTAGTCCACAGAGAAGGAAAAGGGTCCATCTCTGCGCACTTCACTGACCAGGAAGACGCCTTCACTTCCAACACCTTCGCATCAAGATCGATACACTCGCTTGGATCTTCCTCCAATATATGATCACCGAATATGTGGGTCGTTTTAGGATTTGGGCCATGACTGGTAATCCTCGTATAGTCCTCGGACAGCTCTATGTCACTTGCAGAGATCGACCCAAAGAACGGAGGCAGAGAGCTTGAGATCTCAGTGTTGGGTTTGGGGACTCTGCGTATGAAACCTACACCTGAGGGGCATGACATGGTTTGGATTTCCTCCGTGATCTCATGGCAGCTGGGCATGATAACTCTGCAGCTCCTCATCTGTGGAGCAAACACTATGCTTCTGCTGTCGAGGAGGGTATCCACAAGGCCAAGCCCAACTCTGTCGCTGTCCCAGCTCTTGCGTGGGCTATCTATGATCCTTGAAGATCTCGGGGACAAGGCAAATGGGTTTCCGAGGTTGGAGAAGATCATGTGATCGAGAGGCGAGGTCGGGCTCCTTGCAGGATCGGCAGCATCTGGGGAGGCCTTGCTGGTGTTGATCCCCACGAAGAGGCTCGCCATGCTTCTCTTCCTCAGCATCATCCTCCCTGAAAATGGACAAAAAAAATTCGATTTGATTTTTCTTCAAGCCAACATCACCCTAAAACAAGAGGGGATCGTCTAGATGTCGCAGTCTCGAACCACGAAGTTGAATGCATGTCATGTCAAGTCATCAAGAGACCCAAGATCGGATTTTTATGTTTACCACTTTAATCTTAACCCACTAGGAGGAGGAAGCAGAAGTATATGTCACGGAGGATGGGGGAGATAGAGGGATTCAGTCGTTGTTGTTGTAGTAATAACATCTGAGAGAGCATGAAAAAGGATGAAGGTTTCACGGGAGGGTCGGTCACTGTTGGGGTGCAAATGGGGGGGCTCTGACAGTGGGAAGAACACAGACATAAAAAGAGCATGGGGTCCTATGGAGGTGATGAGAGCCCATCTCTTTACCTTTTCTTTGCTGCTCTCTCGCTCTGAGACTCTGCGTAGATTCTCAGATGTAGCACTGTGTGTGTGATAGCGAGAGAGAGAAGCAGAGCAAAAATGATGAGCACTTGAAATGAAGTGACGGGTTTATGGAGAGCACTACAGTGATCTCTGTTCTCTCACAGACACTCTCTCTATTTATATTTCTCTCATGAAAATCGGAGAGACTTCGGATATACTCCTCCTCTCATTATGATTTGGCAGAAAGGAAATAGAAATGGAAATGTTATATAACGGGGAAGAGGTTTTTTATTTGGACTATGTCTAAAGGTGCGTTTGGTTGGCGGGTTAAACTGGTAGAGGGTAACCTGTTTTTGTGTTTTGGTGTTTGGATAGAGGGTTAAACTGGGGGTATGTTAGAAGTAGGTTTGGGGTGATATGATTGCATTGAAGTTTGAAAAAGTAAGTAGTTATAGTGATGTAATTGTATTGAAGTTTGGAAAAGTGAGTAGAAGTGGACTACTTTATAACTTTTATATGATATGATGGTATAATATATATTTTTTTGATAGGTTGATGATGTAAAATTGATTTATTTAATTTTTTTAAAAATGAATAAAGTGTGGCCTACGGGGAGAGAGGGGGATATGGGTTAAGGGGGGTAAACTCCCCTAACCCGCGAGTAACATGCATGCCGAACGGGCCCTAAGTTTTTTTAAAAGGCTGACCATGTTGAGTTTTACGTTATAAAAAAGAATTATTACTAAATTTTGGTAATGTATAAAGTAACACCTTTTTGGTAGGGGAATATGGATCGGAATAAGTTTTTGTTCCACTCTTCCTTATTCATCCTTATCCACTCCGTTACTCTCCTTCTCTTATTACTCTCCTTCTCTTATTATTGTCTTACCTTATTTCTCATTACACATTCTCTTATTCTCCTCCACCTATTTCCTTATTCATCTTTATCGGCTAACTTATAACCCTTATTCCGTATCTCTCATGTGCCAACCAAACAGAGAGTAACACTTACCTGTCCATATTCCACCTTATTTCCCTAATTCTTATCCTTCTAGCCGAATAAGGGTGAGGAATAAGTTGGAATAATGTATTTTCCTATTCGCTTGAAATGATAGGAATAAGGAGGAATAAGGGTAGGTAATGACGAATAAAGATAGGAATACGAGTGTAATAAAGAAGAGGGGAGAGGAATAGATAGCCTCATGAGTAATAAATTTTTGGGACTTTTACATTACAAACTCTATAAACTTTGTAAATTAATAGCTCACCTTTGTATACATTATTTATATAGTTGTCCATGCGAACATGCTCCATCTTACATCTCGAGCCCCTGTCGTCAATTTTAACTTCACTTGAGTCAATATGTTGGACTAATCTCAAGTTAATCTAACCATAGAAAAATCCGGCAGTGGATCTTCCATTTCTCTCTCTCCTTCCACATTCTTATCTCCAACTTTATTTCAAGATTTATTTGTTCAATTCCTTCATCCCTATTAATTCGTCATTCGATGACAAATTCTTTTTAAAGATCTTTATTAGATTTCACCTTGGCACCTTGACTTCTACATAGGTCTACAGATCCTAAGAATGGGTTGCTAAAAGTTGGATCTACGTTCTAGTGATATATTTAATGAAGAACTAACCCATGATAGAATTTCCTAGATCTTGTCTTTCTACCTTTGATTAATATTATTATATTTATTTTGTCTTTAAATATAGTATTTTGTATAATATTTACTATGTAAATAATAGATGTTATTTCATACAATATAAGGTTATATACAAGTATTTAAGAATAAAAGTGATGAAATGGAGATTCATCACCCTCCTAACCAATTAAAATTTGCAAACATCCTGTAAAATTTAGCAAAAATAGTTTTCTATTGTATATATTTTTTATTATATAATATATTTTAAAAAAATCTTGGGAATTTTTGAACTTATTACATATTTTTAAAACCCAAAACAATCGAGCTTTTTATTATAAATCAATATTTTGACATTTTAAATAAAAAACCTAAAAATTAGCGAAAAATAAGAAAATTCACAAAAATAGAGAAAAATATAAAAAAACACAAGATATTTATCTTATAAATTTTGATATATATATTTATATTTATAAATATAAAACCTTATATACACTATATACTTATTATATGACTTATATACTTATTAGTAGTATTAGTATTATTACAAGTACCTATAAATATATTTAAAAACTTTAAAAAAAATAAAAAAGATTGTACTTGTATATATTTTCATAATTTTTACATATTTATTATATATCTTATATTGCATTTATAGTATACATATTACTATATATAGGTGTACATATATATAATAGATCTTTAAAACCAAAAAGAAACTAAATATCAAAAAAATATAAAAGAAAATAAAAATTGGAAAATTGGAAAATATAAAACATTAAAAATCCTTAACATCTAAATAAAATTAAAACTCCATAAATATTAAATAGCTAAAATATATAAAAATAAATTGTTGTTTATTTTCATTCACAGGCAATAATTATCCTATTCTCCTTGCTCTATCTGGTTCGACACTCTACGCTTATTCACCATACACATATTTTATAGAGTTACGATAAAAATAAATTTTGACTAAAACATTTGCACTGAGTTATCGTATATTATGGGTTGATCGTTGATTGATTGATTGATGATGTTCCGAGCACTTTGAGAGCGATCGATATAGCGATTGCAGGATTCGACTTGTCGGGCATTGCAGGTCCTCCAAGATCGAACATAGAAACCATTCATCGATCTTTCTATCAGGCACTCTTTACAGAATCAATGTAGTTGCTCCTACCACTACAACACACATCTCTCGTGACTAGAAAGTGTGTCATCTATCTTTAATTAAGTAAATGACACTCGCCTTTTCTCCTTGTTACTCACTTTTGAAGCATAGATGTTGACAACCCGTTCTTTTCTTCTTGTAGTGTTCGTTCTGGGAAGAGTTGAAGCTTCATCACATGCACATCGTAATTCTTCCCTCAAACTTGTACACATTGTTCGACATCCTCATTCCACGCATCTTCATGTGTTCTCCATTAGATCTGCATGATCTAGTATGGCTTTCCTCTACCATGAGTTATCCAACACCTTGATTGGATTAAATATCCATCGATCACCTCAAAAAATAAAGTAATACACATTATTTTCCTAGATGTAAAAAAATAGAGCAGAATTCTCCTGATATGAACCGTTCAACTTGTATTTGAACGTCTAAAAGCCCTTGGTGGGACTACTAGATCTCCTCAGTCGGACTCACGATGCTCCCAATCTCAATAACCGATGAACATTCACAGCTTCTAAAGAATGCACACCTGCTGCATCATGTCCTAACGTCGACTCCAAATCTATTTTGATACATGTTATTGTGAAAAAAATAGATGCACAATCAATCATTACCATAGAAACTTGTTAAGATACATGATACGAGATATGATAGTGGTCGGTCACCTCTCATGACTACTGGAGAAGAACATTCACCGCAAAGAAGAACGAATCCAATTCTCTGAATGTTTCCTCTCTCTCTTACTTTCTTCTCTCTCGTACACACATTGTTGCCTTCTGTAATGCCTAAACCTCTTTTATACATAGTTCAAGTACAACAACTGTGGTCCTATTCCTATAAGCCTCTCCATAAAATAAAACTCAATTCTTATTAGGTTCGGAGCCAAATCTCGTACAATTACACCGTAACTACCAGATTTTAGCAGTTCGGTTGTTAAGTCTCAATTTATTTTTTGTTTAAATATTAATTTTGAATGACAATTAGGATATTTCTCCTAAAAAATAGAGAGTTGTACGTAAACCTCCAAGACGTTGATGATGCCAATAACAATAACAATAGAGAAATATAGTTAATAACAATCCACTTTTCAGAATTTAGATTATGTTCGTAAGGAATTAGGGTTTTGTACTCGTTAATTAATGATAGTAGAGTACATCGAGCTGGGAATATGTAACACAAGACACTCCCTTTCTCGCAGCGAATACCATTTCGACTGTCTTGGATTTGTATAGTTCAACAATAGAGTTTGTCGTCAATCTTTTAATTGGTCAAAAAGGGAGATAAGTATGATAGAATTTTTCGACAATTTCCTAATTGGTCAAAAAAGGGGATAAGAATGATTGATCATGTCCATTATAACATTATAATCCGAGTAGATTATACTGGGAATCACTCGTTAGGGGTGTTCAAAAATATTCAGGTCAATGGTATCCGACTTGACCCGTTCATTTTTACCTTAAATTCTCGGGAACCCGTTTGAAAATGATGGGTCAGGTACCCGCAATATCATGACCCGAGTCCCATAAAAAAATTCGATGGGTACCCACGGATATTCAGTTGGAAGCTTTCATTATCAATTGATTCACAAAATGCAAATAATTAGATACAAATACCAATATAGATGTTACATTATTCTTATCTATTTTAAAAAAATATAGAAATGGATGTGGATACAAATGTCGGTGAATATGAAAAATATATTGCCAAATCATTAAAAATGAAAACTGGTATCAAATGGATGCAAATTAGATAGGAAAAATAATAGAATCAAAATTGTATAAAATTAAATTTATATGTATGGACGGGTTTATATATGTATCCGTTTTGAAATCAAAATATGTTTGGATGGCAGAATTTGAATTAACATATATGATAACGAATCGGATACAATCCAAATCGATATATATATCACTACAAAAAAATGAGCTATAGTGACGGTTTTGAAAAAATCCGTCACTAAATTAGCCGTTGTTAAATATATAATGACGATATTATTCGTTGGAAAATGAGTTTTCGTACTCAAAATTAGCAACGAATATCATATATGTCGTTATATCATTAGCAACGGTCCACATAACGACGCTTATCCGTTGCTATTTTTCAAAATTTTAGTTAATCGTCACTAAATTTTGAACTAAAAAAATAGCGACGATTAGTTGATATTATGAAAAATAGCAACGGATAAGCGTCGTTATGTGGACCGTTGCTAATGATATAACGACATATATGATATTCGTTGCTAATTTTGAGTACGAAAACTCATTTTCCAACGAATAATATCGTCATTATATATTTAACAACGGCTAATTTAGTGACGGATTTTTTCAAAACCGTCACTATAGCTCAATTTTGTTGTAGTGTATACATCCTAGCATCCAAACATGATGAAAATGGATGCAATTGAATACGAATTGTATCGCACATGCACACACACACACACACAGGAGCACGCACGCGTGCAGGCACTCACCCACCCACACGCTTGCCCACACCCATGCAAACGTCCATCCCCACGTGCGTGCACCTGCGCGCACACTCATACACACACAAGCATGCACACACACACACATCGTGATAACCTATTGTGATGATAATTAATACACCCATTTACGAATATGAATATATACTTATATATTATTTGCCATGTTATTTTTCGATTATACATATTTACATCTGATTATCCGTATTTGATTCATTATGAGGATGAATCTAATTGAATGTGTCATTACTGGATCTGTATTCGATAATATTCCTTCTAATTGCATGTATTCATATGGTTTACATTATCCACAAAGTTTTATATACCCTCATTAATTCATTTATCTATGTTTATTTATCCTTATTTGAATGCATTCTGTACCATTCAGATTTTCATATCTGGCATTATCATTATGAATATGGTACATATACAGATATACATAGTTGGCTATATCGTTTGCATTTTTATATATGTCGCCTTTCACTAAAAGTATCTTTCTTTATCCCCACAGATACCCGCGGGTAGCCAACATCCATTATCATTAATCGAGTATCCGTTGCAATTGAGTACCCGTTAGAATGTGACAGGTCAACCTGTGACTCAATATCAACAGGACAGGACGGATCACGATCAAATGAGACAGGTACGCCTCATGAACACCCCTAACGAAAGCTTCTGCCTCCTCGGGGCTATCTTACGGATAGGTGCTCGGTTGCAAGGGTATATTGATATTCAGGTCCTTAATTATCATCATTTGTTTATCTGAACCGATATTCGACCCGGACTCAGGGATCTTTTGTGCAATTTATCCTAAAATTTAAAAATATTTTCAAGTGGGTAAGGAGAGAGAGAGGGGGTGGGGACCACGAGAAGAATACGACAAAAGGGGATGGTGGGCCGAACCGGACCCAAAACTGATCAACTGCTCCCTCTATTCGACTCTTTTCCGCTGAATTCCTCCGCCCGAGAAATCCGGTCTAACCGGTTCACATCATTCGTTGAACCGGTATATTTATACCCATTTCTGTATTCTTGTATCTGGTTGGTTGCATTCGGACACTGAAACGGAAAATTAATCGAAATGATCCAATCGTATTGGGTCATAGATACAATCCAGTTCAATTAGATGATGATGTCATTATTTTTTTTATACCAGATTAAATCAAAATAATGAAAAAAAGAAGTCAGACTAAGCGATCAAATTGGGTTGAGTCAAATATAATTTAGAGTAAATTACAAACAAATCTCTGAACTGTACACTTGATTTCAATGTTGTATATGAACTTTGGAAAAACAACGTGGTATCGGATCGGTACACTTTTATCTCAATGTGGTCTTACCTATTGAAATTTAGTCGATCATTTTATCTTTCTAACATTAAATCACAACAACTCAAAACTACATTACGACAGACATTAAGGCTCGGGTTACACATAGTTATCTTTTAAAAATAAGGTATTACATTGAAATTAGGTGTATACTTTAGAGGCATTTGTGTAACTACTCTATAAATTAGATAGCTATATCAAATGCATACACAATGAGTATATCTTACTTTGTACACAAAACATTTTTGCAGACACAACTTCAAATGATGTATACAACATGTAATGCATTAAGTCACAACATCTCGAAAGCACATTAAGATAAAATTAAAAATCGGGTACCACATTGTTACCTGTTAAAGTTCATGTATGACATTGGAATCATGTGTATAGTTCATGCAGTTTTGCACAATATACTCTATAATTTATATAGCCATATAAAATGCATACACAATGTGTATATCTTATTTTATATAAATATTTTTACAGATGCAACTTCAAATAATGCATACAATGTGTAATAAATCAAGTCACAACAGTTGAAAATCACATTAAGACAAAAATAAAGATCGGTACCATGTTATTACCTTTTAAATTTCATGTATAACATTGCATCAGGTGTATGATTCAATGACTTTTGTGTAATTTACTCTATAATTTAGATATCTATATAAAAAACATACACATTGTGTATATCTTGCTTTATATATATATATATATATAATATTTTTACAGATACAACTTGAAATGATGTATACAATGTGTAATAAATTAAGTCACAATATCAAGATAAATATTAAAGATCATGTACTACATTGTTACCTTTTTAAAGATTAAATATGATATTGAAGTAAGTTTATCGTTCATGGACTTATGTGTAATCAACTCTATAGTAGATAGCTACATAAAATGTATACCAAATGGGTATAATTTTACTACTAAATAAAATATTTTTATCCATCAGAGCCTGTGGTTCAAATAATTTTTTTTTATCTAAACACAACATTATTTTAAATAAATTTAATTTTGAATTGCGATTCTATATTTCTATAGAATCGGATCTCAAATAATCAATTGAAGCAATGATTCATGTTAAATCAATAATATCGAAACCAAATCGATAAAAACAGGTCGGCCTAATTGGATTTCGATAATACTATTGCTGATCGAGATATAATGGATGATGTAATGATACTGTAATTATTCTAATCGAAAAAATATATGCTCCCTTTTACTTTAGGAAAAAAAGCACGTTGAGTGTGTTCAATAATTGCAGCAGCATGTAATGATGTAACGTGTTTTGTGCCCTCACGTTTAACGAAAAATTCCAAAACTCATGTGTATTGGGATTCTTGAATCGAATTAAAACACATATCAATGCAATCCTTTTGATGGCATTAATTTAATGAGGTCTTGGGTCCACCATGTCATGATCAAGGAGCGAGGTGAATAGATTATATTGTGATTATTTAATAGATGGAAACGAATATAAATATATTCGTACTTTTTTCAAATCTATATTTGCGAAATAGAAGATGTGTGCTATTTTATTGTATCCGGTGGATACGAACACCAATGAATACAAACGTTCAGATATAAATATTATATCCTCAATTGACACGAATACAAATATTATATCCTCAATTGACAATCACGAATGTGAACACGAATGCTCGAATTTTTGAGGATATAAATACGTATATTCGTTTATTTGAAAGATACGAATATGGATACAGATATGAATAGAAATGTTTAAATTCTTAATGATACAAGTATTTATATGATACATATAGAAGTAAACTTAGTATGCTTTCTTTTATTATTTAGTTATATTTTTATATTTTCTTTTATTATTTAGTTATTTTCATGCACATATTCATTATTAAAATATTTCGGGATATTTATACCCATAATCTTAAATAGTTTCATGATTACCCCATGAACCTTCCATAATCACGAATTACATGAGAAACGCTTAACTCTTACATGCATAATCTTGTGGTTTATGTTCCGTTTAGGATGCCCATTGAAGTTGGCTATTTTCGTTAGAAAAGGTCAAAATTGCCCCTAATGCTCAACCTTATTTGCAAATCATGCTCTATCTTTCTCTTCCTTGAAGTGTTAATGACCCTCCCATCTCCTCGACTCCATCCTCACGGGAGGTTAGTGACAGGGGAGCAATTGATGAGGCTGACAAGGTAGTCGATGCGGAGGTTAGCAACGGGGGAGAGGAATGCGAAGACGTCAACACGGAGGCTATAGAGCTTGATGGATTCGTCGTCGAGGGAGCGCAGCGGCTGGCGGCGTCGAGGAGGAGGGATACGAGGGATTCAGAGGGAGGTGGTCGATGAGGACTCCGTTGGACATGAGCTTCTGGATGCACTCGAGGGTGGAGTCGAGGAGCTTGGGGAGGGAGGAGTCGAGGGCAGAGGAACCCGGGAGAAGAGAGGGGGTGTGCTGGACAGGGGAGAGAGAGGCGAAGGGGTTGGGTTGGGAGAGATCGAGGGGCCTGGAGGAGAGGAGTGGTTGGTGGCGGCTGGCCTGGAGGAGGCGAGGTGGGTGGCGATGGTTGGCCTGGAGGGGAGGGGGGGAGTGGGAGGCGGCAACAAGCCTGGAGGAGAGGAAAGTGTGGGGATGTGGTCGAACCTGGGGGGGGGGGGGGGTTGGCCTGGAGGTTGGGTGGCGGCGACATGCCTAGAGGAGAGGAGGGGGTGGGGAGGTGGTCGAACCTGGAGGGAGGGGGTGGGTGGCAGAGAGATACCTGGAGGAGGGGAGGGGGTGGGGAGGTAGTCAAACCTGGAGGAGAGGGGTGGGTGGCGATGACAATTGGCTTGGAGAATTGGGGTGGTGGCGACGGCGACGACGACTGGGCATAGATCCGAATGATATATAGCAAGTCATGCCATTTGCCCGCTGAAGTAGTGCAAAAATCTGAATGAGAAATCAAAAAGATAAATTGAAGTTGTCATATTGGGAAGCTTTGTAGAGACTTGAATCTGAATGAACTCAAAGAGATCTGAAACCGGACGTATGGCAATAGTTTAATTTATAAGGACAAAGTTAAGAGGTGGCATGAGCATTTCATTAGATGCACAAACTTTATCACGATACAAAAGGTCAAGGTGAAGTTAAAGATCTTTATGATAAGCTTGAATCTAAGTGGACATGTCCCTTCATAGTGAAGGAAGTGTACAACAATGAAGGTATAGAAATATATGATCTTACAGATGATGCACGTTCTTTCTTGGTCAATGGACAACTGCTGAAACACTTTGTCGAATGCAATGAATGGTTAGTCTATGTTGAGCATATTGACTTCTTGCTGAGTGATTATCATGATGACATTTTACACCACTCCGCGAAGTCGCAACAGAAAGATTCAGTTCAGAGAAGATTCAACAGTGTTGAAGATTCACACATTATGACATTTTAATCTAACTTCTTCACTTGATTTACTCTAGTCATTTCACGTGTCTCGATTCCCTCTTCTTAGGCTACTCAAAGCTTAAGTATGGGGGGGGGGACTAAGCCAATGTCAGTATATTCTTTATGTTTCTTTAGTCTATTTTGGTTCCTTTATAGTTTCATTTGTCTTTATATTTAGGCTATTTTCATCCTAAGTATATGGAACATGACCCAATCGGTATATTCTTAATGTCATCTATTTTTTGTACACTATTCTTCCGTACTCTTCTCCAACGTTTAGGTTATTTAAAGCCTAAGTATAGGGGGAAGTATCATGTTCTAGTTCTTGTATTGTTCTTCTTCTTTATACTTAGTACGAGCTACGTTCTTCATTTCACTTTGTGACATAAGGACATATCATAAGCTAAGTATAGGGGATGCACACACACACACATATATATATATATATATATATAATTTATCTATAGCTCGCACTTTAAAATATTTTCATACTATATTATGGGAGGGTAAGCGTATGAGGATTTCAAACTGATTTTGTACAATGATTTGTAAAATATTTTGAAAATCTTTATATAAATGTGATATGATTTTGTAAAAATATTTTAAAATTGCTTGCAAAAGGCTACACATGATTTTGACATATGAGTTTATGTATCCCTAACACTTTCACAACACGCAAGACTTGTAAATATCTTTACTATATTTTATTTATATGTGAATCATCTTAACCTATTAAGTATTTCAACTATTATTTGTACCTGATTCGTATTCTTTTTGCATTCGTATTCTTTTTTATGTATATGGTAATACAATTTTCCCATTCGATATGTATATAATTAAATTAACAATTGTATCTGTATCCGACCATTTTCATCCCTATGTAGAGCATGTTGATCTTTGCTTCCTTTACTTCTTATGATAAATTTAACAGTAAAAAAAGCGTAGGCACTTTACGTGAAATGGACTATATATACCAAAATGGAGAGGATTTAAATATGACACAACAGAAATGGAGAACGGGTGTTCATATTTTATACGTAGTCCCAATGGGCCGACTTTGAAAGCCCATTGAGGTCTTTTTCTTCGGCCCATATGATGCAAACTCGAATAATATCGGTGCTTCCAAAGCTTTCAATAATTCTTCCATTGATGCTAATTAAACTAAGTTAACGGTCAATCTGATATACCAGGTTAGATACTTAAGATTAACTATAGTAAAAAGGACGAGAAGCATATTTGCCTGGAGGAAGATTAGGGCATAAACATTACCCAAGGAAAAGATTTGGTTAGATTTACGAGTATAGCAATAAATCTCGGGATTATTGTACTCTCGAGTATTTATCTGGTCGTGAATATGACGATAAATACACACATATATATACAAAGGAGTGATCCTATGATAGCAAAAAAATGTGAGAGTATGAGAGCATGTATTTTGGACCACATGATTCTGTTTTCTCTCTCCTGATCTTCTCTCTCATGGTTGGATCATGTGGTCCAGAATGAATGCTCTCATGCTCTCACAGATTTTGGCTCTAATAGAATCACTCTTCCGTCTTATTTTCTCTATTTTTTTAGAGTATATAAGGAAAAAAGGGGCTGCCCCCAAGGGTAGCTAACTTAGCTCCCCCGTCTTATTTTCTCCATTTTTTATTTTTTTGAAAATTTCTTTAGTGAATATTCATCTTACTATATCCTTATATTATGTCATTCAAATTTCATGTGAAATAGAGACTTCTACGGCCTCCATTCAGACAGTCATTTTTTAACGGTCACATCATTTTTTAAATCAATCCCGTCTGGATGGAGGTCGTATAAGTCTCTATTTCGCATGAAATTTGAATGACATAATATAGGGACAAAATAACGAATTTACACGATTTTTATTTTAAAAAAAATAAAAAAATATGCAAAAAATGAGGTAGGGAGAGCTAAGGGGAATATATATTTTACCCATATATATGTATGTATATATAATACACATGTATATATAGGGATGAACATGTGCCGGCTTGAGTCAGGTCTTAAAGGACCCAAGATCGTTTAACAATTCTGGCTTGGGTGCTCGCGTTTTTTATTTCAGATGATCCAATCCCAAGCTCGGCCCAATTTTTATGTGCCGGATCGGGCGAGCTCGTATAAATCCATTGTAAATGATTTCCATGTTTAAGAGGATGTGTCTGAAGTACAGAACGACTATAGAATCATTCCCATACCAATTTATGCCGATTTTTTGTTATTAAAAAACTCCTGAAACAAATCCATCTGATTTAGATTATGAACTCATTCAAAAAAAGGATTACCGACGCTTGCAAAAAATAGTAAACAACTATCAATATAACGAAAGTTGTAAAATGTCGGAATGACATAAGAAAGTAAATTACCTGGACAAGTTCAAACCAAACATCTGGATTTATCATTTCTCCAAATCGATAATATGTATACGTAATGGAGTAGAAAGAAATCATGGTTATATGCATATCGTCAATTAAATATGCATTAAATTATAAATAGAATATTGTTTTTTTACAAGTTTAACCAGTACAATAAGAGAATGAGGACATCCTATTTAGAACAGTTCACCCATCTCGAAAGGGAACACCATATGCAATCAAAAGAAATAAGTGAAATAATACCAAAGTCCACTTTATACAAGGTTTTTAAACGGAATCGGATATCGAACCAGAAACCTTGTTGAAATGATCAGATCGGGTCGAACCATGTAATTAAATCGGTTCAACCGGATGATGATATCATCATTATTTAAAATCGAATTAAACCGGACCGGTGAAAAAAAGTGGTTGAACCGGCTAATCAAATCGAAATGAAATAATATATATAATATACACTTAAATATACTTGATATAAATACATAGATAATGTATATACTTCACACTATACATAAAGTATTTTTCTTATACACCATCAAATATCATATATATATATATATATTATTTGGACTAGATGCTCTATAACATGATAGTAGTTTGATTATATTTAAAACCCAATATATGCAAAAAGTTGTGTTAGTGTAGTTGGTTAGATGTGTGAAATAGTTAACCAAAAGTCATAAGTTTAAATTCCACTACCAACAAATTTTTAAATAATTTAAAAATTAAATGCCGTTCATCTTCTGTTGAACCTGGTTAAACCGGGTCAAAAAGATAAGTTGAACCGAACGAGTTAACTAAAATTGGAATAATCAAATCGAACCCGCCTAAATTGGTTAACCGGACCGATCCAAGCCCGATTCACCGGTCGGACCGATCGGTTCGGTCCGATTTCAAAAACATTGCTTTATACTTTAACCACAAGATATTCGACAAACTCCGAACATCACAACATTCACAACTCACCTGACGGTAGACCCTTGACACTTGATATTCTCAACTAGGTCAAGCTGTCAAGTGTCAAGGGTCTACAGTTCACTGGTCCTCTTCTCATCTTCATGGGTCGTGATGGATCGGGGAGAGCTGAAGTAGTGGAGCAGTGGAAGGCGGAGCGCCAAAGTGGTGACCCTATCGGGTCAGGATGGTTGGGTTGGCGGAGCGACGGTTAGGCACAACAAAGGGGCGGAGGAGCCGTGACGGAGAGTTGGGGTTAGGTCAAACAAGGAAAAAGGCGGGGATGCTTCTAATTGCTTGAGGGAAGAATTGGGGGCGTGTGGCTCTGACTTTGTGTGACTTGGGGGAGAGGGTGGTTGGAACTAAGGGGAGAGGATTGTCTGCTGTAGTGGGCCGCTTGATCTTGATCGAGCGGTTCACACGATTTCGCACGATAGGGCCTCATAAAAAGTGTGAAACCGTGTGAATCGTTCGATCACGAACGCCCCACACGTCTACTATAGAGTCTGCTGCAGCAGCCTATGCAGCAGAAGATCCTCTCTAGGAACTAAGGTGGTCGAGATTTAGGATCATGTTGCGAGGCTAGGGATGGGAATCAGGCTATGTTGGGTTAGAGTTGACCTGTCCCAAGTACATTTAAATATATGGGTAAATAGATCGGACCTAAGTCTATTTTATTTTTAATTCCAGACCGAGTTCAAACCCGACCCAAACAAAATGAGTCGGGTTCGGGTCGGGCTGACCCAATTTAACATATATGTACATCAATATCATGTGTTCCTTTCTGCTTACATTTGTCTGGTTGTTTCTTATGCATGTGTGCATGTTTTAAGACTTTAAGTACGCTAACTAATTCATACATTAGTTGTATTTTGGAAATAGAAATGTGGTAACAAAATATGACGACTTAAACCACCATTCAATTCATCATTACATATTCTATTATAGATGCAGACACTATTACCCAATACAAATTGGTTACTTACAGTTGTACATGATATAACACTCGAGGACACAAATTCCATTCTTCCATATTAATGTAATTATTATGCATATTAATGTAATACTATCTTAATCCACGCTAATGGATATGATTATTAATGGGTCTAAGCATTTATTCTACACTTGAAATAAGGATATGAAAGTTAGAACATGTTATTTGGAACGAACATGAATATAAAAGATAATTATATCGTATAGGTCGAGCTATCGGGCTTGCGGGTTGGGGCCTTCTCAGGTCCGAACCAGGCCTGGTAATCAATATGGGATCATTTTGGAGCCACGACCCGTTCACTAAATTTTGGATTTGAGTTTGAATCGGGTTATGATGGTCGGATTTTGAGCCGGATCGGGCCAGCCCAGGCCCAATGCCCAATCCTATGCGAGGCTCAACCTGGTTGGACTCCCAGGCAAAAATATCAAGCCTAGTATCAAGATGGTCTCACGGGCTAAACGGGTAGGCCGAGCCTAGCCAGAGAGTCTGGTCCATTTCTAATTTGAGCTTGGGCCAGGGTTACATTGGTTGAGCTTGGGGGTTGGGTGTGTGCGTACATGCGCTCACACCCCTCCGTGTATGTGTCCAATGTTTCCAAGGAGAATATTGGAAATCGTGATTTGTGATATGAATGCCTTCTCCTTTGACTTGCAGGATACTTGAGTCCTAACTGGACCTTTGGGTTTTTGGACGAGGGAAAATGTTGATTTTGACTTTAGTATCATGTAGGGCCATGAAATGTATACATGTGCTCCATAGATGCCATGCCTCTATTATGGTCAGAGATCAATCCATCAATCAATGAGATATTAATGATCGGAAGTTCCCAAGAAGCAATGCTGCTCTTCCCAAGAGGAAATGCACTATTATTGCAAATGGAAACAAAGGACAATGAAGTATTTGGATCCTCGAGGTTTGGGGTGTTCAATTTGGGGGTGTTCGTTTGGAGGATAAGGAGGAATGGAATAAGGGGAATAAGCTCTCAACACGCTTCCCCGTGGTACGACTATTCCTCATTATTTCATCTTATTTCACTCTTATTCCTATCTGTATCCCACCTTACCTACCTTTATTTCACCTTATTCTCCTTATTCTTATACTCCAGCCGAACGGAGAATAGACCCTTATTCCCCTTATTCCCCATCCTTATTCCTGCTTATTCTCCTACCGAACGGGCCCTTAGTATAGGGGATAACAAACGAATTCTTGGCTCAAATCATTGCTAATAGTCACTTAGGGTGTGTTTGGTTCGTGGGTTATCTGTGAGAGGATAACCCGTTTTTGTGTTTGTGTATATGGTTGGTTAGTTAAGGGTTGTGAGAGTTTGTATGATGTAATTGTATTGGAATTTGAAAAAGTAGGTAGTTATTATGATATGATTATATTGAAATTTGAAAAAGTGGGTAGTTGTTGTGATGTGATTGTATTGAAGTTTGAAATAGTGAGTAGAAGTTGAGAATTTTATAATTTTTAGATGATATGATGAATATAATATATATATATATTTTTTGACAAATGGAGTGGGCCCCGTTAGTGGGTTAAAAGTATGGGTTTTGGGGGGTTACCCACCCAAAGTGTGGGGTAACCCCCCAACCGAACAAGGCCTAGATGTTCATTTCCCCTAATGTTACGTTGGCTATTGAGCCCAATGAGTTGAGCCAGGCTCCAGCTCGAGTTCGATAGGTCCAGTTAAGCTCAAGCTCGTTCAAGCCCAGCCAAGCTAGTTCGGGATGTTGTTACCTAGGCTCGAACTCACAACCTTCTCTTTGAAGAATGCCTTCCTTACCAGTAGGCCACTATCCGAGTTATATATAAAAGTTAAATTATAACATATATTGTAACATTCTATTTTCTAATAAAAAATAAAAAATATTAATTATCAATTATAACTTTGATTAACATAGATAAAGTGTAGAAGTCCAAGTCTACAACATAGTCTACCCAACATTATCGTTATATAAACCACATACATACATATCCCACCATTCACAATATTGCAAAATTAATACAAATAAAAATAAACATCATTACAATTTCACAAATAGAGTATATATAAATATATTCCTTATCGAGCCTCTTATTGAGTTATCAAGTCGAGCAGGACTCGGCTTGTTAAGCTATCAAGTCCAAAAATCTAGCTCGGACTCGGCTCAATAGCATAATGAACCAAGCTCACGAACCTTTGTCAAGCTGAGCTTGAGCCTGGCTCATCGAGTCATGACTCAATAGCCAGTCCTAATGTTCCCTCCTTTCCGGACGATGATCCTTGTACCGCACGTGGAGGATTATATCTTTAAATGTGCTTTTTATTTTTTATATTTATATTAACAAACAATTAAATATATGTAAACTAATTGTATTACACCAGCTATATATTAATAAAACATAAAATTATATAAACCATAAACAAAACTCTAATAACCGTCAGCAATGTCGCTTTATCGATGGTTAATTACAGCTGATATCTTCACCGACGGTTGATTGGAGCCTTTGACGACAGTCTTAACCCTTTGTCGACGGTTCTGAACCGTCGAGGAAGACACATGGCGATGCAGTCCTTCATGCTTTGTTAAGATGCACCTTCTTGCTCTTATTCATTCTTGTTAGTACATGCTCCTTCACATCAACAAAATGGATCCATACTAATCATCCAATGGTAGTTATACTACATAGAAGGAAATAGCTCGATATATCAGCAATATATCGACATCGAGATGAGACCGATATAAGTACCGATATGACGATATATCTCAATTTTCGGAAATTTCCTTCACAAAAGATCGTCGACATGAGCGATATTTCGACGATATATTATCGATATATCGACGAAATATCGCATCGATACGATATCAAAACGATATTGATACGGCCTTCCATGATTTATACATCAACGGATGCTATTTCTGTTACTATTGCTTTTTTACTTAAATTTAACCGATGCCGTATTTGTTTCTATATTTACTGGTACTTGTTCATATAAAAAAATAACAAATAACGTCCGATGTTATAGCTGTGATCTTCAAATTATTTTAGTTGCAGTGACCCATATCTAAACCCATGCCATCCTCCAAGGATAAATATCAACAACAACATATGGTATCAAATCTCTGCATCGAGCTTAAAATCTTGGAGAATAATCTATATTATAATTACAATGTGGGTTAATAGATTTATGGATAGCCCTATTTTTGAGAAATTGCACATGTACGTACCGAGAATATAAATGTACATCAACATTACTGTGGTCCTCCTCAATCATGAAATGTAGTCAAAACATGTATGAAGAATTTTAAAACCAATCAAACAATCTTAATCAACTGTTTCGGTCAACGCCCCCCAAAAAATTAATTAAACGTAATAATGCACACTGTCATTAAATAGGACGGAAGAAAAAGGATTGGTGTCTTCCATCCTCTCGTGTTCATCTCCTCTCTTTTTAGAATTTTAAATCCCACCTCCTCAATGCCGATGAAATAAGTCCACGTCATGGAGTACTTCCATTATTTGAATGCCTATTAATTAGCCCTTACATATGGATAGTTTTTTATACTTTATGACTTGGGTGTTGTAATGCGATTTAATTTCGGGTTTTTACACTTGTGTCTTTTGAGATTTTACAATTACAGTTTTGTCCTTAATTATTTTGGAATAGAACTTGTGTCCTTATATTCTCACAAATTTTAATGGAACGTATAAGTATAAATTTTGTAATAATAGAGAGGCACTAGTGTTATTGCTAAAAAAGTATGGACATATGTGTAATTATGGAATCTCATAGACACAAAAATGTAAAAACTCATTTATATTATTTTCAGAGAATAATGAATTTGATTGGTTTTCTCTCTAAATTACTTGTATCCAGCCCGGAAATCCAACCGTATAAGTTGAAAAAAGCCATTTTGTTCTATAAACCTAACCAATTTTTGATTTGAATATCTAGCTATATGTGTGCTACCAAGCCATGGAGACCTAAGCATTGTTTTTTTTCAAAAGTCGATGACATTAACCTCGATTATGGTGGTGACCGTAAAGAAGTTGTAAGCATGATTCGTGCAGGCGATCTACTGGTGTTGTAGGTACATCGCCTCTTACTTGTTCATGGATAAATAAAAAATTCTTCATTTCGTGCTAGAGCCATTCTACTAGTCATCGATGATTTGTTCAGGTAGCATTCATGTTAGGAGAACCTTGACATCAACCATCATGCTAAACCTGCTCTCTATTTTCTTTCTCCTTTGTATATATTATGGATCATTCTATTTTTCTTTTTATTTTTGTTTTTAATTATCTAAATTAACAAGTTAAAATAAATAAATAAATAATAAAAAGAATAGACAAACATAAGCATTTGGGCACCTGATTTAATGTGTTTTTCCCCAACTAAGTTTCTGAATTGCCTCCTTGTGTTCGGCCTAAGGTACACTTATCTATTTAATATTAATTGTTCAAATAATTAGTTTTAACAATCTCCTAGATTGAGTACTATACTAAACATATTAGCGTATTAGTTTAAGTGATTGCCACACACTAGCCTCACTTAGAACAACGACGTTCTATTGACTAGCTAGTATCTTTATCTGCTCAACGCGGCAATAACATTCAATAAGGACTGTATCATTCTTTCTTGATAGTATTTATAATGTATCTTTGAAGAAGATTCATCTTTCGAGTTTGGGTTGGAATTAGTTCTCAATCCATGCTATCAGGTGTTTTCTTTCCCATCTTGGGGATAGTAGAATGGATGTGTGGTGAATGAAAAGGAATACATGTGTGTGTTTGTGTGTGCGTGGGGGGGGGGGGGGGGATGGAGGGGGTAATCTATGATGAAGCTGGAGGTCATCATAGAAAAAGATGGTCGAAACATCCCTTGATGGGGAGTTCGACACATCTTTTCTAAGTGGAAATTTCCTTCTTTTTAAAATAGGTCACATATCACAAATTAAGAGTGAGTGTATATGGAAGGCAAATTCTTATTTGTACTACGAGGGATAGAAAGATATACATGGACATCTAAAGGCCGACCTCTCGAAATACATGGCTCTTGAAATATTGGGAGTGAAGATCGATTCTATTGTTACAACAATGTGCTAACTAGGACTTGTAATCCTCTACTAGCTCCCTTCCAAAAAAAGAAGATCATCCCCTCATATAGATGACTGCTAGGAGAAAGCCAGTGGCATGGATATTATCGGACTTCCTTCGAGGGCTTGCACGTGTATTAGACGGTCGAGAACGTGAAAGGAGAGCAACTGAGTCCAGGATCTTTGGAATTGTGGATGTCTAAACTTCCTTCTCTTATAGGATTGATGGGTTACATCCATGATGGACATATTCATGACTTTTTCACTCTCATCAAACCCTAATTTACTTCATAGAACACAACTAGTTTGTACATGACTTGCATTATTGATGGAGAGTTAATCGAAAAACCTAAGTCATATGATTTTCATATATCATGCACTGAGATGATATACTTTTATATAAAGACCTTTTCCGATATAGATTATTAATTGTGGGTCTTATTTGCAGTCTACTCTTCTTTTAATTAGCATATGTAGTAATATTATATGTTAGAGGGTATGTCGACATTACGCACTTAGTTACCACCTAAGCACGAATTTGCTAAACTAAACAAAGAGAGGATTATTATATACAAGTATGCAACCTTTTTTTCACCTCCCCGATGTGGGACTAAGAGGGAATATGAAATGCATTTATGTCATTGCTTGAATCATGTCAGTTGACTATGTATAGTGTCATTTATGTTGGCTTTCCATGTTCATATCCTTATTGATATGTGAACGCAACACAATGATATTAGGATAAGGTCAAGAAGCTTGGTGAAAGACCCTCTTTTACTAGTACATGAGAATGCAATCTTGGCTCGGTTAGGTTTTCTCTTGTGAAGGCTGATTATTAAGTGTATCGAGGGTTTGGTGATACTTTCATGAAATCCTATAACCCTAACATTGCGGTATAAGAGTGTCCTGTGTTGATTCATATATCAAAACATTTTACAACAAACTCAGTGCTCGTATATCCTTTTACAACAAGTTCGGTGTACGTTAGATTTGTAATGAGCACCTTCATTTTTTTTACAAATATTTGCAATCACTTTGAGTAAAATGTATATTATTCTACAAAATGTTGTATCTTTCTTCTTACTAAAAATATGACCATTTTCACAAAAAAGGAAAATATTAAATTAATACAAAATAATATGATATGTGATTTGTCAATATCAACAAGATATCAGTTTCTTTCTCTATATCATATTGTAAAATGGATACGAATATGCTTACATCTATACATGTATATATCCGTCCAATTGTATGCTTAATTAGATTATATGGTTAATTAGATTTTCTAAAATCTTATTATTTATTTTCTTATTTAATTTTACATTGTTTAGGTTTTAAATAGTTGATGGTAGATAGGCTTATACAAGCATCGTGATATCCCTTGCAATCATAAGAATCAATTGGATATGGGATAGCATCCATTTATTGGAAGAAAGGAACTTTATCTCGAGATAATCTATCTCATGAGAAGTCACCACATCATTATTACATTATCCATTATATTTCTATCTATAATATTTATTCAGTTTATTATTTCTCAAACAAACGAAACAAGAACCCCACCAAATTACTTATCCCTCGTTTGCGTTTAGTTCCTTATCATATGATGTAAGACAGTCATTATGGTCATCTCAAAACATATATAGCATCCATTTATCCTAGGATAAATAGACTTTATTCCAGGATAAGTTGTCTTAAGATAAGTCATTGCATCATGGTTAATCAACAATATTTATCTGGTTATTATCCTTCAACCGAGCCGAACCCTATCCAAACAGTTGGATCCTTCTTTTAAGGGGTGGAAAGGGAGAAATAAAGAATAAGGAGATTTCTTCCATATTGTTGTTCTTCTAAAAGTCTGAAATGGGGCAGGTGAACAAGCTTTGAAGTGTGAAATTCCTCGACTGCTAGTGTACCCAAATTGGAAAACTAGTTCGAGAAGATCAGAGTTGACCTTAATAACCGTTAGCATGTTGTTGGAAAAGTGCACCTTCATCTTTGTCTCATCGATCATCCTTAAATCATATAGCTTATTCTTCAATAATACCATGTTTGTTAGATATTTTGAACTTGTACTATCCCTCGAGCTTTTTTTCCAGGTCTCCGCCAATTCATCGAAGCCAATGTTTCACAAATTGTCTTATCAATCCAAAATAGGCACATTATACTGTTTGCATGTTCCATTCATCCTCTTTCGCCTTCTTTGACTTCTCTATTCCTGGAGAGATTTTTTACAAGCTTTTCTTGTGTGAGTATATTGTTCACCCACTACTACTATAAGGAGGAGGCTTCTTCCATGATTCCATGAAGAATGATGCTTGTTTTGCTATGCACTTTGCAATTAAATCTACACGATATAGTGAGGTCTTCCTTTTACTCAAATCACCAAACAACTCGATGTGATTGGATCTTTAGCTGATTACTTCAAAAATGATACTCAATTTGCAAGATCTAAAGAACTTGAGGAGTAGTATCCTTCCGATTCGGACCATCCAACTCGTTCATAGTATGCATAAATCTCTATCTAAACTCAACAATTCACCATAGCCACCAATTTTTTAGGACTTTTGAAAATCTACAACTGTTATGTCACATTTTCTCGTTGATATTGAAACTTGCCTTGATAACAGTTGTTAGGGATGAATGAAAGCACAATCAACCACTAAGGAAGTATGCTTTTAAGACATACAATATATCGTGCTTGGTTATTTCCCATGAACACCGAAAAAGAAAAATCACTAAAAAGAAAAATAAGTAACATTCTTCTCTTTCCATGCTCGCTTCTTTCCCAATCTCTTGGTGTTATCTTGTGTTCTTGTGTGGTGGTAATACCTCTACTCCTCTATATTAGCCCAAATACAAACTTATATTCCTAACTTAACATGGATTGCATTAGGAGACGAATTTATTGTAGGAATTCCTATCTTGAAAAACTCCTGCTCCTAAAATATAGATAGCCCATAAATTAAAAATTTCGATTTAGGAAGATGAACCCAGGTTTTATTTTCTTAATTTTAAAAAAACACGATTGTGGTATTTTGATATTTTTATCCGTGATACATTTTTTTTATATTTCAACGTTTCACAATAAAATTGGAGGCCATTGGTGAGAAAAATACAAGAAAATCCACTGTTTACAAATACAAAAAAAATCGATTTCAGCTCCCAAACGTTTCCGATTTCGAATGCTTCCACATATTTAGGATAGTATCGCCATTTCCCAATAAGCCAAAACCAGCACCGCCTCAGGGCTTCATTCACGCGGGAGGTTTTGCACGTCCGTCCCTAAAGTTTCAACCAGCACTCATCATACTATTCATATTTGCTTAATAACCCTTCCAAAGTTCTAACTTAAGCATCCACAAAAAACTCTTTTTCTAACGGCCATTTTTACCCAAGTAGTTCAAGATGCTGACGAGCCCAGAATTACTTGTGCCATCACCATGGCAATTAGAAATAATTTATGATAGTGTCGGGTTAGAGTGTAGTTAGCTTTTTTGTGAATAGTAGATGTTTGGATGGTTAAGAGGATTGCGACGGTAATGCGATTTATATTATTTATGTGTTATACTAGATTTTTTATAATTGTTAATATATTTTAAATGTTAATATTTTTATTTGAAGGTGGTTAATAAAAATATTATAGTAAAGAAAATATGTGATATATTGCAGGGGTAATGTGGAATCAAACGATGGGTATATTCTGACTACAAAATTTATCTCGGGGTAAACCTACAATCAGACACTCTCAGACGTCGATGTTGAGAAAAGGATCCGGTTAAACCTTTTTCTAAGTATATAGGAGGTTGTTCCAATGATGTAGGTCTTTCTTTAAATTTAAAAAGCTGCTATCGAATTTATAAATTGTGTAACAATTTTGTAAAATTAAACTACACATTGTAAAATAATGATGATCATACTATTTTAAAATATAGCATCCATATTGTAACTAATATTTTTTATCTAATATAATAATATTTTTATAATTTTTTCTTGATATACACATTTTGTTAATATTTATTATTAAATTTATGGAGTTCGAAATGGTAAAATAAATAGGAAAAATATCTATCTTTATAGAAATATAAAAAATCATTGCAAAATGTATAAATTATTTATAATTTTGGAAAATATAAACTGCTCATTGTAAAATAATGACGATCATATTATTTTGTAAAATATAGCATCCCTATAATAACTAATATTTTTGTCCAATATAATAATATTTTCACAAATCTTTCTTGATATACATACTATATTAATATTTATTATCAAATTTATAAAGTTAAAGTATAAAATAAATAAAAAATATGGTGTGGCTTTCCATACATATAGGAAAGACACAATCCATTGGAAGTTTTCCCTCTATATTTATTTAAATTTATGGACTTCGAAATCTTAAAATCACTACAAAAAATACTTAAATTGACGTGACTTTTCATGCCTTCAGAAAGACCTCCTGATATATATATATATATGCACTAATAAAAACGTGTTTGTGGAAATGAGGCCGGGGAGGCTGTTTTGAGTAACAGCCAACATGGCTGTTACACAAGGCAGTTTCCCCTCCTTTTTTATTTTTTTTTCAAAAATTTTTTCATATATATTCATCAATATATCCCTCCTACATGTTATTCAAATTTCATGAGAAACAAAGACTCCTAAGCCCTTCATCTAGAAGGGGTAGATTGCAACAAATTTCAGACCGTTGAAAATTACCCGGTCTAGATGGAGGGCTTAGGAGTCTTTGTTTCTCACGAAATTTGAATGACATGTAGGAGAGATATATAGATGAATATACATGAAAAAAATTTTGAAAAAAAAATAAAAAAATGGGGGAAACTGCTCCGTGTAACAGCCAAGTTGGCTGTTACACAGAACAGCTTCCCTTTTCTCTTGTGGAAATATCAAATATTTTTAGTATACAAGTGTAAAAAGACCCTTATATATACAAGCGAATTCCACTCTTCTCTCCGCCCATCCCACTCTTCTCCCTTCCATATCTGGAAGCTCTTCCTCCTCTTCCAGCAGCCGCAAAAAGTGGCGGCGATGGATTCGCAGAAGCATCGCCAGTCGCCGATGAACATGCCGGTGCGGCGGATGTCGAGCTCCGACATGAAGCAGCTGAGGTCCGTGTCGAGCAGCTTCCTGCCGGCTCTCGGAACGGTTGTCCACGACTCACATCATTCCCTCAACAAGCTCATAATCGCACCATACGATCGCAGATACAGGTAAATTCTTCGATTTCTTAATTCCAATTCCTTTCACAGCTATGATTCCTACAGTTCTCGAACAAATGCATGCTCAAGTTCGTCGTGTTTGCCGGAACAAGGGATAAGTGTGATTTATTTTTTATCCTTGCGGATTTCTGACTCCCGATTTCCCAGTTTTAATAAAACCTCTGATCTCTACATAAACGTTCTCTTAAAAATCTGTTTTCCATTTCTGCAGTTTTTGATTAGGATATTTTTATTTTAAAACATTTTTGTAGTTTTTCACGCTTCATTTTATAGTTTTCCCGATTGATTTCAACGCTTATTTATGGGGATACGCTCCTTAATAAATTCACTCCGTCGAATCGTCTCCTGAGGCGATGTCAAACTATATCGAATCGAAAGGCTGATGAAATCTCTCTTTTTTTTAGATTTTTTTTCGAAGAGAAGACATCATTATAAATGCGAAGGAGTGGTACCGTAGGTCCATCCATGTGCATTTGTTTTAATCATAAAAGAGCTATAATTGGAGCTGTTCCACATTTTCACATAAATAAAATTTATTTTTACATTGTAAGAATAAGGAAATGAAAGAAAAGGGTATTTATTATTTACTGAAATTTTATGTGTTAAATATTTATAGAAAGTAGACATGAAATAAATTGACTTCATCGCACTCCATCATAAACAAATATACCTTTATCGAAAAAATAGAAAATATTTGTGGAAAAATAATATAAGTTTATGTTCCTTTTGATCCATTTCCAAGACTAAAGCTCCGGAAAAGTGACTGAAGCCCAGATATTTTCAATAGGTGTTGATGCTCCAGAAAGTGAAATGATCATTTTCATGTTGTAATAAAAAATGCTAAAACCTATCAAAATAAAAAAATTACGTATCGGCTGCTTTTGATTAATTTTCAAAAAAAAAAAAACTACAGCATGAAGACAAAAGGTGTAATAACTAATAAGATCATGAAGCAACCACCACCTGCACTCTTTTTCGTGAACACCACCAATATGGACGGACAACAACCACGTCTGTTACGTGATCTATCCTTTTTAACTAAGATGTTAGCCACGTGTAATTAGTGATTTTTTATTCGAATTTATTGTAAAATATATTGTGATAATTTATAACAAATCAGGTGATATTTGCCGTCTTGGAATAAGTGGTATTTTCTCTTAACTGGAGCGTACTCCCTGTAGAATAATTTACATATTTTTTGATGCAATAATGCACCATAGTCGGCAAGCTTAATGGAATGCTAGAAAATAATAAATACTGCAACCAAAGGAACCTATACGTATCATCTAATTCATTGTAAATGGCAAAATAGAACCACATACATGACTCTTAATTAAACGTCTCATTTTCAAATGTAATAAAGAAGAGCATTATCCTTTTTCATCTTTTAAGCTTCCACAACTGCTTTAAGTCGACGTTAAATTTTAAAGTTGAAACTTCATATCTTTCTTTGTTACATTTAAAAATTGAAATCTCTGATTAAGAATTGATGTATAATTTAGTTGGCGCCTTTATTGTAATTTACCCTTAAACTTATATCCATAAATATTTTTGTTATATAGTTTAAGATTCAAAGTACAAAAATCCCATGTTAAAGTATTTGATCGTACACGTATATTATGCTGCACATCGGTGCGTGTAAATTATTTTACACCTGATCGCCGAATATAGTAGTAATATTTTCCGAATAATTAAATGAGACGCGATTCCTTTTTCTTTGGCATACATGCAACATAATTATGGCATTGGAATTTGCCGTATGTTTTTTTATCAAAGGATCACGTGATGTGAGACAAACAGTATTATTTATCAATCAAATAGCTATAATAATACAACCATGTTGTCGACAATAGGTAAGGACTTCAAAAGGGACAGTTTATCCTAATTTTAATCAGAAATCATTGCGTGGTTCATGTCAATAGAACGCAGCATATATCACAGGAATCTTATGGATTTCTTCATGTACATCATATTTTATGAAGGATAAAGTCAGAAATCTGACTTCGAAATCGACCTGTGCTTAGACTAGTGATAGCGAAATTTTGTATTTTTTTCATCACAACTTGCTACTGCGTTATTTCTTTGACTTCTCCATTGCAAGAACACCCATATACAATTTTGAAATTACCCTTGTCTGTTTTCATGTGTTATCATATTGGTAGATTTGTGGAAAAGTTCTATTTCAATTTTGATTTTAGTTGTAAGTCCTTTTACCATCGAAAACTCCATAATTTTATGTCATGTGTTAGGAACCATTCTTGGTTTGGTGCAGGCTATGGCAGTTGTACCTGGTTGTGCTCGTCCTCTACTCGGCATGGTCATCGCCATTTGAGCTGGCCTTCCCCAGAGTGGCTGACGGGTCGCTCCTGGTTGTCGATTTGGTCGTGGATTTCTTCTTTGCCATTGATATCGTGCTAACCTTCTTTGTGGCATACTTGGACAAGTCCACCTACCTCCTTGTCGATGACCATAAGAAGATAGCTCTGAGGTAAGTAAATACCTCAAGATCAATCTGGCATTTCCTAACGGTATAAAACTATCAGAAGTTGATAAAAAGAAGATGAATCTTTACATCTATGTATGATCAGGTACACATCTAGGATGTGGCTTCTTATGGACGTGGCCTCGACGGTTCCCATCCAATTCATTTACAGAATCATCACGGGGAATAAGCATGGCGGAACTGTGTTCGGGTTTCTAAATCTGCTCCGCTTATGGCGGCTAAGGCGCGTGAGCAGTCTCTTCGAGAGGTGCATCACTTATGCAAGGAGTAATCCTCATTAAGTTCACCTTTTGCGACTTAAGATGCATAATCCTGTAATTTGCAACAGTAACATATAAGATTATATGTAATTTGTAAAATTTTCTGGCAGGCTGGAGAAGGACACACGTTTCAGCTACTTCTGGACGAGATATGTTAAACTCATCAGTGTACGTCAAAGGCCTTGATTAAAAAGAACTTAATCCGATCTTACCAACCTTGTTTAACGTTGCAATGCTGCCAAACTTGGTACCTGTTAACAGCCATTCAGATGTACGTATGCCAATAAGTTGTTCTGATGATTGATTCGGGTGAGCCTGTTCACGGTGCATGCGGCCGGTTGCATGTATTTCTGGATCGCGAGGCATTACCGCGTGAAGTCAAACACATGGATCGGCAGCCAGATTGAGAATTTCGAGGAACGGAGCATATGGACGGGATACGTATACTCGATGTACTGGGCCATCGTAACGCTCTCAACGACTGGATACGGAGACCTTCACGCATGGAATACTGGGGAGAAGCTGTTCAACATGGTCTACATGCTCTTCAACATCGGCCTCACCGCGTACATCATTGGCAACATGACCAACCTCATTGTTCATGCAGCACTCCATACCTTCCTGATGGTAAAAAAAATCTCAATAACAATGTCAAAAGCTCACATGATATTACTGGTATAATACCAATGTTATCATCACAGAGGGATGCCATCAACGAGGCTTCGCGTTTCGCCAGCACAAACCGTCTTCCTGAGGGCTTAAGAGAGCAGATGCTGTCGCATCTTCGTCTCAAATTCAAAACCATGGAATTGCAGCAGGAAGAAGTGATAGCAGATCTCCCAAAGGCAATAAGATCGAGCATCGCGCAGCATCTCTTCCAGAAGACCCTAGAAAGCGCATACCTCTTCAAAGGAGTTTCCGAGGACCTTATTCTCCACTTGGTAATCAAGCACCTTAACTCACTAGTCACTACTGCGTAATTATAAGACAGAAGTGTCATCTGCGGAATACAAAATTTTTACCTGCAGGTTCCAGAAATAAAGGCAGAGTACTTCCCACCAAAAGTTGATGTTATTCTGAAGAACGAAATCCCCACAGACTTCTACATAGTTGTTTCCGGGGCTTTGGTATGATAATCTCACACATCATGATGTTAGCATCCTTCTTCCTCTTGTTTTACAATCTAAATTCTTATCCTGCAGGAGGTACTGACAAATACAAATGGGTCAGAACAGGTAATCCTGAAATTTAGCAAAATCTTATTTTAGATTTCAAAACACCGACCATCGAGCAAACATTACTTACGTCCTTTCACTGATAAGGGGTTTACATCGAGACAGAAGGCAAGCGGGCAACAAGCTGTGCCGCTAGTCTTTTTTGAATTGCAAAGCCAATCCTTTTAAACACTACATCCATAGATGTTATATCCTGATTTCTTTTGAACTACTTACATGGCATGATTATGCAAGAAATTTTGACGTGTGTGGTAGAATTCTGGATTTTTCGGTAACATCGACCAGAACATGCTGTAAATGATAACTGGTATAAGGATATTCATAACATGATATGAGAAAACTTGACGAGGAACCATACTTGGACATTGAAATCAAAGAACATCATTTTCACTCATAATCGAATTGAAAGTTTGAGTTGCACCACTTTATAATTAATGACTTTGGTATGTCGATCTCTTTCAGTGTCTCATGAAATTGGAGGCGACACGTATGGCAGGAGAAATAGGGGTAATATTCAACATCCCACAGCCTTTCGTGGTAAGAAGCAAGAGACTAACTCAGGTTATCCGTATCAGTCATAGCACATTCACGCAGATAATGCAGCAGCCATGTAGGGATGACGGGAAGACGATAATATCCAATCTTTTTCAGGTATTGCTCCTCTTTGATTTATGAAACTTCCATCACAATGTTTTCGATATCTCTAAGTTCAAGCATGCATTTGACTTGCATTTGTTTGTGATCCTATTGAACTGGGAATCAGAATTCAGTTATTTCTAACTATAATAATAGAGATAATTTTCCTGAAGATCTGTAACTTTAGATAATTTTTCTGATGAGCTATAACTTTACCATTTTTACAGCATCTGAGGAGCTTAAAAGCAGAGGTTTTGAATGAAATGCCGTCAGTCAAGGAGTTGATAGCCGAGACAAATGAGGCATGCTTTCATCTTTACTGAGACGATTTCACACATAATTATTTTAAATGCATCATAAACTGGATATCATGGGTCAAAGCATCTTATGATGTAATCACAGCGTCGTATGAACCTTCATATATAGCACACTAGACTCCAGTTTGGGAGAGGACGATCTGTGACTGTGATGGGGGGGGGGGGGATCCATTGTCACAAAACAACAAGCACTCAACAATCCTCCTCAAGTTGGACATACAAATCATACATGCCTAACTTGTCCACATTCTCTGTAAAACTATTGCTGGAAAATCCCTCGGTGAAGACATCGACCACTTGATCTTCCATTTTTATATATGATAATACAAACTCTTTGAAGTCACTTTTCTCTCTAATGAAGTGACGATCGATTTCCACATGCTTGGTTCTATCATGTAAAACATGGTTGTTGGAGAGACTAATGATAGCATTGTTGTTGCAAAAAGCTTCATCGGAAGCTCGATATTTATTCCAATGTCCATCAAGATAGTCTTCAACATCATCATCTCGTTAACCTACATAGCAACAGCTCTGTATTCAGCTTCAACAATAAACTTAGCACATATAGATTGTCGTTTATTTCTCCAAATCACTAGGTTGCATCTCATGCATATGCAATACCCAGTTGTAGATCTTCTAGTATCTATGCACCCAGACCAATCAGTATATGTATTCCCTTCAATCTCCAACTTTGTGTTTTTGATAAAAATGAGACCTTTTACAGGATACTTTTTATGTAGCAAGTAATACGCTCTACAAACTTCATGTGAATGTTTGTATTGGCGTGCATGAATTGACTCATCACATTTACTGCATAAGTAATGCCAGGTCTGCTCAAGGTTAAGGTAATTAGATTCTCCACAAGTATCTGGTACCTACTCTTGATGGCCTCATCCGCTTTCCATCCTTGATGCTCAGCTTGTGATTTTCCTCAATAGGTATAGGAACAAGCTTACATCTCAACTTTCTCATTTCCTTTAGCAGGTTCAAAGTGTATTTTCTTTCACAGAGAATCAGACATTCCTTTAACATTGCAAACTTAATGCTTAGGAAGCACTTCAGATTTCCTAGGTCCTTCAAATAAAAATTATAGCAAGCTCACATTTTAGGTGAGCTATCTCCTTTTCATCATCCCCTGTGATAATCATGTCATCGAGATAAACTGACAGAAGAACAATTTTCTTTCTGTCCCTCTTAACAAAGAGAGTGCAATCACCATTGCTTTGGTGATATCCCAACATGAGCATTACAACTCGAAGTCTCTCGAATCATGCCCAATTAGATTGTTTTAATCCATATAAGGCTTTCATCAGTTAGCAACATTTTCCTATTTTCTCCTGAGTAGGAGACATGTATGTAAAAATCTTCAAGAAGATGACATTTCAAGAAGGCATTCTTAACATCCACCTAATAAAGCTCCCAATATTTGACAACAACAAGAGAGAGAATAATTTACATGCTATTCATTTTTTGCTACATTGTCAAAGATCTCCATGTAATCAATGCCATATTTCTGGTTGAACCCTTGTGCAACAAGTCTTACTTTGTATCTTTCTAAATTCCCATTTGACTTGTATTTTATGGTAATGACCCAGTTCGAACCAATCAAATGTACATCATCTTATACATCTACAATGTTCATGTACAATTTTTTTCAAAGGCCTTCATCTCCTCCTGCGTAGCTCAAACCCATCTTGGATCAACCTTAGCTTCAACAACATTCTTGAAAATCACAGAATCAGTTAAGTCTTAGGAGGATTTTGCTGGAATAAAATAGCTCTGTTAACTTACGAAAGATGTTAGTTTTTTCTTTCTCCAATCCCATTTTGCTGAGTATAGGGACATGATATCTCATGAACAATCCCTCTCATACTAAAGAAATCATGCAATTGTTTAGATTTGTACTCGTGAGCATTATCGAATCTGAACCTCTTGATCACTTTCCCATACTATATCTCAATCTGGTGAAAGAAAGTTTGTATAGTGCTGACAACCTATCCACGATCACGAAGAAGATAAACAAAGGTACTTCTCGAATAGTCATCAATAAAAGTAATGAAGTACATATAACCATTAGAAGAAGCAACATTACATGGATCCCAAACATCAGAGTTATTTGAAGCAAAAATCTCATTTATTTTGCTCTCAGAATCCGGATAAGTAGCACGAGTACGCTTAACCCTTGTACGAACATGACAATAAAAGTTCTCTTAAATCTTCAAATTTTGATGGAAACATCTCCTTCAGAGAGTTAAAAGAGAGATGAACTAATCGTTCATGCCATTGCATGACCAGACTACACTCCTTATTATGTTTTCTTTGAATCGCAAAAGTCAAGGCAACTGCAACTTTGAAAGGAAGATGATACATGCCTTTAGAAAACAAACCAATCCCAATCTCCTTCCCGGTCACCGAGTCCTGTAACATACATCGATTAGAGCCGGAGGAAAAACTTAGTTCACACTTCAATTCCTTTATTATCTCGCTAACAGAGAGAAGATTAAGAGGCATATCATCAGGAACATGAAGAGTGTTATGGATAAAGAATTTATCTAGAATAGAGACAAACTTTCCCTACCATTGGCACATGCGATTCATCAATAAAACGACACAATCCTTTCCAGAGACTAGTTTATATGCTTTAGACATCTTCGTATCATTGGTCATATAATCATGGCACCATTATTAATTAGCCATTCTCTACATTCATTATTATTAACATGAATACCTTTCTTCTGAGCATCAACAACAAGGGTACGGTTGATCCCAGAAGCTTCATCAGATTTATCCCCTCGAGTGCTTATCATGGAAACATAGGCATGTAAATCCTAAATCCGATCCAAATTGATCTTTTTCTCTCTCTCCACCACCCTCTTCGAAAACACCAACAACAAACTTCCTAGGCTTTTGATCATACTTTTCTTTCAATTGTTTTCGCTCTAGATGAAGATCTCAACAATAATCAACAGTGTGACCAGATTTCTTATAATGAATACATTTTCTATTTTGCCTCCCTATGTTGGCCTCTCGAAATACAAGCACAGAACGATCAGTGTCTTGTACCACCATAGACGATTTATCCATCGTAGATCTTCTATGTTCCTCAAACTCAACCTGATAATAAACATCCTCAATACCGAAAATAATAGAAGAATTCAAACTATAGTGATGACACGCCTGACCACTCGGGTATAAGGTACAAAAATAGGGTCGTTGCGACCCAAGCGATCAGGCTAAGTCAATCAAGAAAAATGAATGAACCACTCGAAACACGTAAAATCAATCAAGCACAAAAGAGAGCGGTCCTGCTAGAAGATTAACCTGGTATAGCGACCAGGGTCGAACACAAGGAGCACGGGTTGGCCAAGGGGCCTACGAAGTAGTCAAGAATCAGAGAAAAAGGGGAAACATTTTTTAGTGGTTTTTAATTGTTTTTAAATTTTTTGGGGTTTTTACTATGTGAAGAAAGTGAGAAAGACTAAAAACAAGCACACTTGAGCAATTTATTTATCACACCAAAAATCAAGCAAAAATTCAAGAAAAATTATTTTTTTTGTTTTTTAGGTTTTTAAGTGTTTTTGGTGAATTTTTGAGATTTTTATAAAGTGTATTTTATTTTCTAAAAATCAAACAGTACTAAAAAGATAAGGTACTGTCCAGCAGGGCCCAAAACCCAAAGATAAAATATCTAAGGATCTCAAGAGGGCCTGGAGGTAATTTTCCTGTATACTAAAGAAAACAAGGAAAATTCGAGCACCAAAATTATTGTTTTTGGGTTTTTAGATTATTTAATATGATTTTTATGAGTTTTTAGGTGTTTTTGAATTTTTAGGGTTTTTAAGCAATGAAAAATAGCCAAAATTGGCTAGAAAATCAACCAACCCAACAGAAACAACACCTAATTTTTATAGAATTTTTGGGGGTGTTTTTATATTTTTTTTATGATTTTTAAATCTAGACAGTGGCTGAAATAGGGGTTTTTGAATTTTTAAAAATAGCAAATGAAATCGAAAATGTCCTCAAAAATTCACAAAAATTCTACACCATGGCAGGAGCCATGTGTCAAATTTTCATCGAATTTGGAGGTGATTTGATATTTTATTCAAAAATAAAGGAGGGGCACTGTGCACAGGGACCAAAGTGCAAATACCCAAAGTTCTGGGGGGTCTGGTGCAAAATACCCATCAAAACACGTGCCAAGCACGTGCCTGGGGCACTCAGGGACCCAAATGTAAGAAAAATAAGTTCCGAGGACTTATTGGTAACAAGTACCAAAAGTCCAGGGGCTTATCTGCAAATATCCCAAAAAAATATCGGACATGGGGAATTAAATCACGCACAGGGGCATAAATGCATATAAAGAAAACTTTTCATTCAATCCAAAGCAACCAGAACCACAGGAATAATGTTGCAAATACACCAAATATACACGTGACGAAGCACGTGTCCACAACCGACAGGGGTATAAATGCAAATAAACTAAAGCGCAGGGTCCAAAATGCAAATATCCCAACGTAAATAAAAGACCTAAATTATTTACAGGACTGACACGTAAAGCAGAAACTACGAGGGGGCCTAAGCAAATTACCCCTTATTACGTCGATGGCTGGATGGACGCCACGTAGACGATCGGACGGTCCTGGTGAGTGGCGCCTCTCTTCTCTTCCGCACGTGAGCCGATCGACGGCGCAGAGGAGGCCACGTGGGTGATCGAACGGCCTCGAGCGCTGGTGGTTCCCTCTCTCTGCACTAACGGCCCAGATCGCCCCGCTGGATGATCGGGCGGTTGCTGCTCCTCGATGATCGGACGGCCATGATAGAAACTGGAGCGGGGGGCGATCGGATGGTGGTGAAGGACGATGGAAGAACACTCAGCCGGCGAACTTCGTCGGCCTCGTGCGCGTGCTGGGGTCCTCCTCAGCTGCCTCCAAGTATCGGAGAAGATCGGCGGTGAAGTCCCGCAGCTGGTGGTGGCTTCAGATGACCCAGCCGAGCCCTGGAGGGGCTTCGGCAAGGTCGGCGGCGACAAGCTCCTGGCCTGGATGTGAGGGGGCCTCAGATGGCCTCCTCTTGACCTGCAAAATAGCTCAAGAGCTTCGCGGGTCGAGGGCAAAGTGCCTCGACCCGGTTAGGTGGGGTGAAGGTGAACGGTGCGTCGGGGTGAGCGAGCTCCGGCGAGCGGAGGACGGTGGAGCTCGATTCCCAGATCCTGTGCGATCTGGGTTGGGCGAAGGGATGAAGAAGATGCGGAGAGGTCTGGCGAAGATGATGGTCGGGTCGGAATGACAGATGGGATATCGGAGGTGGCTGGCGACGGCGGCGAAGCTACGCTACCAGTAAGCTAAGAATCGAAATCTACGCTAATCTACGGCCCAAGGGATCTACCTGGGTGGTCGGAGAGACTGGGGAAGAGCAGGGGGTGCTCCTGGTCGTAGCCTCAAGGGTCGTCTCGGCCCGAGGCTCGGTGCTCACGCTGGTGGCGGAGCAACGGCGGCGAAGAACGCCGGATCAGTGGTTTCACCTCCTCGCCTCGCTGCAACAGGGGCGATCGCTTGCTGTCACTCTCGCGGTGCCTCTGGAGTTCACTGGGAAGAAGGGGAAGAGCCAAAGATGGGGCGCGGAGGCGGCGGAGGTGGTTCTATATATAGCTGCAGGCTCGATTAGGGTTGGGAGGCGACGACTATGGAATGCGTGGATCTCACGGCGAAGGATCTGGCGAGGATGTCGGATGATCGGCGAAGGATCCGGGCGCGGGGTTTGCGTGGGCGACAGGCTGGAGGCGCGTGGAGAAAATGGCGAAGGCGGGGCGGCGCGCGTCTTCTCAAAAAGGAAAGAGTCCGCGGGGGAGTTGACCGGGGTCAACAATCCCCCGTGGACCAATCAGGAGCTGCCATTTATTAATTTTTTTGTTTATTTATTTTAAGGTAGAAAATGGCCGAATTAAGAAAAACTTAAAACATGAAATATTTTTCTTTTATTTTTTTTCTATTTTTTGGTGATTTTTAATTAATTTTTGGAAATAAAAATAGGGTAGCTATATATATAGGTATATGTACACTATTTAGATTTTAAATTTTTTTGAATTTTTTATTTGTTATTTTTATGTATTTTTATACCTATTTTTATTTTATTTATTTACATCATAAAATTAGGAACAAAATGATATTTGTATTTTATTTTAATTATTTATTTATATAAAAAAAATAAATATATATGTACACCTATATACATGGTATATGTACAATGTATTTGTGTTTTTTTTATTTTTCAATTTTTTTGTTTTGCTTTAATTTTCATTGTTTTTATTTTTATTTATTTATAATATGTAACATAGACTATTTACAGAAAGTTTGGAAAATAAGTTAATTTATTTACAAGGTTAAATAAATACCTAGGTGTGGTTCATGTACCTGGTGAAGGAAGGGTATTTTTGATCTTTTTTTGCTTTTTAACTTTTTTTTGAGTCTCTTTTTGTGAGGAAAATATTTTTATTTTATTTACATAAATATTTACAAAATGAGCCCTTATCTCCCTCTACTTTGGCTTTTATGCGGTCAGGCCCAGGCTGGGCCCTCCCTTGGGATTAGGTCGCTCAATATTTATTCCAAATATTTTCTCTCTTTTTCTTTTGTCTCTTTATTCTTATATTTGTGCACAAAAACATGCTAATTATTACTTTTTACAAAATGCATGATTTTGGTAATTATTTCTATTTACAAATATCTACATGTATTTGCAAAGGTTTTTGTAGCTAAAATATAAGAATAAAGAGTGATGAATAGGTATTCATCACCCCCCTATGCTTAACTTTGCTAGTCCCTTAGCAAACACTTATTTGAAAAAGAAGTGAAAAAGAAAGAAAGAAAAAGAAAAAGAGAGGAATGTACATGGATCAAGGCTGATTATTAAACTTGCCTTTTATCAAATTGAAATATGGAGCTCGATTAGATCTTTAGATTAGCAATGTGTCGGAACCTTATTTAGACTTAAACTTAAAACTCAACAGCCTCTAAGTTCCACCAATCTATGGACAAGACTCCTCAATAATCCAGATCAGAACAAGTCTACATACACAAACTCTGATGACCATGAATCTTTCCATGCAGTGTAAGTGATAGTAGCTCCTCACCTCAGAGGTAACAAAGAAACAACCTCCCCCAACCTGGTAACTCTAATGCCTCTGTCTAGCAACTCTTTCCTCGAGAAGCGGGGTATTCCCTTCTAAGTTCAAGTGCAACCGGCTCAAGAAGAGGGGGAAGAAGTATAGACTTTTGGAAGCTCAGCCAGTGTAGCCAAGTCTCCCGCTGCAAGCTTCATGAGATGTGACATGATACCATAAGCTTTTGCTTTATACTCCGGTGGGGTTATTAAATTTTCAATCCGACCCACCAATTTTTTTTTTGGAGTTCTTTTTGCATTTTTGCGTATTTTTTTTTCAAGTGCTTCTGTACAACATATCTACATGGTGCAGCATGTATAAGAAATTTTCCTCTTGAGCCAGTAGACTATCCCTCTTTTGAAGCTTTATTGCAACCCACGGCTTCTGTCTTTAGCCTTCATCACCACTAGACCAAGTTGAGGTGCACTTCCTTCACTATAAGAAGAAGAGAGGTTCCGCCTAGAAGTACTACCCTCATATGCTACCCCAAGCCGAGGAAAACTGTCTCCTCACCACCTCATCCGTGAAGAGCTATGTGTAAGGTGCTGGTGCAAGTCAAGCCATTGTCTCTGAGAGTTATGCGTGTGTTGTTAAGTGCTCTACTTAGGCTCATTAAGATGACATATGCTCATAGCCTAGTGGACTCAAAGAATTAAGTCACCATGGACCTGAAAAGCCTTAAATCTAAGCCCTATAAGGTTCCTCTTAAAGTTAAGTGGATTAAGATCTTAGTCAAGCTCCATTTCTCAATTTAATTTCCAGGCATAGTTTAAATGTCAACTATCATCCAGAAAAACTATTTACATATGTACAAAAGATGCTATTTACAAATATTTTACAATCGTGCAAAATTTTTGAAAAATGGATGGATGATGCATGAAGTGCAAGTTTTGCAAAAGTATTTACAAACATTTACACAAGATTTTTGCAAACTTTTTGTTTCAAATCATTTTGGAAAAATTTTGTACTATATACATAATTTTGATAAGAAAATATTTACACAAGCTTTACACAAAAAGTTTTTGAAAATATTTTTACCAAAATACTTTGTACACTAGCTATTTATGTGCAAATAAAAGAATGTTTGTGTGTATGAAATTTTTTTTAAATTTTGTGATTTTTAACCATTTTATTAACACACTCACACAAAGTACGAGTTATGGCTGAAGTATATATGAAATATATACGCACCCCCCTATACTTAGCTCGAACGATGTCCTCAGAGTCAAGAGCGATGAAGAAGACATAACTCGTGCTTGGTATAGGGAAGTGAAAAGGAATGGATAAGTACAGAAATGAATAAATGAATAGAATAAGAGGGACTCGGTGGTTTCCCCCTATACTTAGGATTAACTAATCCTAAGTATAGAAAGCTGTCCATAAGGGAAATCCGAGTGAAGAAGATACAGAGTCTGCCCCCCCTATACTTAGGGTAAAATATCCCTAAGTATAGGCAGCAAAAACAGGAGCAGAAAGAATGAAAAGAATACTCGCAGGTCTGACAATCCCCCCTATACTTAGGGTAAAGTACACCCTAAGTATAACATAATCACAGGATGAGAAAAGGGATGTGGGACTAAAGAATAGAATGATATGGACAACTGGATCTATACAGGCGGAGGAACAGTGAAAATCAGGCGTGAGATGCAAAAGATGTGAGTCAAGAGACCACATCTCACGCAAAATGAATCGGGGCAACAATAACGTCCCGCGGCTCATGATCTAGAAATGGCTTGAGCCGCTGGCCGTTCACTCGAAAGATACTCTCAGAAGATAACTCAGATATATCAATGCTACCGTTATCGTGTACCTTTCTGACCAAGTAAGGTCCCTTCCATTTTTTCTGTAGCTTCCCTGGAAATAATCGTAGCCTTGCATCAAACAACCATACTCTCTGTCCAATCTCAAAATGCTTGTGGCTGATATGAGAATCATGCCACTCCTTCACTTTCTCCTTATAATGTAGGCTGTTTGAGAAAGTTGTATCTCTAAGCTCTTCCAAGGCTGCTAACTCTGCCCTCCTCTGGTCTCCTACACCATCTGGATCCATAAGAATATCTGTAACTGCCCAAAGTGACTTGTGTCTCAGCTCAACAGGTAAATGGCATGGCTTGCCATACACGAGGCGAAAAGGAGATGTGCCTAATGGTGTCTTGAAAGACGTCCTATATGCCCACAAGACCGAGTCCAAAAGTTGGGACCAATCCTTTCGGTCGGGGCGGACGACTTTCTGCAATATAGTCTTGATCTCCCTGTTCGAAACCTCGGCTAGACCATTCGTCTGTGGATGGTATGGCGTGGCTACTCGATGGTCTATACTGAACTCACTGGCAAGTGCCTTTACCTGGTCGTTGACGAAATGAGACCCCCCATCAGAAATCAGAACTCGTGGAACCCCGAACCGCATGATGATGTGCTTTCTCAAAAATCTGCAAACTGTCCTCGCATCAGCGGCTCGGGCGGGGATAGCCTCAACCCAACGACTAACATAATCTACGGCCAACAGAATGTACTCAAATCCCTGACTCTTAGGGAATGGATCCATGAAATCGATGCCCCATGCGTCAAAAACCTCACAGAAGTGAATGGGCTGCATCGGCATCATATCACGCTGTCCACAAGTGCCCATCCTCTGACAGTCAGTACACCTCTTCACGAACTCATCAGAGTCCTTGAAGAGTGTAGGCCACCACAAGCCGGATTGGAGCACTTTCTGTGCCGTTCTCCTCCCAGAATGATGTCCTCCTGCCTCAAGCTTGTGGCAGTAAGTGAGGACACTATGATGCTCCTCCTGAGGAATACACCGACGCCAGACGCTATCCCCTCCTTCGTGGTAAAGGATGGGATCCTCCCAGTTGTAGGACTTGGCCTTCGCAAGGAAGGTCTCAAGCCTCTGCCTGGGCCAATCTTGTGGGACTTTCCCAGCAACGAGAAAGTTCACAATATCGGCATACCACGGGAGTGAGGCGTTAGCAAGGATCGCCTCATCTGGGAAGGTATCTCGAATAGGATCAATCTGCTCAGAATCCTCAGGCTGCTCTAGTCGGGAAAGATGATCCGCCACCACATTTTTGACTCCAGGCTTATCCTTGATCTCAATGTCGAACTCCTGGAGTAGAAGGATCCATCTAGTAAGTCTGGCCTTGGCATCCTTCTTTGACATGAGGTACCTGAGGGCGGTGTGGTCAGTATACAAAGTTACTCTAGATCCAATGATATACGATCTGAACTTATCTAGGGCGAAAACTACAGCTAGCATCTCCTTCTCTGTGACCGTGTAGTTTCGCTGGGCGGGATCCAATGTTCGGCTAGCGTAGTGAATGGCGAATGGAACTCCGTCCCTCCTCTGTCCTAGCACGGCCCCTACGGCAAAATCAGAGGCGTCCGTCATGATCTCGAATGGGAGAGACCAATCAGGTGGCTGAAGGACAGGAGCCTCAATAACACACTGCTGGAGAGTCTCAAAGGACGAAAGACACTTGTCATCGACAAGGAACTCGGTGTCTTTCGTCAAGAGGTCAGTCAACGGTCGGGCAATCTTGCTGAAATCATGAATGAATCTCCTATAAAAACCAACGTGCTTCAGAAATGACCGTAGCTGCTTCAAATTGGACGGCGGTGCGAGTTTTCTAATGACGTCAACCTTGGCCGGATCAACCTCCATGCCCCTGTTGGAGATGATGTGGCCAAGCACCGTCCCTTGAGTCACCATGAAGTGACTCTTCTCCCAAGACAGAACCAAGGGGTAGCAATACATCGCTGGAGCACTCGATCTAGGCAGTCAAGACAGGAATCGAATCCGTCGCCGTAAACCGAGAAGTCGTCCATGAAGACCTCCAGACACTCCCCTACCATGTCCGAAAAGATCGACAGCATGCATCTCTGAAAAGTCGCAGGGGCGTTGCATAGCCCAAATGGCATGCGTCGAAAGGCGTATGTACCGAAGGGACAGGTAAAGGTGATCTTCTCCTGATCCTCAGGAGAGATGGCCACCTGATTGTAGCCCGAGTACCCATCCAGGAAGCAATAATGGCTCTTCCCTGCCAGTCTCTCTATGATCTGATCAATAAAAGGCAGGGGGAAATGGTCCTTCTTGGTGGCTTGGTTGAGTCTCCTGTAGTCAACGCAGACCCGCCAAGAGGTGGGTACTCGTGTAGCAATCTCCTCTCCCGACTCACTGATCACAGTCGTGATGCCCGTCTTCTTGGGCACCACATGCAAGGGGCTAACCCACTTGGAGTCGGAAATGGGATAAATAAAATCTGCACTCCACCATTTTGATATTTCCTTCATGACAACCTCTCTTAGGTTGGGGTTCAGTCGCCGCTGGAACTCACGCGACGGCTTTGCCCCTTCCTCGAGATAGATATGGTGGGAGCACAACGAGGGACTAATCCCATGGAGATCTGCTACGCTCCATCCAATTGCCTTACGGTTCTTTTCAAGAACCCCCATCAGACGGGATTCTTGTTCTCTAGTCAGATCGGCAGAGATGATGACTGGGTACATCTCAGACTCTCCCGCAAGGAATCGATACTTCAGCGAAGTAGGGAGCGGCTTTAGCTCTGTACAGCTGGGTGCTGGAAAATCTGGCTTCTGAAGAAGATGTGTGTATGCTGACAATTCTGCCAAATCTGCCTGGGAAAATGATAAAGAACTCTCACAAACTGGATCTGGAGAAGGCGGGTCCTCTGCATTGTCTCTGATCTGTTCTGCCTCTACCTCCTCCTCATCTGTAGGCTCAGGTGGATCCAGGTCTGGCATCTGATCATCACAATCTGCCCAATCAGATTCTGAATCCGAGGGATCTGTATCAACTGCGGTGGCATCAGTACCACCGTAGAGCAGGGTGGCCTTAGTACCACCATCACTGAAAATCGTGTCGCGATCAAGGTCCGACTCTGCTGACTCAATAGTATCCTGAACCAGGGCTGTGCTCTCCAGACTATCCTCTGCTATCATCTCTGCATCAGCTGTATCTGAATATGAGAGGATGGTCTGTGCTGCAGGATCTGCCCAAGCTGCCTCATCATCTGTGATCACAAAATCACAGTCCTGGTGTATGTCTGGCTCTGTATCTGTCAGCTGTTCTGAATCTGTACTGCCCTCTGAGCGGGATCTATCTCTGGCTCTGTGGTCCTTAACCGTCTCTATTTGTATACTCTCGCCCAGGACGCGAAAGAATATCTTCCCACTGTCATGGTCAGTCACCGCCTTGGCTGTGGCCAAGAACGGGCGACCGAGGATGATGGGGGAATCGGTCAATGATGACCGTCCGAATGACTAAGGTAAAGGTACAGAAATATAGGTCGTTGCGACCTCAATCACTCAGACTAAGTCAATCAAGAAAAATGATGAACCACTCGAAAAATACGTAAAATCAATCAAGCACAAAAGCGGTCCTGCTAGGAGATTTACCTGGTATAGCACCCAGGATCGAACACAAGGAGCACGGGTTGGCCAAGGGGCCTACGATGTAGTCAGAAATCCGAGAGAATACTTTTTAGTGGTTTTTGTTTGTTTTTACAATTTTTTTTTGGATTTTTGGAATATAAAGAAAACAGGAAAAGCACACAGACAATTAACTTCAACTATTTATTTAAAGCATCAAAAATCAAGCAAAAATTCAAGAAAAATTGTTTTTATGTTTCTTAGGTTTTTAAGTGTTTTTGGTGAATTTTTGGGATTTTTATAAGGTGTATTTTATTTTCTAAAAATCAAACAGTGCGAAAAAGGCAAGGTACTGTCCAGCCAGGCCCAAAACCCAAAGATAAAATATCTAAGGATCTCAAGAGGGCCTGGAGGTAATCCATGAACATCCAGAACTACAGGGCTAGAGTTGCAATTACACCAAATACACACGTGACGACGCACGTGGCTCACACAAACAGGGGCATAAATGCAAATAATCTAAAAGATGAGGTCCAGTGTGCAATTATCCCAACGTAAATAAAGTACTCTAAATATTTACAGGACTGGAACATAAAGCAAAAACTAAGAGGGGGGCCTAAGGTAATTTACCCCTTTATTAAGTCGAGCCGATGGATGGACGCCACGTGGATAGATGGACGGCTGAAAAGGGGTGGCGCCCAAGGCTGGGTCCTCGACTGTGATCCGACGGTCCAGGTGCTGCCACGTTGCAGATCGAACGGTAGACAGACAAAGTGTCTGAGCTTCGCTGGATCGACGATGGAGATCGACCCTCGAATAGACGATCGTGATTGAATCTGGAGCTCGGGGTCAATCTGACGGCGGTGGAGGATACTGGAAGAACACTCAGCCGGCGAGCTTCGCCGGCCTCGTGCGCGTACTGTGGTCCTCCTCAGCTGCCTCTGAAGGTCGGAGAAGGTCGGCGATGTCGTCCCGCAGCTGGTGGTGGTCTCCGATGGCCCAGCCGAGCCCTGGAGGGGCTCCGGCGAGGTCGACGGAGATGAGCTCCTGGCCTGGATGTGAGGGGGCCTCAGATGGCCTCCTCTTGACCTGCAAAGTAACCCAGAAGACTCACGGGTCGAGGGCAAATTGCCTCGACCCAGTTAGGCGAAGTGAGGGTGGATGGTGCGTCGGCACGGCGAGCTCCGGCGAAGGTGGTCGGCGGAGGAGCTCGATTCCCAGATCCTGTGCGATCTGGGTTGGGCGAAGGGGTGAAGAAGATGCGGAGAGGTCTGGCGAAGATGATGGTCGGGTCGGAATGACAGATGGGATATCGGAGGTGGCTGGCGACGGCGGCGAAGCTACGCTACCAATAAGCTAAGAATCGAAATCTACGCTAATCTACGGCCTAAGGGATCTACCTAGGTGGTCGGAGAGACTGGGGAAGAGCAGGGGGTGCTCCTGGTCGTAGCCTCAAGGGTCGTCTCGGCCCGAGGCTCGGTGCTCACGCTGGTGGCGGAGCAACGGCGGCGAAGAACGCCGGATCAGTGGTTTCACCTCCTCGCCTCGCTGCAACAGGAGCGATCGCTTGCTGTCACTCTCGCGGTGCCTCTGGAGTTCACTGGGAAGAAGGGGAAGAGCCAAAGATGGGGCGCGGAGGCGGCGGAGGTGGTTCTATATATAGCTGCAGGCTCGATTAGGGTTGGGAGGCGACGGCTATGGAATGCGTGGATCTCACGGCGAAGGATCTGGCGAGGATGTCGGATGATCGGCGAAGGATCCGGGCACGGGGTTTGCGTGGGCGACAGGCTGGAGGCGCGTGGAGAAAATGGCGAAGGCGGGGCGACGCGCGTCTTCTCAAAAAGGAAAGAGTCCGCGGGGGAGTTGACCGGGGTCAACAATCCCCCGTGGACCAATCAGGAGCTGCCATTTATTAATTTTTTGTTTACTTATTTTAAGGTAGAAAATGGCCGAATTAAGAAAAACTTAAAACATGAAATATTTTTATTTTATTTTTCTCTATTTTTTTGTGATTTTTAATTAATTTTTGAAAATAAAAATGAGGTATTTACATTATATAGGTATATATACAATAAGGAGGCTTTTGATTTTTGATTTTTAATTATTATTTTTATACAATTTTTATTCTCATTTTATATTTTATTTATTTATAGAATAAAATGAGGAATAAAAGGATATTTTTATTTTATTTTTATTATTTATATACATAGGTGAAATAAATAGTTATGTACAACTATATACATGGCATATGTACAATATATTTTTGTATTTTTGATTTTTGTTATTTTTATTTGATTTTTGTTTTAATTCTTTTTATTTATTTTATTTACAATATAAATCATAGAATATTCAAAAGAGTTTTGAAAATAAATAAATTTATTTACAAGGTTAAATACATAAGGAGGCATGGTTTATGTACATGGTGAAAGGGGCTATTTTTGCATTTTTGATTTTTAACTTTTTATTTTGTTTTTAAGAGTTTCTAAATATATACAAATATTTACAAGCATATTTTTGGTTGAGGAAAATATAATTTTATTTATTTACATAGATATCTACACATGAGCTCCTATCTCTCTCTACTGTGGCTTTTATGCGGTCAGGCCCAGGCTGGGCCCTCCCTTGGGATTAGGTCGCTCAATATTTATTCCAAATATTTTCTCTCTTTTTCTTTTGTCTCTTTATTCTTATATTTGTGCACAAAAACATGCTAATTATTACTTTTTACAGAATGCATGATTTTGGTAATTATTTCTATTTACAAATATATACATGTATTTGCAAAGGTTTTTGTAGCTAAAATATAAGAATAAAGAATGATGAATGGGTATTCATCACCCCCCTATGCTTAACTTTGCTAGTCCCTTAGCAAACACTTATTTGAAAAAGAAGTGAAAAAGAAAGAAAGAAAAAGAAAAAGAGAGGAATGTACATGGATCAAGGCTGATTAGTAAACTTGCCTTTTATCAGATTGAAATATGGAGCTCGATTAGATCTTTAGATTATCAATGTGTCGAAACCTTATTTAGACTTAAACTTAAAACTCAACAGCCTCTAAGTTCCACCAATTCTATGGACAAGACTCCTCAATAATCCAGATCAGAACAAGTCTACATACACAAACTCTAATGACCATGAATCTTTCCATGCAGTGTAAGTGATAGTAGCTCCTCACCTCAGAAGTAACAAAGAAACAACCTCCCCCAACCTGGTAACTCTAATGCCTCTGTCTAGCAACTCTTTCCTCGAGAAGCGGGGTATTCCCTTCTAAGTTCAAGTGCAACCGGCTCAAGAAGAGGGGGAAGAAGTATAGACTTTTGGAAGCTCAGCCAGTGTAGCCAAGTCTCCCGCTGCAAGCTTCATGAGATGTGACATGATACCATAAGCTTTTGCTTTATACTCCGGTGGGGTTATTAAATTTTCAATCCGACCCACCAATTTTTTTGGAGTTCTTTTTGCATTTTTGCATATATTTTTTTTTTCAAGTGCTTCTGTACAACATATCTACATGGTGCAGCATATATAAGAAATTTTCCTCTTGAGCCAGTAGACTATCCCTCTTTTGAAGCTTTATTGCAACCCACGGCTTCTGTCTTTAGCCTTCATCACCACTAGACCAAGTTGAGGTGCACTTCCTTCACTATAAGAAGAAGAGAGGTTCCGCCTAGAAGTACTACCCTCATATGCTACCCCAAGCCGAGGAAAACTGTCTCCTCACCACCTCATCCGTGAAGAGCTATGTGTAAGGTGCTGGTGCATGTCAAGCCATTGTCTCTGAGAGTCATGCGTGTGTTGTTAAGTGCTCTACTTAGGCTCATTAAGATGACATATGCTCATAGCCTAGTGGACTCAAAGAATTAAGTCACCATGGACCTGAAAAGCCTTAAATCTAAGCCCTATAAGGTTCCTCTTAAAGTTAAGTGGATTAAGATCTTAGTCAAGCTCCATTTCTCAATTTAATTTCCAGGCATAGTTTTAAATGTCAACTATCATCTAGAAAAACTATTTACATATGTACAAAAGATGCTATTTACAAATATTTTACAATCGTGCAAAATTTTTGAAAAATGGATGGATGATGCATGAAGTGCAAGTTCTGCAAAAGTATTTACAAACATTTACACAAGATTTTTGCAAACTTTTTGTTTCAAATCATTTTGGAAAAATTTTGTACTATATACATAATTTTGATAAGAAAATATTTACACAAGCTTTACACAAAAAGTTTTTGAAAATATTTTTACCAAAATACTTTGTACACTAGCTATTTTATGTGCAAATAAAAGAATGTTTGTGTGTATGAAATATATATATATATATATATATTTAATTTGTGATTTTTAGCCATTTTATTAACACACTCACACAAAGTACGAGTTATGGCTAAAGTATATATGAAATATATACGCACCCCCCTATACTTAGCTCGAACGATGTCCTCAGAGTCAAGAGCGATGAAGAAGACATAACTCGTGCTTGGTATAGGGAAGTGAAAAGGAATGGATAAGTACAGAAATGAATAAATGAATAGAATAAGAGGGACTCGGTGGTTTCCCCCTATACTTAGGATTAACTAATCCTAAGTATAGAAAGCTGTCCATAAGGGAAATCCGAGTGAAGAAGATACAGAGTCTGCCCCCCCTATACTTAGGGTAAAATATCCCTAAGTATAGGCAGCAAAAACAGGAGCAGAAAGAATGAAAAGAATACTCGCAGGTCCGACAATCCCCCCTATACTTAGGGTAAAGTACACCCTAAGTATAGCATAATCACAGGATGAGAAAAGGGATGTGGGACTAAAGAATAGAATGATATGGACAACTGGATCTATACAAGCAGAGGAACAGTGAAAATCAGGCGTGAGATGCAAAAGATGTGAGTCAAGAGACCACATCTCACGCAAAATGAATCGGGGCAACAATAACGTCTCGCGGCTCATGATCTAGAAATGGCTTGAGCCGCTGGCCGTTCACTCGAAAGGTACTCTCAGAAGATAACTCAGATATATCAATGCTACCGTTATCGTGTACCTTTCTGACCAAGTAAGGTCCATTCCATTTGCTCTGTAGCTTCCTGAAAAGCGAGAGAGCGAGAGCCGCTAAATAGCGGTCTGACAAGTCAGACTCACTGTCGCTGATGCGACTGCTCAAACTTCCTCGGTCTTCAACAATTAACCCACACAATCAATCAGAGAATGAATAGCAAGGATTAAAATTTATTATACCCTACTAAAGATGTACAATGGCAAGCAAGTAGGGGTCGAACACAAGAAGCAAAGGTGTAAAGCACGGATAAAAATCCAAACCTAGGTCTAGCAAGCTACTTAGCCAATCTAAAATTTTTGTGGGTTTTTGATTTTTATTATTTTTTTATTTCTCTTTTTTTAATTTTGTATTTGATTTTTAATTTTCTAATTTTTATATTTTATACTTTATATTTTTTTATCTTTTTTTTTCAATATTGGAAAGTAAAGGCAAAGTAATAAAAGACAAACTAAAACATTTATAAAAATGCACAAAAATACTCAAAAATTCAGAAATAAAATGTTTTTGGTATTTTTAGGGTTTTCTACTGTTTTTGTGATTTTTGGGGATTTTTCTAGGTGTTTTTGGTATTTTTAATTACTGAAATAGGGCTAAACAGTGGAAATAGGGCTGGCTGTGACAAAAATGCAAGTTAAAATTAACAAACAGCAACCAAAATCTTTCACACTATTTTTCCAATAAAAAGGACAAAATAAGGAACAAACAGGAACTGAGTTTGCTATTTTTGGATTTTTCTACTATTTTTTATATTTTTTTGAAGTTTTTGAGTGTTTTTAAATTTTTAGTGTTTTTCTTATGAGATTTTTACTGATTTTTGGTTGGGAGTTAAAACAAACTAAAAGACACAAAATATATTTTTTTGGAATTTTTCTGGAGTGTTTTTATATTTTTTTAGTGATTTTTTAATGCAGACAGTGCTAAAAATGACTATTTTTGATTTTTTATAGATAATAAAATGCAATATTTATAGAAAATAAAAATATGAAAATGAACTACAATGCAACAGGACCCTACTATGATTTTTGGAGATTTTTTGGGTTTTTAGAGATGTATGCAAAAATTAGTAGAAACAAAAAGAAAAACCATGTGCGCAAGGGTATTTTAGTAATCTGAGGAAAGGGCGAGGGCCTGCGTGCAATATTTCCAGAAAATATATAACTAAAAAAAGCAATTAATGGACCAAACACCAATATCAGAACCACAAGGGGAATGTTACAAAAATCCCAGGCCCACGTGCAAAGCACGCGCACCTGGGAAGGGGTGGAATAGCAATAAACCAAAAAGGCCAGGACCTGACTGCAAAAAGCACTAAAATTCTACAGCTGATATGAAAACTTTCAGGGCCAAGTTTAAATACCTAGAGTCTCGGGGTGAAACACGCAAAAATTACCAGGCGCCACGTGACGTGCACGCGACCTGGCAAGGGTTCGTTTGCAATAGTACAAAACTCCTGGGCTCAACGTGCAAATACTACAACGTTCTTTAATGGCAGAAGAAAGTTTTGGACTGAATATTTAAATACAAAAACGCTCGGGTAAAGAAGGCAAAATACCCAAGCCGGTGCGCTGATGGACGGTGGATGCGCACCCACTTAGACACGTGTCTGCTGCCAGATGTCCGATGCCCCTTCGCCTTGGAGGGCTGAGATTAGAAGCTGATCGACGATCGGACGGCTGAAGATGAACGTGATCCAACGGCAGCTGAAGCGCGCCAAGAACAAGCCAGATCCGACGGCGCCTGGAAGATCTCCAAGAACAACGGCCGCAGGTGGCTTCGATCGGTGTTTCTGGCCGACACACGGCCTCTTCCAGCCCAGGGCCTAAGGCAAAATGGTCCTGGGGGCCCTCCGCGTCGATGGGATGGATCTGATGGACTCGGGAAGCTCTGACGTGCTCCGATGACGAAGGTGGCCTGGGGACGTCTTCCCTGGAACGATGAGGCTCGATTGAGCCTTCTCCTTGGCTCCTCTCTGCAGGGTTAGACGCGGAAAACAAATGCGATACAAATGGGGTGGTTTTGGGGTGAGATGGATGGCTAATGCGACGGGGCGAGATGAGTCCGGCGAGCGGCGGAGAAGGACTCAGAAGTATGCTGATCTGAGCGAGATCAGCTTGAATGAAGGTGCGGCGGAGCGAGATGGAGCGAGGAGGAATGAGATGACGGTGATCGGGGCGGATGCGGTGTTAGAAGTGGTCGGAAAATGGAGGCGGAGCTCAGCTCCGCCGTGGACTTTGATCGATGATTCACAGCGAATGGGTGATCGAGAGTAAGAACTGCTTTAGGTCTTCACTAATCTATGCTAAGGCTACAAAAAGATGAAGAGAAAGGAGGAGGGAACTCACCAAAGACGTCGGGCGATGAAGCTCGGCGGAGCTCCGGCGAGGGTCGGATCGACTTCGATTCGACGCCAACTGACGCAAACCCAAGGCCAAATCAACTCCTGCTGTCACCAGGAGCACAATGGGCTAGAGTTTTTCGAGTGGATTTGGCGGAAGAAGGATCAAATCCAAATTTGAAGTCGGGGGGTTCTATTTGAAGAGTTGACGGCGAGGCGAGGAAGACGAGGCTTCTGCGCCTCGGTCAGTGATCCACAGCCCAAGGAATCACTTGGGCGTGAATCACCATTGACCGAGGAAAAGATTCCAAGAAGGAACCATCACCAAATGGTGATCGAGGCTCCCTCGAAAAAGGGGTGAACATAGGGTCAAACTTGACTCTGACAAGGGACAGACCTCGGTCAGAGAGTTGACTGAGGTCAACCAATGGAGCGTTCTGGTTGGTCCACGTGGACCAACCAGAAAATTCCTTGGCTAAAAAAACCTTGTAAAATGGATTAAAAATATCAGACAAATTAATTAAATTTTGGGTATAAAATAAAAAATGTTTGTAATTTTATGAAGTATTTTATGGTGATTTTTGTTTATTTTTATGAGCTATATTTTTACAAGTTTGTATTCTTACCCTTATAGGTATCTATATCTATGTATTTTATTTTTAAGTATTTGATTTTTGTTTTGATTTAGGTTTTTATTCTTATTTTAATGTACATAATTATTATAAGTATTATTTACAACATTATAAAAATATAAAATTATATAAATAATAATCAAATAATAAATTGGATATTTTAATATGTACAAGTATACAATGTGGGTCCAAAAGTCAACTTTCAAACCGTAGCTCCGCCAAATGCGAAACCACCACAATTAATTAGATTATTTTCTTCTATATACAATTAAAGGTGAGTACGCTGCATTTGGAGTTTTTATTTGTGAGATACGGATCTGGGAAGTTGGGATTTTGGATTCTTATTCAGACCATAACTTTTTATCTGTACATTATTTTTCTGTGAAGTCAATTTTGTATTTTCCTTTATTTAATTATCTACAACTTTCATGTACAAAGTTTCTTTATTTGATGTATAAAAAGTGGTACCAAAAATAGGTCCCAAAATGAATAAAGAATGAATATAATGTATAGGTATTTTATCTGTATTTTGGCCCTTATCTCCCCCTACTTTATTCCTTGTCGACCTATTCATCAAGATACCTAGGTCTCGGGGTTTCGGGTCATAAAATATTTACAGTATTTTATTCTTTTTCTTTTCTTTTCTTTATTCTATTATTTTGGCACTAAAAACCGCATTTTATACAATATTTACATACATATGCATGAATGCTAAAATGCCTATATTAAGCCTATTTACACGCATTTACTAGGGTTTTTAAGGCCAAAATGATAGAATAAAGATGATGAAACGTGGATTCATCACTTCCCTGGAAATAATCGTAGCCTTGCATCAAACAACCATACTCTCTGTCCAATCTCAAAATGCTTGTGGCTGATATGAGAATCATGCCACTCTTTCACTTTCTCCTTATAATGTAGGCTGTTTGAGAAAGCTGTATCTCTAAGCTCTTCCAAGGCGGCTAACTCCGCCCTCCTCTGGTCTCCTACACCATCTGGATCCATAAGAATATCTGTAACTGCCCAAAGTGACTTGTGTCTCAGCTCAACAGGTAAATGGCATGGCTTGCCATACACGAGGCGAAAAGGAGATGTGCCTAATGGTGTCTTGAAAGACGTCCTATATACCCACAAGACCGAGTCCAAAAGTTGGGACCAATCCTTTCGGTCGGGGCGGACGACTTTCTGCAATATAGTCTTGATCTCCCTGTTCGAAACCTCGGCTAGACCATTCGTCTGTGGATGGTATGGCGTGGCTACTCGATGGTCTATACTGAACTCACTGGCAAGTGCCTTTACCTGGTCGTTGACGAAATGAGACCCCCCATCAGAAATCAGAACTCGTGGAACCCCGAACCGCATGATGATGTGCTTCCTCAAAAATCTGCAAACTGTCCTCGCATCAGCGGCTCGAGCGGGGATAGCCTCAACCCAACGACTAACATAATCTACGGCCAACAGAATGTACTCAAATCCCTGACTCTTAGGGAATGGACCCATGAAATCGATGCCCCATGCGTCAAAAACCTCACAGAAGTAAATGGGCTGCATCGGCATCATATCACGCTGTCCACAAGTGCCCATCCTCTGACAGTCAGTACACCTCTTCACGAACTCATCAGAGTCCTTGAAGAGTGTAGGCCACCACAAGCCGGATTGGAGCACTTTCTGTGCCGTTCTCCTCCCAGAATGATGTCCTCCTGCCTCAAGCTTGTGGCAGTAAGTGAGGACACTATGATGCTCCTCCTGAGGAATACACCGACGTCAGATGCTATCCCCTCCTTCGTGGTAAAGGATGGGATCCTCCCAGTGGTAGGACTTGGCCTTCGCAAGGAAGGTCTCAAGCCTCTGCCTTGGCCAATCTTGTGGGACTTTCCCAGCAACGAGAAAGTTCACAATATCGGCATACCACGGGAGTGAGGCGATAGCAAGGATCGCCTCATCTGGGAAGGTATCTCGAATAGGATCAATCTGCTCAGAATCCTCAGGCTGCTCTAGTCGGGAAAGATGATCCGCCACCACATTCTTGACTCCAGACTTATCCTTGATCTCAATGTCGAACTCCTGGAGTAGAAGGATCCATCTAGTAAGTCTGGCCTTGGCATCCTTCTTTGACATGAGGTACCTGATGGCGGTGTGGTCAGTATACAAAGTTACTCTAGATCCAATGATATACGATCTGAACTTATCTAGGGCGAAAACTACAGCTAGCATCTCCTTCTCTGTGACCGTGTAGTTTCGCTGGGCGGGATCCAATGTTCGGCTAGCATAGTGAATGGCGAATGGAACTCCGTCCCTCCTCTGTCCTAGCACGGCCCCTACGGCAAAATCAGAGGCGTCCGTCATGATCTCGAATGGGAGAGACCAATCGGGTGGCTGAAGGACAGGAGCCTCAATAACACACTACTGGAGAGTCTCAAAGGACGAAAGACACTTGTCATCAACAAGGAACTCGGTGTCTTTCGTTAAGAGGTCAGTCAACGGTCGGGCAATCTTGCTGAAATCATGAATGAATCTCCTATAAAAACCAACGTGCCCCAGAAATGACCGTAGCTGCTTCAAATTGGACGGCGGTGCGAGTTTTCTAATGACGTCAACCTTGGCCGGATCAACCTCCATGCCCCTGTTGGAGATGATGTGGCCAAGCACCGTCCCTTGAGTCACCATGAAGTGACTCTTCTCCCAAGACAGAACCAAGCGGGTAGCAATACATCGCTGGAGCACTCGGTCTAGGCAGTCAAGACAGGAATCGAATCCGTCGCCGTAAACCGAGAAGTCGTCCATGAAGACCTCCAAACACTCCCCTACCATGTCCGAAAAGATCGACAGCATGCATCTCTAAAAAGTCGCAGGGGCGTTGCATAGCCCAAATGGCATGCGTCGAAAGGCGTATGTACCGAAGGGACAGGTAAAGGTGGTCTTCTCCTGATCCTCAGGAGCGATGGCCACCTGATTGTAGCCCGAGTACCCATCCAGGAAGCAATAATGGCTCTTCCCTGCCAGTCTCTCTATGATCTGATCAATAAAAGGCAGGGGGAAATGGTCTTCTTGGTGGCCTGGTTGAGTCTCCTGTAGTCAACGCAGACCGCCAAGAGGTGGGTACTCGTGTAGCAATCTCCTCTCCCGACTCACTGATCACAGTCGTGATGCCCGTCTTCTTGGGCACCACATGCAAGGGGCTAACCACTTGGAGTCGGAAATGGGATAAATAAAATCTACACTCCACCATTTTGATATTTCCTTCATGACAACCTCTCTTAGGTTGGGGTTCAGTCGCCGCTGGAACTCACGCGACGGCTTTGCCCCTTCCTCGAGATAGATATGGTGGGAGCACAGCGAGGGACTAATCCCATGGAGATCTGCTACGCTCCATCCAATTGCCTTGCGGTTCTTTTCAAGAACCCCCATCAGACGGGATTCTTGTTCTCCAGTTAGATCGGCAGAGATGATGACTGGGTACATCTCAGACTCTCCCGCAAGGAATCGATACTTCAGCGAAGTAGGGAGCGGCTTTAGCTCTGGACAGCTGGGTGCTGGCAAATCTGGCTTCTGAAGAAGATGTGTGTATGCTGACAATTCTGCCAAATCTGCCTGGGAAAATGATAAAGAACTCTCACAAACTGGATCTGGAGAAGGCGGGTCCTCTGCATTGTCTCTGATCTGCTCTGCCTCTACCTCCTCCTCATCTGTAGGCTCAGGTGGATCCAGGTCTGGCATCTGATCATCACAATCTGCCCAATCAGATTCTGAATCCGAGGGATCTGTATCAACTGCGGTGGCATCAGTACCATCGTAGAGCAGGATGGCCTTAGTACCACCATCACTGAAAATCGTGTCGCGATCAAGGTCCGACTCTGCTGACTCAATAGTATCCTGAACCAGGGCTGTGCTCTCCAGACTGTCCTCTGCTATCATCTCTGCATCAGCTGTATCTGAATATGAGAGGATGGTCTGTGCTGCAGGATCTGCCCAAGCTGCCTCATCATCTGTGATCACAAAATCACAGTCCTGGTGTATGTCTGGCTCTGTATCTGTCAGCTGTTCTGAATCTGTACTGCCCTCTGAGCGGGATCTATCTCTGGCTCTGTGGTCCATAACCGTCTCTATTTGTATACTCTCGCCCTGGACGCGAAAGAATACCTTCCCACTGTCATGGTTAGTCACTGCCTTGGCTGTGGCCAAGAACGGGCGACCGAGGATGATGGGGGAATCGGTCAACGAGTCAGGGGTCTCCATGTCCAGCACTACGAAGTCCACGGGGAATTGCAAACCCTGAATCGTGACGACAACGTCTCGCAACAACCCCTTTGGCCTCTTGACAGACCGATCAGCAAACTGAAGGTATGTCCTGCTCTGTCTAAGAGTGCCCAACTCTAAGTGGTCGAGAAGGGCTGCCGGAAGAAGGTTGATCGACGATCCGCTATCTAATAGAGTACGGTTGAACCTCTGCTCACTAATCTGACATCTGACATACGGGGCTCCTAAATCTGGCCTCTTGGTCGGCAGATGGTTCTGGATCGCGTAACACGTGGCTTTTGTCAACACATGAATCTCTGCGGTGTTGTTCCTCTTCTTCCTCCTGACTGTGGTCCTGTCTCTCAAGGATCGCTGAAGAAGAGGGATGTGCTGCAAAGCCTCATGGAGGGTCAGCTGGATGTGAAATCGGTCTATCATGCTCTGGCTGAACTCCTCCTGCTCTCTCTTTTTTGGATCTTTTTCTCTTTTCTTCCCCTTCCCCAACTCAAGGGCTCTAGGAAAGGGGATCACAGGGTCCTTCTCAGATGAAGGACTAGGAATAGGCCTAGACGGTTCGATGACCGGATCCTCACATACATCATACACCACAGTGGGATCAGAAGAAACTAAACCTTTTCCTTTATTCAAAATAGAGTCCTGAGATACATCCATACGAGGAAAGACAACATCTCTATCAGAATGAATATTGGTGGCCTTAGTACCACCGCTAGCTGGCTCTACAACTAGACGTCTTGCGGCCTCAGTACCGCGGGTTGGCTCGGCTCTGCTGGTGGCGTCAGTACCACCTCCTCGATATGGTGAAGCGGCGGCCTCAGTACCGCCGGTGGAATCAGCATCTCGGGTGGCATCAGTACCACCGTCATCATCATGTGCGGCTTCAGTACCGCTCTCCTCTTCCTCATCTGGCGCTCTAGATGGATCCTCGCGTTGTTGCTCAGATGAGGCGCCGCCTGCTGGTCTTCTACCGCTCCTAAGTGTAACAAAATCAGCATCAAATAGATCCGACGACATATCATCAAATGAGTCATTAGGAGTGGTAGGCTCAGTGTGAACTACCTGCTCAGACTTCCTCTTCAAGCTATTCGGATTAGGCTCGATCTGTGCAGGGATGGCGGCCTTCCCTCTCATCAGGTCCCGCATCTCCTGGCGGAACTCGTCCATCTCCCGTCTAAATGTAGCCTGCTGCTCTGTGAAGATGCGGGCTAGATCATCCAAGGCGGGGCTCTCATGGGAGCCCGACGGGTTGCCTCTCTGGTAATGAGGCTGCTGGACCTGGTGCTGCTGCGGCTGAGAGGGGTAAGAGGAAGGATGTTGCTGCTGGTGAGCCTGCTGCTCACGTCTCCAAGGTACATCATTGCCGGACCATCATCTGTCATTCCCCGGCAACGGCGCCATTCTGATGACACGCCTGACCACTCGGGTATAAGGTACAAAAATAGGGTCGTTGCGACCCAAGCGATCAGGCTAAGTCAATCAAGAAAAATGATGAACCACTCGAAAAATACGTAAAATCAATCAAGCACAAAAGTGGTCCTGCTAGGAGATTTACCTGGTATAGCGACCAGGGTCGAACACAAGGAGCACGGGTTGGCCAAGGGGCCTACGAAGTAGTCAAGAATCAGAGAAAAAGGGGAAACATTTTTTAGTGGTTTTTAATTGTTTTTAAATTTTTTGGGGTTTTTAATATGTGAAGAAAGTGAGAAAGACTAAAAACAAGCACACTTGAGCAATTTATTTAACACACCAAAAATCAAGCAAAAATTCAAGAAAAATTATTTTTTTGTTTTTCTTTTTAAATTTTTTTTTTCAAAATGAATACAAGCGGCCTAACGAATTTTCCGATTCTCCTGATGATTAAGCCAAAAACAGAGGGAGAAGACGAAAAAGCCGATGCGCGAAGAAATCAATGATGCATGCAGAGAAAGAAATGCGTACCTTGTCTCCAGCACTCTACATGCAAGTGATCCGCGCAGAATTTAAAGACAGAATTAAACTACCTAAATGGTGCAGCGAGGAAAAACCGAGTCCTAGATGAGAAAATTTCTATCGCAAGAACCGTCTAACCGATCACGGTCCTCCAAGCCAAAGAGTCCGGTCTTGGCCCGTCCCTCCTCTGCCCGACAAATCGGGGGTAGGAGAAGCGCTTTGTGGGACGGGCTACGGCACGTAGGCCACGGAAGAAAATGAATCGGCTATTTTTATTAATGATTTTAGTAGGTCCAATTAACGTCCTATAGGATCAGGCAAGCAATTAAGTGTGGGGACCCTACTAATTACGGCACAAGCAAGAGAAATTCCTAAATCTAGGGGCTCGAGAAAAACCGCGTAATCACCGGAAAAGGCAGCTAGCTATCAAAACCGTAGAAAAAGCCGCGAAAATCCAAATGGGTCCCCCGAGCACACCGGCACTCGGCGAAACAGACCCGCTAAGTTACAAGTGTCCACAAATGTCCAAGTTCTAAATTATTACAAATAATATTGTTCTCTCTCAAAAAAAAAATTTCTTCTTCTTCCTCTCCCTGTTCTTCTTCCCATGCGGGTCCTCAAAAATAAACTCCAAGTTGTCCACGCAGTACCTCGCACAAAAATCAAAGAGAGAGTGTCAGAACACAATGACAATATAGAGAGACAATATGGAAAAATGACTACAAAGCCGTGCTCCCCGGCAACGGCGCCATTCTGATGACCGTCCGAATGACTAAGGTAAAGGTACAGAAATATAGGTCGTTGCGACCTCAATCACTCAGACTAAGTCAATCAAGAAAAATGATGAACCACTCGAAAAATACGTAAAATCAATCAAGCACAAAAGCGGTCCTGCGAGGAGATTTACCTGGTATAGCACCCAGGATCGAACACAAGGAGCACGGGTTGGCCAAGGGGCCTACGATGTAGTCAGAAATCCGAGAGAATACTTTTTTAGTGGTTTTTGTTTGTTTTTACAATTTTTTTTGGATTTTTGGAATATAAAGAAAACAGGAAAAGCACACAGACAATTAACTTCAACTATTTATTTAAAGCATCAAAAATCAAGCAAAAATTCAAGAAAAATTGTTTTTATGTTTCTTAGGTTTTTAAGTGTTTTTGGTAAATTTTTGGGATTTTTATAAGGTGTATTTTATTTTCTAAAAATCAAACAGTGCGAAAAATGCAAGGTACTGTCCAGCCAGGCCCAAAACCCAAAGATAAAATATCTAAGGATCTCAAGAGGGCTTGGAGGTAATTTTCCTGTATACTAAAGAAAACAAGGAAAATTCGAGCACCAAAATTATTGTTTTTGGGTTTTTAGATTATTTAATATGATTTTTATGAGTTTTTAGGTGTTTTTGAATTTTTAGGGTTTTTAAGCAATGAAAAATAGCCAAAATTGGCTAGAAAATCAACCAACCCAACAGAAACAACACCTAATTTTTATAGAATTTTTGGTGGTGTTTTTATATTTTTTTTGTGATTTTTAAATCTAGACAGTGGCTGAAATAGGGGTTTTTGAATTTTAAAAATAGCAAATGAAATCAAAAATGTCCTCAAAAATTCACAAAAATTCTACACCATGGCAGGAGCCATGTGTCAAATTTTCATCGAATTTGGAGGTGATTTGATATTTTATTCAAAAATAACAAGGGGGCACTGTGCACAAGGACTTAAGTGCAAATACCCAAAGTTCTGGGGGTCCTGGTGCAAAATACCCAAGAAATCACGCGCGAGGCGCGTGCTTGAGGCACTCAGGGACCTATATGTAAGAAAAACAAGTCCGAGGACCTTCTGGTAACTCGTACCAAAAAGTCCAAGGGCTATGTTGCAAATAACCCACTCAAAAGACGCACATGCGCAAATACAATGCTCACAGGGGCATAAATACAATTATCAAAAAGTTTCTATTCATTCATGAACATCCAGAACTACAGGGCTAGAGTTGCAATTACACCAAATACACACGTGACGACGCACGTGGCTCACACAAACAGGGGCATAAATGCAAATAATCTAAAAGATGAGGTCCAGTGTGCAATTATCCCAACGTAAATAAAGTACTCTAAATATTTACAGGACTGAAACATAAAGCAAAAACTAAGAGGGGGGCCTAAGGTAATTTACCCCTTTATTAAGTCGAGCCGATGGATGGACGCCACGTGGATAGATGGACGGCTGAAAAGGGGTGGCGCCCAAGGCTGGGTCCTCGACTGTGATCCGACGGTCCAGGTGCTGCCACGTTGCAGATCGAACGGTAGACAGACAAAGTGGCTGAGCTTCGCTGGATCGACGGTGGAGATCGACCCTCGAATAGACGATCGTGATTGAATCTGGAGCTCGGGGTCAATCTGACGGCGGTGGAGGATACTGGAAGAACACTCAGCCGGCGAGCTTCGCCGGCCTCGTGCGCGTACTGTGGTCCTCCTCAGCTGCCTCTGAAGGTCGGAGAAGGTCGGCGATGTCGTCCCGCAGCTGGTGGTGGTCTCCGATGGCCCAGCCGAGCCCTGGAGGGGCTCCGGCGAGGTCGACGGAGATGAGCTCCGGGCCTGGATGTGAGGGGGCCTCAGATGGCCTCCTCTTGACCTGCAAAGTAACCCAGAAGACTCACGGGTCGAGGGCAAATTGCCTCGACCCAGTTAGGCGAAGTGAGGGTGGCTGGTGCGTCGGCACGGCGAGCTCCGGCGAAGGTGGTCGGCGGAGGAGCTCGATTCCCAGATCCTGTGCGATCTGGGTTGGGCGAAGGGGTGAAGAAGATGCGGAGAGGTCTGGCGAAGATGATGGTCGGGTCGGAATGACAGATGGGATATCGGAGGTGGCTGGCGACGGCGGCGAAGCTACGCTACCAGTAAGCTAAGAATCGAAATCTACGCTAATCTACGGCCTAAGGGATCTACCTGGGTGGTCGGAGAGACTGGGGAAGAGCAGGGGGTGCTCCTGGTCGTAGCCTCAAGGGTCGTCTCGGCCCGAGGCTCGGTGCTCACGCTGGTGGCGGAGCAACGACGGCGAAGACCGCCGGATCAGTGGTTTCACCTCCTCGCCTCGCTGCAACAGGGGCGATCGCTTGCTGTCACTCTCGCGGTGCCTCTGGAGTTCACTGGGAAGAAGGGGAAGAGCCAAAGATGGGGCGCGGAGGCGGCGGAGGTGGTTCTATATATAGCTGCAGGCTCGATTAGGGTTGGGAGGCGACGGCTATGGAATGCGTGGATCTCACGGCGAAGGATCTGGCGAGGATGTCGGATGATCGGCGAAGGATCCGGGCGCGGGGTTTGCGTGGGCGACAGGCTGGAGGCGCGTGGAGAAAATGGCGAAGGCGGGGCGGCGCGCGTCTTCTCAAAAAGGAAAGAGTCCGCGGGGGAGTTGACCGGGGTCAACAATCCCCCGTGGACCAATCAGGAGCTGCCATTTATTAATTTTTTTGTTTATTTATTTTAAGGTAGAAAATGGCCAAATTAAGAAAAACTTAAAACATGAAATATTTTTATTTTATTTTTCTCTATTTTTTTTGTGATTTTTAATTAATTTTTGAAAATAAAAATGAGGTATTTACATTATATAGGTATATATACAATAAGGAGGCTTTTGATTTTTGATTTTTAATTATTATTTTTATACAATTTTTATTCTCATTTTATATTTTATTTATTTATAGAATAAAATGAGGAATAAAAGGATATTTTTATTTTATTTTTATTATTTATATACATAGGTGAAATAAATAGTTATGTACAACTATATACATGGCATATGTACAATATATTTTTGTATTTTTGATTTTTGTTATTTTTATTTGATTTTTGTTTTAATTCTTTTTATTTATTTTATTTACAATATATATCATAGAATATTCACAAAGAGTTTTGAAAATAAATAAATTTATTTACAAGGTTAAATACATAAGGAGGCATGGTTTATGTACATGGTGAAAGGGGCTATTTTTGCATTTTTGATTTTTAACTTTTTATTTTGTTTTTAAGAGTTTCTAAATATATACAAATATTTACAAGCATATTTTTGGTTGAGGAAAATATAATTTTATTTATTTACATAGATATCTACACATGAGCTCCTATCTCTCTCTACTGTGGCTTTTATGCGGTCAGGCCCAGGCTGGGCCCTCCCTTGGGATTAGGTCGCTCAATATTTATTCCAAATATTTTCTCTCTTTTTCTTTTGTCTCTTTATTCTTATATTTGTGCACAAAAACATGCTAATTATTACTTTTTACAGAATGCATGATTTTGGTAATTATTTCTATTTACAAATATCTACATGTATTTGCAAAGGTTTTTGTAGCTAAAATATAAGAATAAAGAGTGATGAATGGGTATTCATCAGTCAACGAGTCAGGGGTCTCCATGTCCAACACTACGAAGTCCACGGGGAATTGTAAACCCTGAATCGTGACGATAACGTCTCGCAACAACCCCTTTGGCCTCTTGACAGACCGATCAGCAAACTGAAGGTATGTCCTGCTCTGTCTAAGAGTGCCCAACTCTAAGTGGTCGAGAAGGGCTGCCGGAAGAAGGTTGATCGACGATCCGCTATCTAATAGAGTACGGTCGAACCTCTGCTCACTAATCTGACATCTGACATACGGGGCTCCTAAATCTGGCCTCTTGGTCGGCAGATGGTTCTGGATCGCGTAACACGTGGCTTTTGTCAACACATTAATCTCTGCGGTGTTGTTCCTCTTCTTCCTCCTGACTGTGGTCCTGTCTCTCAAGGATCGCTGAAGAAGAGGGATGTGCTGCAAAGCCTCATGGAGGGTCAGCTGGATGTGAAATCGGTCTATCATGCTCTGGCTGAACTCCTCCTGCTCTCTCTTTTTTGGATCTTTTTCTCTTTTCTTCCCTTTCCCCAACTCAAGGGCTCTAGGAAAGGGGATCACAGGGTCCTTCTCAGATGAAGGACTAGGAATAGGCCTAGACGGTTCGATGACCGGATCCTCACATACATCATACACCACAGTGGGATCAGAAGAAACTAAACCTTTTCCTTTATTCAAAATAGAGTCCTGAGATACATCCATACGAGGAAAGACAACATCTCTATCAGAATGAATATTGGTGGCCTTAGTACCACCTCTAGCTGGCTCTACAACTAGACGTCTTGCGGCCTCAGTACCGCGGGTTGGCTCGGCTCTGCTGGTGGCGTCAGTACCACCTCCTCGATATGGTGAAGCGGCGGCCTCAGTACCGCCGGTGGAATCAGCATCTCGGGTGGCATCAGTACCACCGTCATCATCATGTGCGGCTTCAGTACCGCTCTCCTCTTCCTCATCTGGCGCTCTAGATGGATCCTCGCGTTGTTGCTCAGATGAGGCGCCGCCTGCTGGTCTTCTACCGCTCCTAAGTGTAACAAAATCAGCATCAAATAGATCCGACGACATATCATCAAATGAGTCACTAGGAGTGGTAGGCTCAGTGTGAACTACCTGCTCAGACTTCCTCTTCAAGCTATTCGGATTAGGCTCGATCTGTGCAGGGATGGCGGCCTTCCCTCTCATCAGGTCCCGCATCTCCTGGCGGAACTCGTCCATCTCCCGTCTAAATGTAGCCTGCTGCTCTGTGAGGATGCGGGCTAGATCATCCAAGGCGGGGCTCTCATGGGAGCCGGACGGGTTGCCTCTCTGGTAATGAGGCTGCTGGACTTGGTGCTGCTGCGGCTGAGAGGGGTAAGAGGAAGGATGCTGCTGCTGGTGAGCCTGCTGCTCACGTCTCCAAGTCTGTCCCTGCTGCTGGTAGGGACGAGGCACGAAGGATGATGGCTGGTGTGACTGGTATGTTGGGGGCTGCTGGTGATCTCTCTGCTGGGAGTACTGCCCTCCCTGACCGGCTGGCTGCTGTTGGGACTGGTTACCCCCATTCCCCCACCTGAATCCGGGATGGTCTCGTCGGATTCCAGGTTGAGGACGGTCATACCAAATCCCGTTGACATCCATCAACGGTTCCTCATCGTATGGGGCTGGTGGGAATACTTCCAGAGGCTGATCCGGCTGATATACCACCATCTGTAAGTCTGGAGATGGTGGTGACTGGTAAGAGGGCTGCTGCTGCTGGTACGGCTCCACCTGTACAAGGTGAACTTGTCTAGGCTGCTGCAAGGAGCTGGAGCGCTGGGACGAGCTGCGGCTGCCACCGGAATCGCCTCGCGACTGAAGACGGGGCTGAGAAGCCGTCTGTGCCTCCTGAAGACACAAGAGATGGGTCTTCATGTCGCTCAGAGTTTGTGCCATCTGCTCCATCTGAGTTATGCCCTGGCACTGCTTCTTCTCTATTATTTCCATGCGGTCCAACTTCTCGCTGATAATCCCCATGTCCGCAGCGGCCGATTCTGCCTGTGCGGCTGCAACTGTGGACGAACTGGATGGACCTGCATCAACCCGTGCTATCCGCTGGTACTGCACGGGTCCTGGCGGCTGCTGAGATCTCTGTGTGTACAACCGAGTCTGGGACATCACCATGTAATTTTCGGCCATCTCCTCGTAGATGGCCCAGACTTGGTTGTGGTCCTTGGCAAAGTAGGACCCGCCGCAAGAAGCATTCACCAGACCCTGAAGCTCTGGCGTCATCCCACTAAAGAAGCTCTGAACTAGGTTCGGCTTGGAAATGTCGTGGTGTGGGCATCTATCCAGAAGCTCTCTGAACCTCTCCCATGCCTCGTGAAACTGCTCGTTAGGGAGCATGGAGAAGTTGTTGATCAGGGCCCTCGCTGCATTCGTCTGCCCGAGTGGATAGTACTTGTTCAAGTACTCGGTGCGGAGCTGTTCCCAGGTGTAAACAAACTTCCCTAAATGCTTCAGCCAGGCGGCTGCTCTATCTGCCAGTGAAAAAGGGAAGGCCATCATCCGAATCGTATCCTGGTCCACATGACGGTCGTGGACAGTGCTGCAGATCATCAAAAACTCCTGGAGATGGAGGTGAGGCTCCTCAGTGGCAAGTCCGTGAAAATGAGGAAGCATCTGCAGGGTGTTCGGAGGGAACTTGAAATCTCCCACGATAGCAGGTACCACCACCCAATGGTGCATCAGTGTAGATCCGGGGTTGTGTAATTCCCGCATCGGTCTCGGTGGTCCCGCTGCGGCGGCGGCTGCCGCTGCGGCAGCCGCTGCTGCGGCTGCTGCCTCTGCATCAGCATCAGGAATGTCCTCAGGCTCGCTCTGATCTCTCTCTTCTCGGAGTCGCTCCAACTCCCTTCTCATCTCAATCATGAAAGCTCCCTGATCACGCAGCTGCTTCTGTACTGTCTCTAATGATGCGATCAGGGTGGAGTTGATCGCTCCCTGGTCTAGTACAAAATGTTCGGGTTGTCGGGAGTGATCATCTGAACTGCCGGCTCCGGCCATAGTGACATCTGCAAAATCAGATGAGCCCAACTCAGGTTCTGTCAAATCAATTCGTCTTTCCTCGGGCTCATGTCTCTCAGTAGCAAAAGAAAGGGGATCGAGGGAGAACAGGGTGGAATCGTACTCGGGCCCGGAGAGCTGGTCTCGACTCTCACGGGCCAACCTAGATGGTGAAGTAGACGCGCCTGAAAGCGGTGCAGCCAGAGGCTACCTAAGAGATCGTCTACCCATCATCTTGATCTGGCGAGTTGGGAGGATGGGATCTGGAGAAAATATGATCGCAAAGCAAACCCCCGGTTCACCAGCGCAACACAATCTGAAGACCGTGAAAGCTCGGTCAATTTATCTTGTCAATTTTATTGGGTGAACACATAAAATATCAGAGCGCTTACGTGACCTGTTAGGATACCCGATGCTACTCCAACCGACTGGCCCGCACGGAAGAGTCGGTAGTCTGCTAGAAATAGCACCGGAGGGCTCTACCTAGGGTGCGGGTCACTCTCTCGCGCATCCAAACCATACAAGGAGGGGGTTGCTCTCCCCAAGACAAATTTTTAATGTGAGTGTCTTTTAGGGTCAATAGTGTTATCCAGTCCCACTTTTTTTTGTTTTTTCTCTTAAATTTTTTTTTTCAAAATAAATACAAGCGGCCTAACGAATTTTCCGATTCTCCTGATGATTAAGCCAAAAACAGAGGGAGAAGACGAAAAAGCCGATGCGCGAAGAAATCAATGATGCATGCAGAGAAAGAAATGCGTACCTTGTCTCCAGCACTCTACATGCAAGTGATCCGCGCAGAATTTAAAGACAGAATTAAACTACCTAAATGGTGCAGCGAGGAAAAACCGAGTCCTAGATGAGCAAATTTCTATCGCAAGAACCGTCTAACCGATCACGGTCCTCCAAGCCAAAGAGTCCGGTCTTGGCCCGTCCCTCCTCTGCTCGACAAATCGGGGGTAGGAGAAGCGCTTTGTGGGACGGGCTACGGCACGTAGGCCACGGAAGAAAATGAATCGGCTATTTTTATTAATGATTTTAGTAGGTCCAATTAACGTCCTATAGGATCAGGCAAGCAATTAAGTGTGGGGACCCTACTAATTACGGCACAAGCAAGAGAAATTCCTAAATCTAGGGGCTCAAGAAAAACCGCGTAAACACCGGAAAAGGCAGCTAGCTATCAAAACCGCAGAAAAAGACGCGAAAATCCAAATGGGTCCCCCGAGCACACCGGTAATCGGCGAAACAGACCCGCTAAGTTACAAGTGTCCACAAATGTCCAAGTTCTAAATTATTACAAACAATATTGTTCTCTCTCAAAAAAAAAATTCTTCTTCTTCCTCTCCCGGCTCTTCTTCCCATGCGGGTCCTCAAAAATAAACTCCAAGTTGTCCACGCAGTACCTCGCACAAAAATCAAAGAGAGAGTGTCAGAAAACAATGACAATATAGAGAGACAATATGGAAAAATGACTACAAAGCCGTGCTCCCCGGCAACGGCGCCATTTTGATGACACGCCTGACCACTCGGGTATAAGGTACAAAAATAGGGTCGTTGCGACCCAAGCGATCAGGCTAAGTCAATTAAGAAAAATGAATGAACCACTCGAAACACGTAAAATCAATCAAGCACAAAAGAGAGCGGTCCTGCTAGAAGATTAACCTGGTATAGCGACCAGGGTCGAACACAAGGAGCACGGGTTGGCCAAGGGGCCTACGAAGTAGTCAAGAATCAGAGAAAAAGGGGAAACATTTTTTAGTGGTTTTTAATTGTTTTTAAATTTTTTGGGGTTTTTACTATGTGAAGAAAGTGAGAAAGACTAAAAACAAGCACACTTGAGCAATTTATTTATCACACCAAAAATCAAGCAAAAATTCAAGAAAAATTATTTTTTTGGTTTTAAGGTTTTTAAGTGTTTTTGGTGAATTTTTGAGATTTTTATAAAGTGTATTTTATTTTCTAAAAATCAAACAGTACTAAAAAGATAAGGTACTGTCCAGCAGGGCCCAAAACCCAAAGATAAAATATCTAAGGATCTCAAGAGGGCCTGGAGGTAATTTTCCTGTATACTAAAGAAAACAAGGAAAATTCGAGCACCAAAATTATTGTTTTTGGGTTTTTAGATTATTTAATATGATTTTTATGAGTTTTTAGGTGTTTTTGAATTTTTAGGGTTTTTAAGCAATGAAAAATAGCCAAAATTGGCTAGAAAATCAACCAACCCAACAGAAACAACACCTAATTGTTATAGAATTTTTGGGGGTGCTTTTATATTTTTTATGATTTTTAAATCTAGACAGTGGCTGAAATAGGGGTTTTTGAATTTTTAAAAATAGCAAATGAAATCGAAAATGTCCTCAAAAATTCACAAAAATTCTACACCATGGCAGAAGCCATGTGTCAAATTTTCATCGAATTTGGAGGTGATTTGATATTTTATTCAAAAATAAAGGAGGGGCACTGTGCACAGGGACCAAAGTGCAAATACCCAAAGTTCTGGGGGGTCTGGTGCAAAATACCCAGCAAAACACGTGCCAAGCACGTGCCTGGGGCACTCAGGGACCCAAATGTAAGAAAAATAAGTTCCGAGGACTTATTGGTAACAAATACCAAAAGTCCAGGGGCTTATCTGCAAATATCCCAAAAAAATATCGCACATGGGGAATTAAATCACGCACAGGGGCATAAATGCAAATAAAGAAAACTTTTCATTCAATCCAAAGCAACCAGAACCACAGGAATAATGTTGCAAATACACCAAATATACACGTGACGAAGCACGTGTCCACAACCGACAGGGGTATAAATGCAAATAAACTAAAGCGCAGGGTCCAAAATGCAAATATCCCAACGTAAATAAAAGACCTAAATTATTTACAGGACTGACACGTAAAGCAGAAACTACGAGGGGGCCTATGCAAATTACCCCTTATTACGTCGATGGCTGGATGGACGCCACGTAGACGATCGGACGGTCCTGGTGAGTGGCGCCTCTCTTCTCTTCCGCACGTGAGCCGATCGACGGCGCAGAGGAGGCCACGTGGGTGATCGAACGGCCTCGAGCGCTGGTGGTTCCCTCTCTCTGCACTAACGGCCCAGATCGCCCCGCTGGATGATCGGGCGGTTGCTGCTCCTCGATGATCGGACGGCCACGATAGAAACTGGAGCGGGGGGCGATCGGACGGTGGTGGAGGACGGTGGAAGAACACTCAGCCGGCGAACTTCGCCGGCCTCGTGCGCGTGCTGGGGTCCTCCTCAGCTGCCTCCAAGTATCGGAGAAGATCGGCGGTGAAGTCCCGCAGCTGGTGGTGGCTTCAGATGACCCAACCGAGCCCTGGAGGGGCTCCGGCAAGGTCGGCGGCGACAAGCTCCTGGCCTGGATGTGAGGGGGCCTCAGATGGCCTCCTCTTGACCTGCAAAATAGCTCAAGAGCTTCGCGGTCGAGGGCAAAGTGCCTCGACTCGGTTAGGTGGGGGTGAAGGTGAACGGTGCGTCGGGGTGAGCGAGCTCCGGCGAGCGGAGGACGGTGGAGCTCGATTCCCAGATCCTGTGCGATCTGGGTTGGGCGAAGGGGTGAAGAAGATGCGGAGAGGTCTGGCGAAGATGATGGTCGGGTCGGAATGACAGATGGGATATCGGAGGTGGCTGGCGACGGCGGCGAAGCTACGCTACCAGTAAGCTAAGAATCGAAATCTACGCTAATCTACGGCCTAAGGGATCTACCTGGGTGGTCGGAGAGACTGGGGAAGAGCTGGGGGTGCTCCTGGTCGTAGCCTCAAGGGTCGTCTCGGCCCGAGGCTCGGTGCTCACGCTGGTGGCGGAGCAACGGCGGCGAAGAACGCCGGATCAGTGGTTTCACCTCCTCGCCTCGCTGCAACAGGGGCGATCGCTTGCTGTCACTCTCGCGGTGCCTGATAATCACGAAAATCGAGAGAGTCTAAATTGGTTTCTCACACAAGGCGGAGACAACCGTCGCTGTGGCGGCTCTCAATGAAATCCGAAATTGATCAACAATTAACCCACACTAAAGATCAAGAAATTAGAAATAATGTGGAGTTAAAATTTATTTTTAACTTTGCACAAATGGTGTATAATGACAAGTATGCAGAGAGTTCGAACACAGGGAGCAAGCAGGGTAATTCACAAAAATGTGCACAAGTATGTGTATGTGAAGTGTCTACATTAAGCAAGCAAGCAACTACAATTTTTGTGGGTTTTTAATTTTTAATTTTTTTTTATTTTAATTTTTTTTAATTTTATATTTTGGTTTTTAATTTTCTGCTTTTTATATTTTATATTTTATATATTTCTTTTTCTTTTTTTTTCAATATTGGAATTCAAAGACAATGGAAAAAAAGGCAAGGTAAAATATTTATAAAACTAAGTAAAAATTATCAAAAATTCAGCAATAAAATCTTTTTGGTATTTTTGTGGTTTTCTACTATTTTTGTGATTTTTGGGGATTTTTCAAGGTGTTTTTGATATTTTCAAATAGCAAAACAAGGCAAAACAGTGAAATATGTGCTGGCTGAGAGTAAAATGCAAATTAAAATTAGCACACAGCAACCAAAATTTTTCACCCTAATTTTCGAATAAAGAGAATAAAATAGAGAACAAACAGGACCTGGGTTTATATTTTTTTGGATTTTTCTTTGATTTTATATATTTTTTAGAAGTTTTTGAGTGTTTTTAAATTTTTAGTATTTTTCTTTTGAGATTTTTAGTGGTTTTTGGACTGACACTAAAAGATAATAAAATAGACACTAGGTAATTTTTTTGTAATTTTTCAAAGTGTTTTAATATTTTTTTGGCATTTTCTAAACTAGACAGTGTACAAAAAGCAAGTTTTTGATTTTTAATAAATATGAAAATAAAATAAAATCAAAAACTAAACATGAGGCGTTAAAGTACACATGTCCAGATGCTTAAGTCTATTTTTGTGGAAATTTTGGAGTTCAAATGATAGGTTAAATAATTAGAGCAAACATCCAAATGTTAAACAGTCCTGGCAGGGGCATATATGCGATATATCAAACATCCAGGGGCATACACGCAATTTTTCCACAAAAGTTTACACTGAAACTTGCATTTCAAGGATTAAATATGAATAACAAAACCCGCAAGGGTATCTGAGCAATTTACCCACCAGGGTGCGTGACTCGCACACGCCTGGAAGGGGTATTTTTGCAATATCACAAAGTTCCAAGGGGTTCAATGCAGTTTCTCCAAAATATTACAACTTAAAGCAAACATTCATGGACTTAAGCGAAATAAATAAACCCCAGGGGGGTCCCTGCAAAATACCCAGCCCCCTCACGCGCACGGGCACGTGAGGTGACGTGGATTGGACCTAGGTGCAAATAAGAAAACTACGGGGTTCTAAGTGCAAATATTACAGAAATATTTAAACTACGCAACACAGTTTTTGGACTGAATAGAAATTACAAAATAAGCGGGGGTTGACTGCAAAATACCCTCGCTTAGGCGCTCTGGAGGTGACGCGTGGCGCGCATCCAACGGCTGGCGTCGATGGACGATCCAACGGCGGGAAGCGGACCACTTATCCACGTGGCAGCACGAGAGCGGCGGATAACGGTTGGCGTTGACGTCTGGGATTAGATCTCAGTCAGAGATCTGACGGTGGACGGGCTTGGAAGATCGGACGGTCGTCACGCGAACTGGAGCTGCGGCTCAATCGGACGGTGGAGAAGCGGGGAGGAAGAACGGGGAAGAAGGCCAGCGGATGCGAACTTCCCCGACTCCGATCTCGCTCCTCAGACGGTGGATGGGCTCCAAAATGGAGCTGCAGGCTCCTGGAAGGTCCGGCTATGTGCTGGGAGGCTCAGGTTCGTCGGAGATGCTTCGATGTGCTGGCGCGAGGGCGGCGGAGCTCGGAGCTCCAGGTATCTCCGGCGAGAACTGCAAAATGCCTTCCAGGTACGTTGACTGCGCTTTGACCTGCAAAACAAGGTGAGAGGGTCCAGGGCAAGTTGCCTGGACCCCGCGGAGGCGAAATGGAGGTCGGAGGTGGTCTGTGGACGGCGAAGAGATGTCGGCCGGAGGTGCGCTCCGGCGATGAGCGATGGGAGGTCGATTTGATCGATGGAATTCGGATTTTTTTAGGGATTTTTGATACTGAAGCTAAGGGGAATAAATGACATAAAAAGGAGCGAAAATAATGGATGCCTCGAAGGTGGACTACCTGAGGAAGAAGGACCTCGACGCCGGTGGTCGGCGGAGGTGGTGGAGCCGCTACAGAGCCCCCTCGACTCGCCTGAAGGTGTGGATGCGGAGCTGTCACCTCCAGCAACACGAAGAGCTCGTCAGGGAGGAGGATTAATGGCTAATGAGGGTTCAAATTTGGGCTCGAAGACGGTGGTCTGTTTAAGTAGGAGGCGATGGCGTCTTCTTCAAGCGAGATTCACGCGCGAATGATGGAGATATGGCTGGATCCGGATGCATGGCGCGGGAGAGTGATGATCGGGGATGAAGTCCCAAGAAGAGATCGAGGCGTGAGGACGAACGGATCGTGCTCGAAAATTGGGGGAAATCGGGGAGAAATCAGCGTGTCAGAAATGGCAGGCTTTGGTCGGGGGAGTTGACCGGGGTCAACTCTAGACCGCGCCTGGTTGGTCCACGTGGACCAACCAGGAAACTCAGATTAGAAATTATTTGAAAAATCAAAATAAAATAGTAAATTAATTTATTGATGTTAGGTTATAAAATAAAAAATGTTTATTATTTTATGAAGAATTTTTCTGTGATTTTTATTTATTTTTATGAGACGTATTTTTACAAGTTTGCATTTATGCCCTTTATAGTATATATATCTATATATTTAAGTATTTTATTTTTATTTTGTGTATTTTATCTTTATTATTTTTATTTATCATTTTTCTAAAACATAAAATACTTTTATGTACATAAATACCTTTTTATTTTATTTTTCTGAATTATTTTGTACACTTAATAAAATGAAAGTGTTATTTGTGTATGTATGTATACCTGTACTATACCTATGTATTATAATATATACAAGTATTTTTCTTTGAGTTTTATTTATGTTTTTATTCTGATTTTAATGTACATAATTATTATAAATAATATTTACAACCTTTTAAAAATATGAAATCGGATAAATAATGAATAAGGAATAAAGTGAATATTTTAATCTGTACACTTATACAATGAGGGTCCAAAACTCAATTTTCAAACCGTAGCTCCGCCAAATGCGAAACCACCACCATTGGATAGATTATTTTATTCTATATACAATTAAAGGTGAGTACGCTGCATTTGGAGTTTTTATTTGTGAGATACGGGTCTGGGAAGTTGGCATTCTGGATTTTTATTCAGACCATAACTTTTTATTTGTACATTATTTTTCTGTAAAATTAATTTTGTATTTTTCTTTATTACATTATCTACAACTTTCATGTACAAAGTTTCTTTATTTGATGTATAAAAAGTGGAACCAAAAATAGGTCCCAAAATGAATAAAGAATGAATAACATGTATAGGTGCATTATCTGTATTTCTGACCTTATCTCCCCCTACTTTATTCCTTGTCGACCTATTCATCAAGATGCCTAGGTCTCGGGGGGTTTTGGGTCATAAAATATTTACAATATTTTATTCTTTTTCTTTTCTTTATTTATTCTATAATTTTGGCCTTAATTACAGCAATTTACACACTGTTTAGATGCACATGCATGAATGCTAAGATGCTTGATTTAAGGCTATTTACAGGCATTTGCTAGGGTTTTTGGTGCCAAAATGATAGAATAAAGATGATGAAATGTGGATTCATCATCCCCCTATACTTTACCTTTGCTAGTCCCTAGCAAACACTTATGCTATAAGTGCAAAAAGAAAAGAAAGAAAAGAAAAAGAAGAAAATTGGATAAAGTTTAATTATCAAACTTGTCTTCACAAAATCAAAGTTTGGAGCTTAAGTCGGACCTTTGGAATTTTAGTGCGGTCGGAACCTTAATGAGAACCAAGTTTGAAATCCAACAGTCCTTGAGAATCCCAAAACTCTGTCCAAGTCTCCTCAATAGCCAGGTCAGAAATACTTCAACTCATACGCAAACTCTTATGACTATGAATCTGACTCGTACAGTGTAAGTGATATGTAGCTCCCCACCTCAGAAGTGACAAAGAAACAACCTCCCCCAACCTGGTAACTCATATGCCTTGGTCTAGCAACTCTTTCCTCGAGAAGCGGGGTATTCCCTTCTAAGTTCAAGTGCAACCGGCTCAAGAAGAGGGGGAAGAAGTATAGACTTTTGGAAGCTCAACCAGTGTAGCCAAGTCTTCCGCTGCAAGCTTCATGAGATGTAACGTGGATACCATAAGCTTTTGCTTTATTGGACTATATACACTCCGGTGGGGTTATTAAATTTTCAATCCGACCCACCATTTTTTTGGAGTTCTTTTGCATTTTTGCATTTTTTTTTCAAGGACTTCTGAACGGCATAACTACATGGTGCAGCATATATACAAGAAATTTCCTCTTGAGCCAGTAGACTATCCCTCTTTTGAAGCTTTATTGCAACCCACGGCTTCTGTCTTTAGCCTTCATCACTACTAGACCAAGTTGAGGTGCACTTCCTTCACTATAAGAAGAAGAGAGGTTCCGCCTAGAAGTACTACCCTCATATGCTACCCCAAGCCAAAGGAAACTGCCTCCTCACCACCTCATCCGTGGAGAGCTATGTGAAAGGTGCAGGTGTCCAAGTTAGGTCATTATCAACAAGAGTCGTGCGTGTGCTCCGAAATACTCTACTTAGGCAGTCAAGAATCCATTGAACCAAGTCCCGTGATCCTCAAAGAATTAAGTCAACTAGACCTGAAGTACCTCAAACCCAGTTCCTATAAGGTTCCTGTTATTAGGTAGATTTTAAGGTCCAATCAAGCTCCAATCTCCGGATTTTACTTAGACTTGTTCTACTATCAAACTCAATCCGAAAAAATGCGAATGCTATGCAATGTTATGCAGAAAATATTTTTGTGATGCAATTTTCGACGATTTTGAACTTTTTATGGATTTTTGAAAAGATGATGCATGCGTATGCAGATGCATTTTTTTGTATTTTTCAAAAAGATATTTCTAATGTTTTTGGATTTTAGTTTTGCAAATGTTTTTGGGAATTTTTGAAAACAAAAAGATTTGGCTAAAAACTAGGTGAAAATATGTACACGGGAGTGCTTCTTATATCTACAAGAAGTGGATTTTAAGAATTTACAAGGGTAAGTGATCAGTTTTATACATATATATACATAGTGGAATTTTAGTGTGATGTAAATATTCCTCAAACTTATTTGACACAAGCTTTTTCACACAATTTTTGAAAACTATAGTCCAAAATAATTTTCACAAACATTTTACAAACCTGTACTTACATTTGAAAATCATTTTGCAAAGGTTTTCAAAACAGTATAGATAGATTTTTCAACATAATTTTGCAACCATTTTTCAAACCATTTGCAAATCATTTTTCAAACATTTTATTTCACATAAAGAAAATAAATTTTACAAATCACACATTTTTACAAAGGTTGAAAACATGTAACAAAATATTTTCAAAATAGTTTTCAATAGATGTTCACAAAGATTTTCAAACTATTTTTCAAACATTTTGCAAAAAACATTTTCACCTGATTTATTAATCAGTATATACAAAAAGAATTTGAGGAATGATAACACCTTTTTATTAGAGATTTTTAATGAAGTTTTAAAGAATTTTTAGCCATATTTTTAAGAAAATACGAAAGTACGAGTTATGGCTAAAGTATATACACAGTATATACGACCCCCCTATACTTAGCTTGAGCTATGTCCTCATAGATCGGAGAGAAAAGAGAAGACATAACTCGTACTAAGTATAGGCAAGTCTAAAAAAATGAATGAATCAATGAATGAGAAGTTGACCGTCCCCCCTATACTTAGGATCAAATAATCCTAAGTATAGCAGACTGTACACAAAGCAGGGAGGGTCAAGGGTGGGAATGAACAGATCGTACTCAGACTGTCTCCCCCTATACTTAGGGTAAGATATCCCTAAGTATAGACAAGAAGAGGAGACAATGGAGAGGATCAGAGAATATAGAAACTCAGGATGCACACCCCCCTATACTTAGGACAAAGTACGTCCTAAGTCTGGGGCACTGTCTACAAGGGCGGCACCTTTTTCATAGATAAAGAAGATAGAGATGGAAAAGAAGAAAAGAAGAAAAGAAGAAAATGACTCAATAGATGAAAGTGATATGAACAGATGGACCTGTACAGCGGCAGATGGAGTTGATCACCATGTATGAGATGTAGTTGATGAGAGTTAAAGGACACATCTCATACCAGAAGAATGGGGGCAACGTCAATGGTCGGCGGATCATGATCTCGATATAGCTTCAGGCGTTGACCATTGACGCGGAAGGTGGACGAAGATGACGGTTCGGATATATCAATGCTGCCATTGTCATGTACCTTCCTAACCACATACGGACCTTTCCACTTGCTCTGCAATTTCCCTGGAAATAATTTCAGCCTGGAATCAAACAACCATACTCTCTGATCTGGCTCAAACTGTTTATGGCTGATATGCGAATCGTGCCATGTCTTCACTTTTTCTTTGTATTGTAGGCTGTTGGAAAAAGCTGTATCTCTCAATTCCTCCAGGGCTGCCAATTCTGCTCTTCTTTGGTCTCCTATACTCTCGGGATCCAAAAGTAACTCGGTAACTGCCCAAAAAGATTTGTGCTTGATTTCCACTGGCAAATGGCACGGCTTGCCATAGACGAGACGAAAGGGGGATGTCCCTAATGGATTTTTGAAAGTGGTTCGATAGGCCCACAAGACCGAGTCCAAAAGCTGTGACCAATCCTTTCGGTCTGGGCGGACAACTTTCTGCAAGATAGTCTTTATCTCCCGATTCGATACTTCGGCAAGACCATTAGTCTGAGGGTGATACGGAGTGGCAACCCGATGGTCAATGCCGAACTCGTCAGCAAGGGCCCTAACCTTGTCATTGATGAAATGAGACCCCCCGTCAGAAATCAAAACTCTAGGTACCCCGAACCGTGAAATGATATTTTTCCTCAAGAATTTACACACGGTTTTCGCATCTGCGGCTCGGGCGGGGATGGCCTCAACCCATCGGCTGACATAATCCACAGCGAGCAGAATATGCTCGAATCCCTGACTCTTAGGAAATGGGCCCATGAAATCAATCCCCCATGCATCAAAAACCTCACAGAAGTGAATGGGTTGCATGGGCATCATGTCTCTCTGTCCGCAGGTTCCCATTTTCTGACAGTCAGTACATCCCTTCACGAACTCATCAGAATCCTTGAAGAGAGTAGGCCACCATAGGCCGGATTGAAGCACCTTTTGTGCTGTTCTTTTTCCAGAATGATGTCCTCCTGCCTCAAGCTTGTGGCAGTATGTGAGGACGCTATGCTGCTCTTCTTGAGGAATGCACCTCCTCCAGATACTATCCCCTCCTTCATGATAAAGGACGGGATCCTCCCAATGGTAAAACTTGGCCTTAGCTAGGAAGGTCTCAAGTTTCTGCCTGGGCCAACCTTGAGGGACTGTCTTGGCAACAAGATAGTTTACAAAGTCGGCATACCACGGGAGTGAGGTGACAGCCAAGATCGCCTCATCTGGAAACGTCTCTGTAATAGGTGCGCTGGGCTCAGATTCCTCAAGATTCTCCAATCTGGAGAGATGATCCGCCACCACATTCTTGACTCCAGGCTTATCCTTAATCTCAATATCAAATTCCTGGAGTAGAAGGATCCATCTGGTCAGACGTGCTTTGGCATCCTTCTTGGCCATTAAGTACCTGATGGCGGAATGGTCGGTGTAAATGGTCACTCTAGATCCGAGGATATAAGATCTGTACTTATCTAAAGCAAAGACTACGGCCAGCATTTCTTTCTCAGTCACAGTGTAATTCCTTTGAGCGGCATCTAAGGTCCGGCTGGCGTAGTGAATGGCAAACGGTAATCCATCCCCCTCTGTCCAAGGACAGTCCCAACGGCAAAATCTGAAGCATCCGTCATGATCTCGAATGGGAGAGACCAATCGGGTGGCTGAAGGACAGGAGCTAAAACAACCATACTCTTGAGAGTTTCAAATGCTTCAAGACACTTATCATTAACAATAAACTCGGTGTCTTTGGTCAGCAAGTCAGTGAGCGGTCGGGCAATTCGACTGAAGTCCTGAATGAACCGTCGGTAGAAACCGACATGCCCCAGAAAAGACCGTAACTGACGAAGATTGGACGGCGGATTGAGTTTTCTGATGATATCCACCTTGGCAGGATCGACCTCCATGCCCCTGTTGGAGACGATGTGCCCAAGGACCGTCCCTTGAGTCATCATGAAATGACTCTTCTCCCAGGATAAGACAAGATTGACCTCTATGCAGCGCTTCAGCACACGATCTAGGCAGTCAAGACAAGCATCAAACCCGTCGCCATAGACCGAGAAGTCATCCATGAAGACCTCTAAACAGTCACCCACCATGTCCGAGAAGATGGACAACATGCACCTTTGGAATGTCGCCGGAGCGTTACATAGACCAAAGGGCATCCGTCTGAAAGCATATGTCCCAAACGGACAGGTGAATGTCGTTTTCTCCTGGTCTTCGGGCGCAATGGCCACTTGATTATATCCAGAGTACCCATCAAGAAAACAATAATGGCTCTTCCCGGCTAGCCGTTCGATAATCTGATCAAGAAAGGGCAGCGGGAAGTGATCCTTCTTGGTGGCCTCATTCAATCGTCTGTAGTCCACACAGACCCTCCAAGAAGTTGGTACTCTGGTAGCGATCTCCTCTCCAGACTCATTGACCACTGTAGTGACACCCGTCTTCTTGGGTACCACATGTAACGGACTTACCCATTTAGAGTCAGAGATGGGATAGATGAAATCAGCGCTCCACCACTTCGAAATTTCTTTCATGACGACCTCTCGAAGATTCGGGTTCAGCCGTCGCTGGAACTCACGCGATGGCTTAGCGTCATCCTCGAGATAGATGTGGTGGGAGCACAGCTTCGGGCTCAGCCCCTTGAGATCAACTATATTCCAACCGATTGCCTTGCGGTTTCTTTCAAGAACCTCCATCAGACGAGATTCTTGTTCTCCAGTCAAATCTGCTGAGATGATGACTGGGTGCATATCTGGCTCTCCAGCAAGGAATCTATACTTCATTGATTGCGGTAGAGGTTTTCGTTCAGGACAACTGGGAGGCGGCAGATCTGGCTTCTGATAAGTCTGGGTGAATGCTACCAGGTCTGCATGGGAGAACTCTCGCTCTGCATGAATTTCTGACGAAAGGCGGCTGACTGAATTATCAATAAACTGTACGGGCACGCACTCTGTCACGGTTGTTGGCTCAGAATGAATCAGACAAGACAACGGATCATCGAAATAGGCCCATTCAATATCTGAATACGAGGGATCAGAAACAGAAGAACAAGAATTGAAATCATCGGCACCACTCGTCACCACACTGTCAGCCTCAGGTGTATCCGTATCCAGGAATGTGCTCTCCCGGCTCTCGATTGCCATGAGCTTGCGATACAATGAATCGGTAGGTAAGGCGAGAGTCGGTGCTACAGGGTCTTTCCAGTTGGATTCATCGTCAGTCATCTCGAAATCACGAACCTGGTGGATGTCTAGCTCTTCCTCTGTCATCTGCGCGGCTTCACTAGATTGCTCGGAGCATTCTAACTCTCTGGCTCTGGTTTCCTCGATCGTCTCTATTTGTATGGTCTCGCCCTCTACGCGAAAGCATACCTTCCCACAATCATGGTCGGTCACCGCCTTGGCTGTGGCCAAAAATGGGCGTCCTAATATGATGGGGGCATCAGTTACCGATTCAGGGATCTCCATGTCCATCACAACGAAGTCCACGGGGAATTTCAAGCCCTGAATGGTAACGACCACGTCTTTCAATAACCCCTTCGGCCTCTTAATTGACCTATCAGCAAACTGAAGGACCGTTCTGCTTCGAAGAAGAGGGCCAAACTCGAACTGCTTGAGTAAGGCTGCCGGAAGGAGGTTAATTGAGGAGCCGCTGTCTAATAGAGTACGATCAAATTGCTGCTCTTGAATCTCGCATCTGACATAGGGAGCTCCTGCGTCTGGTCGCTTGGCTGGCAGCTTGTTCTGAATGGTGCAACAAGTATCATGAGTGAGCATATGGATTTGGTCTCTGCGCTTCCGCTTTCTTCTGACAGTGGTTGTCTCTTTCAAATTCTTTTTGAAGAAAGGGATATGCTCAAACGCTTCTCGTAGAGTTAGCTGAATGTGAAATCTGTCAATCATTTGATTGCCGAACTCTACCTCCTGGTTCTTTTTAGGATTTTCTTTTTTATTCCCCTTCACCCGGCGGAGTGCCTCAGGGAAGGGGACACTGGGGGCCTCCTCAGATGGAGGACTAGGAAACGGTCCCTGTGCCTGTGAAGGTGGAGAATCCACACAGATATCATCATGCAACACATATGGATCTGCAATTTGAACAGGAACCTTTCCTTTATTCATATTTTTGTTCTTTTTGTTACCACAGTCCATGGGTACAAAATGTGGTAACATCACAGTGGGGGGCTCAACAAAAGTAGAGGTGGTGGCCTCAGTACCACCACCGGCACCTGCATCTGCGGCATCAGCACCGCTCTCTGGTTCTACATCAAAAATGGTGGCATCAGCACCACCGTCTTCATCTGGTATCACGACGGTCTCAGCACCGTCGTCCTGGACTTCATCATGGGTGGTATCAGCACCACCGTCAACATCATCATCAGCGGCATCAGCACCGCTCCTCGGCTCCTCTGGCGCTCCTGGTTCTGCCTCTAGTTGTCGCTCAGAAGAGGCGCCGCCGGCTGGCATCCTACCGCTCCTAGTAGTGACAAAATCAGCATCATGATAGGAATAAGAGATGTCACTTAAACAATCACTAGGAGAGGTATCCTCTGTAAACTCTACCTGCTCAGACTTCCTTTTCAGATTGTTCGGGTAGGTTCAATCTGAGCGGGTATGGCGGCCTTGCCTTTCATAATATCCCGCATCTCCTGCCGGAATTCATCCATTTCTTGCCTGAAAGATGCTCGCTGTTCAGATAGCAAGCGGGCAAGATCATCGAGTGCTGGGTTCTCAAAGGCTGGACCCTGAGAACCGGATGTCTGTCCCTGCTGGAAATGGGGCTGCTGCTGTTGCTGCTGATACTGGGGGGAAGGCTGGTGATAAGACTGCTGAGGCTGCTGTCGCTGCCTCCACTGCTGTCCCTGATAGGAGGGACGAGGACCACTCTGGTATTGCTGATAATGGGCATATTGGGGCTGTTGCTGCTGTGTCTGCTGTCCTTGGGCAGGAGGATGCTGCTGGGACGAGGATCCACCATTCCCCAACGGAATCCGGGGTGATCCCTACGAATTGCGGGCTGAGGGTATCGGTCATACCAAATCCCATTGACTTCCATCAATGGTTCCTGCTCAAAGGAGGGTGGAGGAAGAACTGCCAGTGGCTGCTCCGGCTGGTAAACCACCATCTGCGTGTCGGAAGATGGCGGTTGCTCTGGGTGGTACTGTGATTTGGCCAAAAATAGGTGGTCTTAAATTCACACAAAGCGTGAACTCAGTCGGTGTGTTGACCACACTAAATTCGGACCAAAGTCAACAATTACCCCACACTAAGATCAATAAATTAGAAACAATGTGGAGTTAAAATTTATTTTTAACTCTGCACAAATGATGTAAAGGGCAAGTATGCAGAGAGTTCGAACACAGGGAGCAAACAGTGTAGTCCTAGCAGAAGCTAAGTGTGTGAGTGTGTGGTGTGTCTACACTAAGCAAGCAAGTAACTACAATTTTTGTGGGTTTTAATTTTTAAAATTTTTTTTATTTACTTTTTAGTTTTATATTTTTGTATTTCTTTTTCAATATAGGAAAGGAAAGACAATATAAGAAAAGGCAAAGTAAAATATTTATAAAAATGCACGAAAATGCTCAAAAATTCAGAAAATAAATGTTTTTGGTATTTTTAAGGTTTTTTACTGTTTTTGTGATTTTTGGGGCTTTTTCCAGATGTTTTTGATATTTTTAAAGATTAAAATAAGGCAAAACAGTGGAAATCAGGCTGGCTGCGACAAAAATGCAATTTAAAATACCAACCAGTACCAAAAATATTTCACACTATTTTTCTAATAAAGAGAATAAATTAAAGGACAAACAGAAGCTGAGTTTATATTTTTTGATTTTTCTACTATTTTATATAATTTTGAAGTTTTTGAGTGTTTTTAGGTTTTTAGTGTTTTTCTTTTGAAATTTTTAATGATTTTTGGACTGACACTAAAATAGGATAAAATAGACACTATGTGAATTTTTGGGAATTTTTGGAGGTGTTTTGATATTTTTTTGGTATTTTCTAAGGTAGACAGTACACAAAAAGGGAGTTTTTGATTTTTAATAAATAAGAAAATAAAATGAAATCAAAAACTAACTAGATGGCGTTAAAGTACACCTATCCAGAAGCTTAAGTCTATTTTTGTGGAATTTTTGGGCTTAAGATGATATTTAAATCAATCCAACAAGCATCCAAGTAATTAACAGGCCTGGCAGGGGTATATGTGCAATATTCAAAACATCCAGGGGGCTAACATGCAAATATCCACAAAATTTTGAACTTAATATTTAACTTCTGGAACCAAATTGTAAATACAGGACCCGCCTGGGCACGCCTACAAATTACCCACCAGGGCGCGTGACTTGCACGCGCCTGGGAGGGACTGGAATGCAATAATACAAAAGCCTGGGGGCCACTTTGCAAAATATCCAAAAATATTACACGTGCTGTGAAAGTTTTAGGGCTAAAACGAAATAAACAAAAGACCGAGGGGTCCTCTGCAAAATGCCCCCACCTCACGTGTACAGGTCACGTGAGGTGACGTGGCGGAGGACCAAAGTGCAAATAACGAAAGTCCGAGGGTCTTTTTGCAAATATTACAAAATATTTAAACTACCAAGGAAAGTTTATAGACTAATAAATAAATACAAAATGCGCGAGGGTGAGGATGTAAAATACCCTCGGCGCGCGATCCAACGGCGCTGAAGAGGCCACTCGACACGTGGCACGATCTGGACGGCCGATGACGCTTCGCTGTGGACGTCTGAGATTAGATCTCGGGCGAGATCGACGGTGGCTGAGCGCTGATGATCTGACGGCCCACGTTCTAACTGGAGGGTCTCCTCGATCGGACGGCGGTGGAGGCAGCTAGAAGAACGAGGCGAGCTCCGGCTGGGCGAAGTTCGCCACGCTCCTCCGGCTGGCTCTGATGGCTATTGAGCTCCAAAATGAACGAGGAGCCTCCTGCAGGTCTCGGGTGACTTCTGGAAGCTTCAAAATCCACCGGCGAACGCCGGTGCTCTCGCACGGAGGTGGCGGAGCTGCGAGGCTCCAGGTGCTCCGGCGAGAGGGCAAAATAGCTCCAGGAGCTTCGATGTACTTCAATACCTGCACCAAAACGTTAGAGAGGTCGAGGGCAAAATGCCTCGACCTCGGGTGGCTCTCAAATGAACGGGGAGGCGCAATAGGGTCTCGCCGGAGTTGCGCTCCGGCGAGGTGATCGATTAGGTAATGGAGTGATCGATTCGACTCAGAAAGATGGGGGAAATAATCCTAGAACTAACAGGAATGAAATGGGGAGTAAAATGGGATGAATGGCAGCCTCGATGGCCAATGGCCAGAGGGAGAATACCTCACGGGGACGACCGCCGGAGGTGATGGAACACGCCCAGATCAGTGGCTGATCCGCCGCCTTAAGGTGAAGAACCAGGAGCTGTCACCTCCAGGAGCTCGAGCACGACAAAAAGGGGGGAAAGATCTGTGTGGAATGCGGTTCAACCCGAGAAAGGTAGATGGGGGTTTGTATTTGAATGGAGTTGAAGGCGTGTTTTCGAGGTGCGATCACGGGTGGAGGAAGAAGATCTGAGCAGATCTAAGAGGGCGGCGATGGAGATGGATGTACAGTGCACAACTTCCATGAAGGAAGCGGCTGGAGAGGACGAGCGGCGCAGCCTCGAAAAAAGGGTGAAAGAGGGGGAAAAACGAGGCGCGCGGAGCTCAAGGGGGTCAAGGACAAGCTGTTGACCCGCCGGTCAACAGTCGGAGGTTCCTGGTTGGTCCACGTGGACCAACCAGGGAAAAGATTGGAAAATTATTTTATTAATTCGATAAAAAATAGAAAACAATCGAATTTATTTTTGGTTATTAAATAAAAAATGCTTAAAATTTTATGTAGTATTTTATCATGATTTTTAATTAATTTTATGATATATATTTTACAAGTTTACTTTTTAGCCTTATATAGGTATATTATCTACATATTTTAGTATTTTATTTTTGTTTTGTGTATTTTATTTTTATTATTTTTGTTTATCATTTTATGAAATTACGAAATACTTATATATACACCAAATACATTTTTATTTTAATTTTCTGATATATTTTATATATTTAATAAAATACAAGTATGTTTTGTATAGGTATATGTATAGGTAGTATACCTATGTACCTTTTATACAAGTATTTTTATTTTGTGATTTCTTTGCATTTTATTCTGATTTTAATGTACATATATATTATAAGTAATATTTACAACAATATAAAATTATAAAAATGAATAAATAATGAATAAAGAATAAGTTGAATATTTTAATCTGTACAAGGTACAATGTGGGTCCAAAACTCAACTTTCAGACCGTAGCTCCGCCAAATGCGAAACCACCACCATTGGATAGATTATTTTATTCTATATACAATTAAAGGTGAGTAGGCTGCATTTGGAGTTTTTATTGGTGAGATACAGGTCTGGGAAGTTGGGATTTTGGATTCTTATTCAGACCATATCTTTTTGTCTGTGCATTCTTTTCCTGTGAATTCAATTTTGCCTTTTTCTTTATTTTATTGTCTACAACTTTCGTGTACAAAGTTTCTTTATTTGATGTATAAAAAGTGGAACCAAAAATAGGTCCCAAAATGAATAAAGAATGAATAGATTGTATAGGTATTTACACTGTATTTCTGACCTTATCTCCCCCTACTTTATTCCTTGTCGACCTATTCATCAAGATGCCTAGGTCTCGGGGGTTTTGGGTCATAAAATATTTACAATATTTTATTCTTTTTCTTTTCTTTATTTATTCTATAATTTTGGCTTAATTACAGTGATTTATACACAATCTGAATGCACATGCATGGATGCTAAGATGATGGTTTTAATGCTATTTACAGGCATTTGCTAGGGTTTTTGGTGCCAAAATGATAGAATAAAGATGATGAAATGTGGATTCATCATCCCCCTATACTTTACCTTTGCTAGTCCCTAGCAAACACTTATGCAATAAGTGCAAAAAGAGAAAAGAAAGAAAAGAAAAAGAAGAACATTAGATTAAGTTTAATTATCGAACTTGTCTTTGCAAAATCGAAGTTTGGAGCTTAAGTCGGACCTTTGGAAATTTAGTGCGGTCGGAACCTTAATGAGAACCAAGTTTGAAATCCAACAGTCCTTGAGAATCCCAAAACTCTGTCCAAGTCTCCTCAATAGCCAGGTCAGAAATACTTCAACTCATACGCAAACTCTTACGACTATGAGTCTGACTCGTACAGTGTAAGTGATATGTAGCTCCCCACCTCAGAAGTGACAAAGAAACAACCTCCCCCAACCTGGTAACTCTAATGCCTCAGTCTAGCAACTCTTTCCTCGAGAAGCGGGGTATTCCCTTCTAAGTTCAAGTGCAACCGGCTCAAGAAGAGGTGGAAGAAGTATAGACTTTTGGAAGCTCAGCCAGTGTAGCTGAGTCTCCCGCTGCTAGCTTCATGAGATGTAACATGGATACCATAAGCTTTTGCCTTATTGAACTATATACATACTCCGGTGGGATTATTAAATTTTCAATCCGACCCACCACTTTTTTGGAGTTCTTTTTGCATTTTTTTTTTCAATTGCATCTGTACAACATATCTACATGAGCAGCATATACAAGAAATTTTCCTCTTGAGCCAGTAGACTATCCCTCTTTTGAAGCTTTATTGCAACCCACGGCTTCTGTCTTTAGCCTTCATCACCACTAGACCAAGTTGAGGTGCACTTCCTTCACTATAAGAAGAAGAGAGGTTCCGCCTAGAAGTACTACCCTCATATGCTACCCCAAGCTAAAGGAAGCTGCCTCCTCACCACCTCATCCATGGAGAGCTATGTGAAAGGTGCAGGTGTCCAAGTTAGCTCATTATCAACAAGAGTCGTGCGTGTGCTCCGAAATACTCTACTTAGGCAGTCAAGAATCCATTGAACCAAGTCTCGTGATCCTCAAAGAATTAAGTCAACTAGACCTGAAGTACCTCAAACCCAGTTCCTATAAAGTTCCTGTTATTAGGTAGATTTTAAGGTCCAATCAAGCTCCAATCTCCGGATTTTACTTAGACTTGTTCAACTATCAAACTCAATCCGAAAAATGCTCATGCTATGCAATGTAATGCAGAAAATATTTTTGTGATACAATTTTCAAAGATTTTGAACTTTTTATGGATTTTTGAAAAGATGATGATGATGCATATGCAGATGCATTTTTTTGTCTTTTTCAAAAAGATTTTTCAAATGTTTTTGGATTTAAATTTTGCAAATGTTTTTGGGAATTTTGAAAACAAAAAGTTTGGCTACAAACTAGGTGAAAACTATGTACACGGGAGTGCTTCTTATATACAAGAAGTGGATTTTAAGAATTTACAGGGTAAGTGATCAATTTTACACATATATATACAGTGGATTTTTGGTGTGATGTGAATATTCCTCAAACTTATTTGACACAAGCTTTTCACACAATTTTTGAAAACTTATAGTCCAAAATAGTTTTTACAAACATTTTACAAACATGTACACTCATTTGAAAATCATTTTGCAATCGGTTTTTCAAAACAGTATATATAGGTTTTTCAAATATTTTTGCAACCATTTTTCAAACCATTTGCAAATCATTTTTCAAACATTTTATTTCACACAAAGAAAAGAAGTTTTACAAACCACACTTTTTTTACAAAGGTTGAAAACATGTAACAAAATATTTTCAAAATAGTTTTCAATAGATGTTCACAAAGATTTTCAAACTATTTTTCAAACATTTTGCAAAAAAACATTTTCACCTGATTTATTAATCAGTATATACAAAAAGAATTTTGAGGAATAATCACATCTTTTTATTAAAGGTTTTTAGTGAATTTTTAAAGAATTAGTAGCCATATTATTAGGAAAATACGAAAGTACGAGTTATGGCTAAAGTATATACGTAGTATATACGACCCCCCTATACTTAGCTTGAGCTATGTCCTCATAGATTGGAGAGAAAAGATAAGACATAACTCGTACTAAGTATAGACAAGTCCAAAGAATAGAGAATAAATGAATGAATCAATTAATGAGAAGTTGACCGTCCCCCCTATACTTAGGATCAAATAATCCTAAGTATAGCAGACTGTACACAAAGCAGGGAGGGTCAAGGGTGGGTATGAACAGATTGTACTCGGGTTGTCTCCCCCTATACTTAGGGTGAGATATCCCTAAGTATAGACAAGAAGAGGAGACAATGGAGAGGATCGAAAAGAATAGAAAAACTCGGGGTGCACACCCCCCTATACTTAGGACAAAGTACGTCCTAAGTATAGAAGACTGGTCTACAAGGGCGGCACCGTTTCGTAGATAAAGAAGATAGAGATGGAAAAGAAGAAAATAAGAAAACCAAGTGATATAAACAGATGGATCTGTACAGCGGAAGATGGAATTTGATCACCATGTATGAGATGTAGATGATAAGAGTCAAAGGACACATCTCATACCAGAAAAATGGGGGCAACGTCAATGGTCGGCGGAACATGATCAAGATATAGTTTCAAGCGTTGACCATTGACGCGGAAGGTAGAAGAAGATGACGGTTCGGAATGTCGATGCTGCCATTGTCATGTACCTTCCTGACCACATACGGGCCTTTCCACTTGCTCTGCAATTTTCCTGGGAATAATTTCAGCCTGGAATCAAACAACCATACTTTCTGATCTGGCTCAAACTGTTTATGGCTGATATGCGAATCGTGCCATGTCTTCACTTTTTCTTTGTACTGTAGGCTGTTGGAAAAGGCTGTATCTCTCAATTCCTCCAGGGCTGCCAATTCTGCTCTTCTCTGGTCTCCTATACTTCTCGGGATCCAAAAGCAACTCAGTAACTGCCCAAAAAGATTTGTGCTTGATTTCCACTGGCAAATGGCACGGCTTGCCATAGACGAGACGAAAGGGAGATGTCCCCAAATGGATTTTTGAAAGAGGTCCGATAAGCCCACAAGACCGAGTCCAAAAAGCTGTGACCAATCCTTTCGGTCTGGGCGGACAACTTTCTGCAAGATAGTTTTTATCTCCCTATTCGATACTTCAGCAAGACCATTAGTCTGAGGGTGATAAGGAGTGGCAACCCGATGGTCAATGCCGAACTCGTCAGCAAGGGCCCTAACCTTGTCATTGATGAAATGAGACCCCCCGTCGGAAATCAAAACTCTAGGTACCCCGAACCGTGAAATGATATTTTTCCTCAAGAATTTACACACGGTTTTTGCATCTGCGGCTCGGGCGGGGATGGCCTCAACCCATCGGCTGACATAATCCACAGCGAGCAAAATATGCTCGAATCCCTGACTCTTAGGAAATGGGCCCATGAAATCAATTCCCCATGCATCAAAAACCTCACAGAAGTGAATGGGTTGCATGGGCATCATGTCTCTCTGTCCGCAGGTTCCCATTTTCTGACAGTCAGTACATCTCTTCACGAACTCATCAGAATCCTTGAAGAGAGTAGGCCACCATAGGCCGGATTGAAGCACCTTGTGTGCTGTCCTTTTTCCAGAATGATGTCCTCCTGCCTCAAGCTTGTGGCAATATGTGAGGACGCTATGCTGCTCTTCTTGAGGAATGCACCTCCTCCAGATACTATCCCCTCCTTCATGATAAAGGATGGGATCCTCCCAATGGTAAAACTTGGCCTTAGCTAGGAAGGTCTCAAGTTTCTGCCTGGGCCAACCCTGAGGGACTGTCTTGGCAACAAGATAGTTTACAAAGTCGGCATACCATGGGAGTGAGGTGACAGCTAAGATCGCCTCATCTGGAAATGTCTCTGAGATAGGTGCGCCGGGCTCAGATTCCTCAAGATTCTCCAACCTGGAGAGATGATCCGCCACCACATTCTTGACTCCAGGCTTGTCCTTAATTTCAATATCAAATTCCTGGAGTAGAAGGATCCATCTGGTCAGACGTGCTTTGGCATCCTTCTTAGCCATTAAGTACCGGATGGCGGTGTGATCGGTGTAAATGGTCACTCTAGATCCGAGAATGTAAGATCGATACTTATCAAGAGCGAAGACTACGGCCAGCATCTCTTTCTCAGTTACAGTGTAATTCCGCTGCGCGGCATCCAAAGTCCGGCTGGCGTAGTGAATGGCAAATGGTAAACCATCCCTCCTCTGTCCAAGCACAGCCCCTACGGCAAAATCTGAAGCATCCGTCATGATCTCGAATGGGAGAGACCAATCGGGTGGCTGAAGGACAGGAGCTGAAACAACCATATTCTTGAGAGTCTCAAATGATTCAAGACACTTATCATTAACAATAAACTCGGTGTCTTTTGTCAGCAGGTCAGTGAGCGGTCGGGCAATTCGATTGAAGTCCTGAATGAACCGTCGGTAGAAACCGACATGCCCCAGAAAAGACCGTAACTGACGCAAATTGGACGGCGGGTTGAGTTTTCTGATGATGTCCACCTTAGCCGGATCGACCTCCATGCCCCTGTTGGAGACGATATGACCAAGGACCGTCCCTTGAGTCATCATGAAATGGCTCTTCTCCCAGGATAAGACTAGATTAACCTCTATGCAACGCTTCAGCACACGGTCTAGGCAGTCAAGACAAGCGTCGAACCCGTCGCCATAGACCGAGAAGTCATCCATGAAGACCTCTAAACAGTCACCCACCATGTCTGAGAAGATGGACAACATGCACCTTTGGAATGTCGCCGGAGCGTTACATAGACCAAAGGGCATCCGTCTGAAAGCATAGGTCCCAAACGGACAGGTGAATGTCGTTTTCTCCTGGTCTTCGGGCGCAATGGCCACTTGATTATATCCAGAGTACCCATCAAGAAAGCAATAATGGCTCTTCCCGGCTAACCGCTCGATAATCTGATCAATGAAGGGAAGCGGGAAGTGATCCTTCTTGGTGGCCTCATTCAATCGTCTGTAGTCCACACAGACCCTCCAAGAAGTTGGTACTCTGGTAGCGATCTCCTCTCCAGACTCATTGACAACTGTAGTGATACCCGTCTTCTTGGGTACCACATGTAAAGGACTTACCCATTTAGAGTCGGAGATGGGATAGATGAAATCAGCGCTCCACCACTTCGAAATTTCTTTCATGACGACCTCTCGAAGGTTCGGGTTCAGCCGTCGCTGGAACTCACGCGATGGCTTAGCGTCATCCTCGAGATAGATGTGGTGGGAGCACAGCTTCGGGCTCAGCCCCTTGAGATCAGCTATATTCCAACCGATTGCCTTGCGGTTTCTTTCAAGAACCTCCATCAGGCGAGATTCTTGTTCTCCAGTCAAATCTGCTGAGATGATGACTGGGTGCATTTCTGGCTCACCCGCAAGGAATCTATACTTCATTGACTGCGAAGAGGTTTCAGTTCAGGACAGCTGGGAGGCGGCAGATCTGGCTTCTGATAAGTCTGTGTAAATGCTACCAGGTCTGCGTGGGAGAACTCTCGCGTTGCATGAATTGCTGACGAAGGGCGGCCTGATGGATCATCAATAAACTGCACGGGCTCGCAATCCGTCATGGCTGCTGGCTCAGAAGGAATCAGACAAGGCAAATAATCATCAAAGTCATCCCAGTCAATGTCTGAATCCGAGGGATCAGAAGAAGATGAGCAAGAATGAAACTCATCTGCACCACTCATCACAACACTGTCAGCTTCAGATGTATCCTCCTCCAGGGATGTGCTCTCCCGGCTCTCGACTGCCATGAGCTTGAGATACAGTGAATCTGTAGGCAAGGCGAGGGTCGATGCTACAGGATCTTTCCAATTGGATTCATCATCAGTCATCTCAAAGTCACAGACCTGGTGGATGTCTAGCTCCTCCTCTGTCATCTGCTCGGCCTCGCTGGACTGCTCTGAGCATTCTGCCTCTCTGGCTCTGATCTCTTCGATCGTCTCTATTTGTATGGTTTTGCCTTCTACGCGAAAACATACCTTCCCACTGTCATGGTCGGTCACCGCCTTGGCTGTGGCCAAGAATGGACGTCCGAGAATGATGGGGGCATCAGTTACCGACTCAGGGATCTCCATGTCCAACACAACGAAGTCCACGGGGAATTTCAGGCCCTGAATGGTAACGACCACGTCTTTCAATAACCCCTTCGGCCTCTTAATCGACCTATCAGCAAACTGAAAAGAAGAGGGCCAAACTCGAACTGCTTGAGTAAGGCTGCCGGAAGGAGGTTAATTGAAGAGCCGCTGTCTAATAGAGTACGATCAAACTGCTGCTCTTGAATCTCGCATCTGACATATGGAGCTCCTGCGTCTGGTCGCTTGGCTGGCAATGTGTTCTGAATGGTGCAGCAAGTGTTATGCGTGAGCATATGGATTTGATCTCTGTGCCTCTTCTTCCTTCGGACAGTAGTTGTTTCTTTCAAATTCTTCTTGGAAGAAGGGGATATGCTCAAACGCCTCTCGTAGAGTCAGCTGAATATGGAATCTGTCAATCATCTCGTTGCCAAACTCTACCTGTTGGTTCTTTTTGGGATTTTCTTTTTTACTCCCCTTCGCTCGGCGGAGTGCCTCAGGGAAGGGGATGGTAGGTGCCTCCTCAGATGGAGGTCTAGGAATCGGTCCCTGTGCCTGTGGAGATGGAGAATCCATACAACTATCATCATGCAACACATATGGATCTGCAATTTGAACGGGAACCTTTCCTTTATTCATATTTTTGTTTTGTTTTTCGTCCCACAGTCACTAGATACAAAAAGCGGTGGCATCACAGAAGATGGCTCAATAAAAGTAGATGTGGTGGCCTCAGTACCACCACTAGCACCTGTCTTCGCGGCATCAGCACCGCTTCCTGGTTCTGCATCAAAAATGGCGGAAAAAATGGCGGCATCAGCACCACCGTCTTCATCTGGTATCACGGCGGCATCAGCACCGTCGTCCTGAACTTCATCATGGGTGGTATCAGTACCACCGTCAACCTCGTCATGAGCGGCATCAGCACCGCTTCTCTGCTCCTCTGGCGCTCCTGATCCTGCCTCTGGGTGTCGCTCAGAAGAGGCGCCGCCGGCTGGCATCCTACCGCTCCTAGTAGTAACAAAATCAGCATCATGGTAGGAATAAGATATGTCATTCAAATAATCACTAGGAGAGGTGTCCTCTGTAAACTCTACCTGCTCAGATTTTCTTTTCAAATTATTAGGATTGGGTTCGATCTGAGCGGGTATGGCGGCCTTGCCTTTGATAATATCCCGCATCTCCTGCCGGAACTCATCCATTTCTTGCCTGAAAGATGCTCGCTGTTCAGATAGCAAGCGGGCAAGATCGTCAAGGGCTGGGTTCTCATAGGCTGGACCCTGAGAACCGGATGTCTGTCCCTGCTGGACATAGGGCTGCTGCTGCTGGTATTGCTGCTGATATTGGGGGGAGGCTGGGCATAAGAATGTTGAGGCGGCTGACGCTGCCTCCACTGCTGTCCCTGATAGGCGGGACGAGGACCACTGTGGTACTGCTGGGGTTGGTTGTACTGGGGCTGCTGGTGTTGTTGTTGTGGCTGGCCGCTCTGCTGTCCTTGAGCAGGAGGATGCTGTTGGGATGAGGATCCACCATTACCCCAACGGAATCCGGGGTGATCCCTACGAATTGCGGGCTGAGGGTATCGGTCATACCAAATCCCGTTGACTTCCATCAACGGTTCCTGCTCAAAGGGGGGTGGAGGAAGAACTTCCAGTGGCTGCTCCGGCTGATAAACCACCATCTGAGTCTCCTGAGATGGCGGTTGCTCTGGATGGTACTGCAACAATGGAACCGGCTCCGCCTGGATATGGTTCACCTGGCGGTATGAGATGGAGACCTGGTTGGGATTGTTGCTGCTGGAAGCAACCTGTGACCTGGGAGGCTGTTGTGAATGGGCCTGTGCCTCCTGAATACAGAGAATCTGAGTTTTCAGGTCACTCATTGTCTTTGTGAGAAGGTCCATCTGGGCTAGACCTTGATTCTGCTTTTTCTCAAGGATCTCCATGCGGTCCAGCTTTTCACTGATAATGCCCATGTCGGCTGCTGCTGATTCGGCTTGGGCCGCGGCTACTGACGTTGTGCTAGGACCGGCATCGATGCGGGCGATCCTCTGAAATGATCCTGCTCCTTGCGGGGGCTTCTGGTGTGTGTAGACACGGGCTTGGGTCATTACTGTAGAATTTTCTGCCATGCCTTCGTAGATGGCCCAGACGTCGTCTTCACCCTTTGAAAAGTATGATCCACCGCAAGAGGCATTGACAAGCCCCTGCAGCTCAGGTGTCAGCCCACAGAAGAAGCTCTGAACCAAGTTGGGCTTGGATATATCATGATGTGGACACCGGTCGATGAGCTCTCTGAATCGATCCCAAGCTTCATGAAATTGTTCATTTGGGATCATGACAAAATTGCTGATCATAGCTCTAGCTGCATTGGTCCGGCCGAGAGGATAGTATTTCTTCAGAAATGCGGTCCGGAGATCTGTCCAAGTGTCGACGAACTGCCCAAGATGCTTGAGCCAATATGCGGCTCTATCAACCAAAGAGAATGGAAAGGCAATCATCTTGATTGTGTCCTCGGTTATCAACCGATCATGGATGGTGCTGCATATCATTTCGAACTCTTGGAGATGGAGGTGCGGCTCTTCGGTCGGCAGCCCATGGAACTTGGGTAACATCTGAATTGTGTTGTGCCGAAGCTCGAAGTCTCCATGGATTGGTGGGAGTCTGATCCACCGGTGAGTGAGGGACGAAGCTGGGTTGTGTAGTTCCCTCATGATGGTCTGTGGCGGTCGCTCACCGTCTGGGTCGCCCCCTCCTGCATCGGGTCCTCCTCCTTCTCCGCCGCCACCGCCCCCAGGTCGGTTTTCTCTCATCTGAGCAATTTCCCTCATAAGGTCACCCATGAATGTGCCCTGGTCACGAATCTGTCTCTGCATAGTCTCCAGGGAGGCTAACAAGGAATTGTTGATGGCTGCTTGATCAAATAGGAACGGAGGGTGCTCATGATCCTCTTCATGCTCGCCTCTATCTGCCATGGCTGGATGTTCTGAAAAAGCAAAAGAGGCCATCTCAGGTGCCGTCGAATGAGCTGAAGACTGTGATGCACTGAATTCTGACACTCTTGGACTGATGGAGGGAGAATGAGAAAGGTGGTCGAGGGAGAACAGGGTGGATGTAAACTCAGGCTCGGAGAGCGGACTCTCCGAGGTATTCCTAGATGAATAAGGAGGAGTGCGGGATAGCGGTGCCGACAAAGTCGGCCTAAGAGATCTCCGTCCCATCATCTTGATTATTCGAGAGAAGTGGGGATAATGTAGAAGAAGAAGAATGAAATGAGATGGTATGCAACAAAATTGTGCACAAGTGTGCGGTGTTTTTTTTTTTGATCTTGACCTCAATAAATCTAGCAATCAAACACAAAGCAGGGGTGAGTTCACCAACTCAACACATGAAGCCGTGAAGGTTCGGCTTTTATCTTGTCAATTTTAGCTTGATTCAGGAATTTATCTTTTAACGAGTCCTTAGAACGCTACGCCTAAAGGAGAGAGAGTACTGCCGGAAGAGTATCCCGTACTTGTCCTCCTCCTGTGTAACCTGTAGCTTGCACTTTTTGAGGTCCTTGTAACCCTTCCTGGATCCCTACTCAGCCAAAGAATAAGAGAGGAAGCCAATAGGCGAAACCAATACTTCGGAACTCGCTCGCAACGGAATCACCCGTGAGCGTGCAAGAACCTACTCGGACGCAGCCGGTGAGACAGACACCCCCGTGAAGGCGTGGCCTATGCTCGATACTTCGGACGAGGTCGATGCTCACACAATAGTGAGTCACCAATGGTGACCAAGCCCTACTCGACTACGTACGATAGAAGCGCCAATACTTCGGTAATCCAGGCGATACACAAGGCAGCCACAAGCTGGGTTTTTGGCTCTAATCCTTACGAAGCGCTCACCTCACTTGGAAGGAGACCTTCCCATGCAACCTGAATACAAGTGAGGGTGTTACTCTCCCCAAGCAATGAATCCAATTACCGATTTTATTTTTGGTCAAGTTTTCTTAGCAGTCCCTTTTTTAATTTTTTTGGTGTTATCGCTTCTTTTGAGTAGATTCAAACAAGCGCCTAACGATTTGTGTTTTCTTGATCCTACTTTGTTCCAAAAATAGAGGGAGAAAAGAGTCGGAAAAGCCGTGCAAGTCGTCACAAAGATGGAGATCTCACCTTTGTGCCTAAATGATGCGTGCAAAGTAAGAAGACTTACAGTGAATCCCAGCTCTCTCCATGCGGGATGCAAAGCAGAAATTTATAAACCTAAACTACATGCCGGTATGCACACGGAAATCGTTCTAGATTAGGCAACTGCTAGCGTGAAGAACCACAAGTTAATTATCAACTCCCAATCCGATTGTCCGGTCTTGGCTCACCCCTCCTCTTCTCGACACACTCGAGTTCAGGAGTAGCGCTTGATGGGGCTCGCTCACGGCGCGTGGATCAAAAGTAGATAATCAACTGTTTAATTAGTCTAAGTCCAAATACGCACTATAGGAGCATGCAAAAATAATTAGGTGTTTGGACCTATTCTAATCGAGTCAAGCAGGACCTAAAACTAAGAGCTCAATCCACAAAATAAATGAAAAAGGAAATCAAAACCGGAAAATGACAAGCGATGAAAACTCGTCAAAAACCGCGGTGAGCCCCCCAAGTGAACAAACACTTGGAAATTAGGCCCGAATGTCTAAATGTCCAAGTCCAAGTGTACCTGTATTATTACAATTAAATGAATCACTCTCTCACCAAATAAAAGAAAAGCTAACTAATCCCTCTCTCTCTCACTCCTTGCTCTCTCCTGCTGGCTTGGCTAGAGAAAAGCCGGCTCCACGTCCCAAGGTTGCGTCGGGTCACCTAGGCGATCCGCCTCGCTCCGCGGTCCCTCGCAAGAAGACAAGACAAGAGATGGTCAGATAGCTCAACAAGATATATCAAAAATATGAGAGATGAAAAATGCTGCTATGGTAAACAATCACACAAACAGACAAAAAGTGAACTACGAGCTGTTGATCCCCGGCAACGGCGCCATTTGATTTGGCCAAAAATAGGTGGTCTTAAATTCACACAAAGCGTGAACTCAGTCGGTGTGTTGACCACACTAAATTCGGACCAAAGTCAACAATTACCCCACACTAAGATCAATAAATTAGAAACAATGTGGAGTTAAAATTTATTTTTAACTCTGCACAAATGATGTAAAGGGCAAGTATGCAGAGAGTTCGAACACAGGGAGCAAACAGTGTAGTCCTAGCAGAAGCTAAGTGTGTGAGTGTGTGGTGTGTCTACACTAAGCAAGCAAGTAACTACAATTTTTGTGGGTTTTTAATTTTTAAATTTTTTTATTTACTTTTTAGTTTTATATTTTTGTATTTCTTTTTCAATATAGGAAAGGAAAGACAATATAAGAAAAGGCAAAGTAAAATATTTATAAAAATGCACGAAAATGCTCAAAAATTCAGAAAATAAATGTTTTTGGTATTTTTAAGGTTTTTTACTGTTTTTGTGATTTTTGGGGCTTTTTCCAGATGTTTTTGATATTTTTAAAGATTAAAATAAGGCAAAACAGTGGAAATCAGGCTGGCTGCGACAAAAATGCAATTTAAAAATACCAACCAGTACCAAAAATATTTCACACTATTTTTCTAATAAAGAGAATAAATTAAAGGACAAACAGAAGCTGAGTTTATATTTTTTGATTTTTCTACTATTTTATATAATTTTTTGAAGTTTTTGAGTGTTTTTAGGTTTTTAGTGTTTTTCTTTTGAAATTTTTAATGATTTTTGGACTGACACTAAAATAGGATAAAATAGACACTATGTGAATTTTTGGGAATTTTTGGAGGTGTTTTGATATTTTTTTGGTATTTTCTAAGGTAGACAGTACACAAAAAGGGAGTTTTTGATTTTTAATAAATAAGAAAATAAAATGAAATCAAAAACTAACTAGATGGCGTTAAAGTACACCTATCCAGAAGCTTAAGTCTATTTTTGTGGAATTTTTGGGCTTAAGATGATATTTTAAATCAATCCAACAAGCATCCAAGTAATTAACAGGCCTGGCAGGGGTATATGTGCAATATTCAAAACATCCAGGGGGCTAACATGCAAATATCCACAAAATTTTGAACTTAATATTTAACTTCTGGAACCAAATTGTAAATACAGGACCCGCCTGGGCACGCCTACAAATTACCCACCAGGGCGCGTGACTTGCACGCGCCTGGGAGGGACTGGAATGCAATAATACAAAAGCCTGGGGGCCACTTTGCAAAATATCCAAAAATAATACACGTGCTGTGAAAGTTTTAGGGCTAAAACGAAATAAACAAAAGACCGAGGGGTCCTCTGCAAAATGCCCCCACCTCACGTGTACAGGTCACGTGAGGTGACGTGGCGGAGGACCAAAGTGCAAATAACGAAAGTCCGAGGGTCTTTTTGCAAATATTACAAAATATTTAAACTACCAAGGAAAGTTTATAGACTAATAAATAAATACAAAATGCGCGAGGGTGAGGATGTAAAATACCCTCGGCGCGCGATCCAACGGCGCTGAAGAGGCCACTCGACACGTGGCACGATCTGGACGGCCGATGACGCTTCGCTGTGGACGTCTGAGATTAGATCTCGGGCGAGATCGACGGTGGCTGAGCGCTGATGATCTGACGGCCCACGTTCTAACTGGAGGGTCTCCTCGATCGGACGGCGGTGGAGGCAGCTAGAAGAACGAGGCGGAGCTCCGGCTGGGCGAAGTTCGCCACGCTCCTCCGGCTGGCTCTGATGGCTATTGAGCTCCAAAATGAACGAGGAGCCTCCTGCAGGTCTCGGGTGACTTCTGGAAGCTTCAAAATCCACCGGCGAACGCCGGTGCTCTCGCACGGAGGTGGCGGAGCTGCGAGGCTCCAGGTGCTCCGGCGAGAGGGCAAAATAGCTCCAGGAGCTTCGATGTACTTCAATACCTGCACCAAAACGTTAGAGAGGTCGAGGGCAAAATGCCTCGACCTCGGGTGGCTCTCAAAATGAACGGGGAGGCGCAATAGGGTCTCGCCGGAGTTGCGCTCCGGCGAGGTGATCGATTAGGTAATGGAGTGATCGATTCGACTCAGAAAGATGGGGGAAATAATCCTAGAACTAACAGGAATGAAATGGGGAGTAAAATGGGATGAATGGCAGCCTCGATGGCCAATGGCCAGAGGGAGAATACCTCACGGGGACGACCGCCGGAGGTGATGGAACACGCCCAGATCAGTGGCTGATCCGCCGCCTTAAGGTGAAGAACCAGGAGCTGTCACCTCCAGGAGCTCGAGCACGACAAAAAGGGGGGAAAGATCTGTGTGGAATGCGGTTCAACCCGAGAAAGGTAGATGGGGGTTTGTATTTGAAGGGAGTTGAAGGCGTGTTTTCGAGGTGCGATCACGGGTGGAGGAAGAAGATCTGAGCAGATCTAAGAGGGCGGCGATGGAGATGGATGTACAGTGCACAACTTCCATGAAGGAAGCGGCTGGAGAGGACGAGCGGCGCAGCCTCGAAAAAAGGGTGAAAGAGGGGGAAAAACGAGGCGCGCGGAGCTCAAGGGGGTCAAGGACAAGCTGTTGACCCGCCGGTCAACAGTCGGAGGTTCCTGGTTGGTCCACGTGGACCAACCAGGGAAAAGATTGGAAAATTATTTTATTAATTCGATAAAAAATAGAAAACAATCGAATTTATTTTTGGTTATTAAATAAAAAATGCTTAAAATTTTATGTAGTATTTTATCATGATTTTTAATTAATTTTATGATATATATTTTTACAAGTTTACTTTTTAGCCTTATATAGGTATATTATCTACATATTTTAGTATTTTATTTTTGTTTTGTGTATTTTATTTTTATTATTTTTGTTTATCATTTTATGAAATTACGAAATACTTATATATACACAAATACATTTTTATTTTAATTTTCTGATATATTTTATATATTTAATAAAATACAAGTATGTTTTGTATAGGTATATGTATAGGTAGTATACCTATGTACCTTTTATACAAGTATTTTTATTTTGTGATTTCTTTGCATTTTTATTCTGATTTTAATGTACATATATATTATAAGTAATATTTACAACAATATAAAATTATAAAAATGAATAAATAATGAATAAAGAATAAGTTGAATATTTTAATCTGTACAAGGTACAATGTGGGTCCAAAACTCAACTTTCAGACCGTAGCTCCGCCAAATGCGAAACCACCACCATTGGATAGATTATTTTATTCTATATACAATTAAAGGTGAGTAGGCTGCATTTGGAGTTTTTATTGGTGAGATACAGGTCTGGGAAGTTGGGATTTTGGATTCTTATTCAGACCATATCTTTTTGTCTGTGCATTCTTTTCCTATGAATTCAATTTTGCCTTTTTCTTTATTTTATTGTCTACAACTTTCGTGTACAAAGTTTCTTTATTTGATGTATAAAAAGTGGAACCAAAAATAGGTCCCAAAATGAATAAAGAATGAATAGATTGTATAGGTATTTACACTGTATTTCTGACCTTATCTCCCCCTACTTTATTCCTTGTCGACCTATTCATCAAGATGCCTAGGTCTCGGGGGTTTTGGGTCATAAAATATTTACAATATTTTATTCTTTTTCTTTTCTTTATTTATTCTATAATTTTGGCCTTAATTACAGTGATTTATACACAATCTGAATGCACATGCATGGATGCTAAAATGATGGTTTTAATGCTATTTACAGGCATTTGCTAGGGTTTTTGGTGCCAAAATGATAGAATAAAGATGATGAAATGTGGATTCATCATACTGCAACAACGGAACCGGCTCTGCCTGGATGTGATTCACCTGACGGTATGAGATAGAGCCCTGGTTGGGGTTGCTGCTGCTAGAGGCAACCTGTGACCTAGGAGGCTGTTGGGCATGAGATTGGGCCTCCTGAATGCATAGCATTTGGGTTTTTAGGTCACTCATAACTTTGGCAATTTGGTCCATCTGGGCCATGCCTTGATTCTGTTTTTTCTCGAGGATCTCCATGCGGTCCAGCTTCTCACTAATGATGCCCATGTCGGCTGCGGCTGATTCAGCTTGGGCTGCGGCAACTGACACTGTGTTGGGACCGGCATCGATGCGTGCGATCCTCTGGAATGATCCTGCTCCTTGCGGTGGCTTTTGTTGGGTGTAGACACGGGCCTGAGTCATCACCGTAGAATTTTCTGCCATGCCCTCGTAGATGGCCCAGACATCATCTTCACCCTTGGAAAAATATGATCCACCACAAGAGGCGTTGACAAGCCCCTACAGCTCCGGTGTCAGCCCGCAGAAGAAACTCTGCACCAGGTTGGGCTTGGAGATGTCGTGATGTGGACACCGGTCAATGAGCTCTCTGAATCGATCCCAGGCTTCATGGAATTGTTCGTTTGGGATCATGACGAAGTTGCTGATCATTGCTCTAGCTGCATTGGTCCGGCCAAGAGGATAGTACTTCTTCAGGAACACGGTCCGGAGATCTGCCCATGTGTCGACGAAACGCCCAAGATGTTTGAGCCAATAGGCGGCTCTGTCAACCAAAGAGAATGGAAAGGCGATCATCTTGATTGTGTCCTCGGTCGTCAACCGATCATGGATGGTGCTGCAAATCATCTCGAATTCTTGGAGGTGGAGGTGCGGCTCTTCGGTCGGCAACCCATGGAATTTGGGTAGCAGCTGGATAGTGTGGGGCCGAAGCTCGAAATCTCCGTGGATGGGTGGGAGTTGAATCCATCGGTGAGTGAGGGATGCGGCTGGGTTGTGCAATTCCCTCATGATAGTCTGTGGCGGTCTCTCGCCGTCTGGATCGCCTCCTCCTGCGTCTGGTCCTCCTCCTCCACCACCTTCCCGATTTTCTCTCATCTGAGCAATTTCCCTCATAAGGTCACCCATGAATGTGCCCTGGTCACGGATCTGTCTTTGCATAGTCTCCAGGGATGCTAACAAGGAATTGTTGATGGCTGCTTGATCAAATAGGAACGGAGGGTGCTCCTGATCATCTTCATGCTCGCCTCTGTCTGCCATGGCTGGATTTTCTGAAAAAGCAAAAGAGGCCATCTCAGGTGCTGTCGAATGAGCGGAACACTGTGATGCACTGTATTCAGACACTCTTGGACTGATGGAAGAAGAATGAGAAGGGTGGTCGAGGGGGAACAGGGTGGATGTAAACTCAGGCTCGGAGAGCGGACTCTCCGAGGTATTCCTAGATGAATAAGGAGGAGTGCGGGATAGCGGTGCCGACAAGGTCGGCCTAAGAGATCTCCGTCCCATCATCTTGATTTAGAGAAAGGCGGATGAGATCTGGAATGCAAACAGGATGATAAGTCAAAACCCCAGTTTCACCTACTCAACACTTGAGCTGATGACCGTGAGAGTTCGGTCTGTTATCTTGTCAATTTTTATTAGGTGATCAGTCAATCTATCAGAGCGTTAGAGCGAGCTGTTAGGTATCCTACTTTCCTAGCCGACTGTCCCAATCCACGTCAGATCTTTCCCAGCCAGTATGAATTTGCGGACCGTAACCCGGTTGCTCCCGCTAATTCAATCTGTTAAGGATATCGCGGTCCGCTTTACCGGTTACCGGTGAGATCCTCACTGGAGAACGACTAACCACGACCAGTAGTCAACTAAAATTTCAGATGTGGCTCTATCCTAGTGTCGAGGCACTCTCTCGCAGCAGATAAATCAAACAAGGAGGGGATTACTCTCCCAAAACAATTTTTTTTTGGTGGGATGAGTTTTAAGGTTGAGTTTGCATTAGCAGTCCCAATTTTTATTGTTTTCACTTTTTTAGGTGTTTTTCTGAGCAAACATCGTCTAACGAATTTTTCAATTTCCTTGTTATTAAAATTCAATAAAACTGGGGGAGGAAAGCGGAAAAGCCGATGCGCAGTCAAAATCTATGATGCATGCAGGGATAGAAATGCGTACCTTGTCGCCAGCACTCTACATGCAAAGTGATCCGCGCATAATTTAAAGACAATAATTTAAACTACCTATATGCATGCACGAGGAAATCGTCCTAAGATGAGCAACTTCTATTAACGTGAAGAACAAGTAGCTATGACAAAGAACAGAGTCCGGAGTCCGGTCTTGGCTCACCCCTCCTCTTCTCGACACACTCGAGTTCAGGAGTAGCGCTTAACAGGGTGGGCTCGCGGCACGTGGCCTCTAGTCCAAGTCAAATAGCTTTTTCAAGTGAATTTTAGCCAAGTCCAATTACGCTCTATAGGTGCAGGCAAGATATTAGGGATTTGGCCTTAGCTTCTTAGTTCGTCACAGTCAACAAAAATTCCTATGTCTAGGGGCTAAATCCTCGTGAAACAAATAGAAATGAAGGCGAGAAAATCGCGAAAAACACAAAACCGCGGTGAGCCCCCAAGTGAACAAACACTTGGAAGTTAGGCCCGGTAGTGTCCAAGTCCGAATGTACCTGTATTATTACAAATGATAAAAGTCACTCTCTCACAGAAATAAAATGCATCTAATCTAATCACTCTCTCTCAATCCTCCTGCTCTCTCCTGCCGGCTTGTCTTAAGAAAAACCGACTCCGCTTCCCAAGGATGCTCCGGATCACCTAAGTAATCCGCCTCGCTCCGCGGTCCCTCGCAAGAAGACAAGAAAAGAGATGGTCAGATAGCTCAACAAGATATATCAAAAATGTAAGAGATGGAAAATAATGCTATGGTAAACAATCACACAATCAAACAATATGTGAACTATTCGCTGTTGCTCCCCGGCAACGGCGCCATTTGATAATCACGAAAATCGAGAGAGTCTAAATTGGTTTCTCACACAAGGCGGAGACAACCGTCGCTGTGGCGGCTCTCAATGAAATCCGAAATTGATCAACAATTAACCCACACTAAAGATCAAGAAATTAGAAATAATGTGGAGTTAAAATTTATTTTTAACTCTGCACAAATGGTGTATAGTGACAAGTATGCAGAGAGTTCGAACACAGGGAGCAAGCAGGGTAATTCACAAAAATGTGCACAAGTATGTGTATGTGAAGTGTCTACATTAAGCAAGCAAGCAACTACAATTTTTGTGGGTTTTTAATTTTTATTTTTTTTTATTTTAATTTTTTTTAATTTTATATTTTGGTTTTTAATTTTCTGCTTTTTATATTTTATATTTTATATTTTTCTTTTTCTTTTTTTTTCAATATTGGAATTCAAAGACAATGGAAAAAAAGGCAAGGTAAAATATTTATAAAACTAAGTAAAAATTATCAAAAATTCAGCAATAAAATCTTTTTGGTATTTTTGTGGTTTTCTACTGTTTTTGTGATTTTTGGGGATTTTTCAAGGTGTTTTTGATATTTTCAAATAACAAAACAAGGCAAAACAGTGAAATATGTGCTGGCTGAGAGTAAAATGCAAATTAAAATTAGCACACAGCAACCAAAATTTTTCACCCTAATTTTCGAATAAAGAGAATAAAATAGAGAACAAACAGGACCTGGGTTTATATTTTTTTGGATTTTTCTTTGATTTTATATATTTTTTTGAAGTTTTTGAGTGTTTTTAAATTTTTAGTATTTTTCTTTTGAGATTTTTAGTGGTTTTTGGACTGACACTAAAAGATAATAAAATAGACACTAGGTAATTTTTTTGTAATTTTTCAAAGTGTTTTAATGTTTTTTTGGCATTTTCTAAACTAGACAGTGCACAAAAAGCAAGTTTTTGATTTTTAATAAATATGAAAATAAAATAAAATCAAAAACTAAACATGAGGCGTTAAAGTACACATGTCCAGATGCTTAAGTCTATTTTTGTGGAAATTTTGGAGTTCAAATGATAGGTTAAATAATTAGAGCAAACATCCAAATGTTAAACAGTCCTGGCAGGGGCATATATGCGATATATCAAACATCCAGGGGCATACACGCAATTTTTCCACAAAAGTTTACACTGAAACTTGCATTTCAAGGATTAAATATGAATAACAAAACCCGCAAGGGTATCTGAGCAATTTACCCACCAGGGTGCGTGACTCGCACGCGCCTGGAAGGGGTATTTTTGCAATATCACAAAGTTCCAAGGGGTTCAATGCAGTTTCTCCAAAATATTACAACTTAAAGCAAACATTCATGGACTTAAGCGAAATAAATAAACCCCAGGGGGGTCCCTGCAAAATACCCAGCCCCCTCACGCGCACGGGCACGTGAGGTGACGTGGATTGGACCTAGGTGCAAATAAGAAAACTACGGGGTTCTAAGTGCAAATATTACAGAAATATTTAAACTACGCAACACAGTTTTTGGACTGAATAGAAATTACAAAATAAGCGGGGGTTGACTGCAAAATACCCTCGCTTAGGCGCTCTGGAGGTGACGCGTGGCGCGCATCCAACGGCTGGCGTCGATGGACGATCCAACGGCGGGAAGCGGGCCACTTATCCACGTGGCAGCACGAGAGCGGCGGATAACGGTTGGCGTTGACGTCTGGGATTAGATCTCAGTCAGAGATCTGACGGTGGACGGGCTTGGAAGATCGGACGGTCGTCGCGCGAACTGGAGCTGCGGCTCAATCGGACGGTGGAGAAGCGAGGAGGAAGAACGGGGAAGAAGGCCGGCGGATGTGAACTTCCTCGACTCCGATCTCGCTCCTCAGACGGTGGATGGGCTCCAAAATGGAGCTGCAGGCTCCTGGAAGGTCCAGCTATGTGCTGGGAGGCTCAGGTTCGTCGGAGATGCTTCGATGTGCTGGCGCGAGGGCGGTGGAGCTCGGAGCTCCAGGTATCTCCGACGAGAACTGCAAAATGCCTTCCAGGTACGTTGACTGCGCTTTGACCTGCAAAACAAGGTGAGAGGGTCCAGGGCAAGTTGCCTGGACCCCGCGGAGGCGAAATGGAGGTCGGAGGTGGTCTGTGGACGGCGAAGAGATGTCGGCCGGAGGTGCGCTCCGGCGATGAGCGATGGGAGGTCGATTTGATCGATGGAATTCGGATTTTTTAGGGATTTTTGATACTGAAGCTAAGGGGAATAAATGACATAAAAAGGAGCGAAAATAATGGATGCCTCGAAGGTGGACTACCTGAGGAAGAAGGACCTCGACGCCGGTGGTCGGCGGAGGTGGTGGAGCCGCTACAGAGCCCCCTCGACTCGCCTGAAGGTGTGGATGCGGAGCTGTCACCTCCAGCAACACGAAGAGCTCGTCAGGGAGGAGGATTAATGGCTAATGAGGGTTCAAACTTGGGCTCGAAGACGGCGGTCTGTTTAAGTAGGAGGCGATGGCGTCTTCTTCAAGCGAGATTCACGCGCGAATGATGGAGATATGGCTGGATCCGGATGCATGGCGCGGGAGAGTGATGATCGGGGATGAAGTCCCAAGAAGAGATCGAGGCGTGAGGACGAACGGATCGAGCTCGAAAATTGGGGGAAATCGGGGAGAAATCAGCGTGTCAGAAATGGCAGGCTTTGGTCGGGGGAGTTGACCGGGGTCAACTCTAGACCGCGCCTGGTTGGTCCACGTGGACCAACCAGGAAACTCAGATTAGAAATTATTTGAAAAATCAAAATAAAATAGTAAATGAATTTATTGATGTTAGGTTATAAAATAAAAAATGTTTATTATTTTATGAAGAATTTTTCTGTGATTTTTATTTATTTTTATGAGACGTATTTTTACAAGTTTGCATTTATGCCCTTTATAGTATATATATCTATATATTTAAGTATTTTATTTTTATTTTGTGTATTTTATCTTTATTATTTTTATTTATCATTTTTTTAAAACATAAAATACTTTTATGTACATAAATACCTTTTTATTTTATTTTTCTGAATTATTTTGTACACTTAATAAAATGAAAGTGTTATTTGTGTATGTATGTATACCTGTACTATACCTATGTATTATAATATATACAAGTATTTTTCTTTGAGTTTTATTTATGTTTTTATTCTGATTTTAATGTACATAATTATTATAAATAATATTTACAACCTTTTAAAAATATGAAATCGGATAAATAATGAATAAGGAATAAAGTGAATATTTTAATCTGTACACTTATACAATGAGGGTCCAAAACCCAATTTTCAAACCGTAGCTCCGCCAAATGCGAAACCACCACCATTGGATAGATTATTTTATTCTATATACAATTAAAGGTGAGTACGCTGCATTTGGAGTTTTTATTTGTGAGATACGGGTCTGGGAAGTTGGCATTCTGGATTTTTATTCAGACCATAACTTTTTATTTGTACATTATTTTTCTGTAAAATTAATTTTGTATTTTTCTTTATTACATTATCTACAACTTTCATGTACAAAGTTTCTTTATTTGATGTATAAAAAGTGGAACCAAAAATAGGTCCCAAAATGAATAAAGAATGAATAACATGTATAGGTGCATTATCTGTATTTCTGACCTTATCTCCCCCTACTTTATTCCTTGTCGACCTATTCATCAAGATGCCTAGGTCTCGGGGGGTTTTGGGTCATAAAATATTTACAATATTTTATTATTTTTCTTTTCTTTATTTATTCTATAATTTTGGCCTTAATTACAGCAATTTACACACTGTTTAGATGCACATGCATGAATGCTAAGATGCTTGATTTAAGGCTATTTACAGGCATTTGCTAGGGTTTTTGGTGCCAAAATGATAGAATAAAGATGATGAAATGTGGATTCATCAGTGCCTCTGGAGTTCACTGGGAAGAAGGGGAAGAGCCAAAGATGGGGCGCGGAGGCGGCGGAGGTGGTTCTATATATAGCTGCAGGCTCGATTAGGGTTGGGAGGCGACGGCTATGGAATGCGTGGATCTCACGGCGAAGGATCTGGCGAGGATGTCGGATGATCGGCGAAGGATCCGGGCGCGGGGTTTACGTGGGCGACAGGCTGGAGGCGCGTGGAGAAAATGGCGAAGGCGGGGCGGCGCGCGTCTTCTCAAAAAGGAAAGAGTCCGCGGGGGAGTTGACCGGGGTCAACAATCCCCCTGTGGACCAATCAGGAGCTGCCATTTATTAATTTTTTTGTTTATTTATTTTAAGGTAGAAAATGGCCGAATTAAGAAAAACTTAAAACATGAAATATTTTTCTTTTATTTTTTTCTATTTTTTGGTGATTTTTAATTAATTTTTGGAAATAAAAATAGGGTAGCTATATATAGGTATATGTACACTATTTAGATTTTAAATTTTTTTGAATTTTTTATTTGTTATTTTTATGTATTTTTATACCTATTTTATATTTTATTTATTTACATCATAAAATTAGGAATAAAATGATATTTTTATTTTATTTTAATTATTTATTTATATAAAAAAAATGAATATATATGTACACCTATATACATGGTATATGTACAATGTATTTGTGTTTTTTTTATTTTTCAATTTTTTTGTCTTGCTTTAATTTTCATTGTTTTTATTTTTATTTATTTATAATATGTAACCTAGACTATTTACAGAAAGTTTGGAAAATAAGTTAATTTATTTACAAGGTTAAATAAATACCTAGGTGTGGTTCATGTACCTGGTGAAGGAAGGGTATTTTTGATCTTTTTTTGCTTTTTAACTTTTTTTTTTGAGTAGTCTCTTTTTGTGAGGAAAATATTTTTATTTTATTTACATAAATATTTACAAAATGAGCCCTTATCTCCCTCTACTTTGGCTTTTATGCGGTCAGGCCCAGGCTGGGCCCTCCCTTGGGATTAGGTCGCTCAATATTTATTCCAAATATTTTCTCTCTTTTTCTTTTGTCTCTTTATTCTTATATTTGTGCACAAAAACATGCTAATTATTACTTTTTACAAAATGCATGATTTTGGTAATTATTTCTATTTACAAATATCTACATGTATTTGCAAAGGTTTTTGTAGCTAAAATATAAGAATAAAGAGTGATGAATGGGTATTCATCATATAGCTCCTTAAATATTCGACTTCATAGTTTAAATGCCTAAGAAATGAAGGTTTTGTTCTTCCATTCTCAATCCCAAAAGTTCTTCTGATCAGAACTACACTTCCAAGATTCCTCATAATGATAACCAAGGTCTTCTCATTTTCACATTAAGCAACTATAGTATGTAGACATAGAAAGCTCCCCCTGAATAAGATTATAAATCTCCCGAGTCAATTGGTAATTCTTTAACTCCTTCTTCCATTGACCATATATACTCTCAAGAACCATCCACATGTCTCAAGCCAATCTCTTCCAAAAAATGAGAAGTTGTATGTCATTTGAAACAGAGCTAACAATCCAAGTTTTTACTTGGTTGTCTTCAAGGTATCATTTTTCCCATGAAGGATGTTTAGCATCATGTATGAGATGGAGGCCATTAATGTAACCAATCCTACCACGACCTTCAATGACCATCTCCACAGCAACAGACAACAACAAAAAATATCTTTGATCAACTTGATGGTAGTAATTTGAACATGATAACTGTCCGTCGTTGTATATTGTCCTGCCATCTCACTCTTATCTTCCATCGAAATTAGGAGAACAAATAAAGTCTGTCTGCTCTCACAATAGGAAACTTGACCACCAAAAAAACAACACACAACATAAAGAGCCAAATGAAAAAATCAATACAGACTATGTCTTCTCACAATCAATTTAAAAAGGGGGCCACGGACACACTTCACAACTAAATGTGAGAGACAATGGGATACCTCCAACAACATGTGAGACCAAAGGAAACTGATTCAAACCAATCGAAAATAGGAACCTCCAACTGCACAACCAGATCTTGTCGTCTACACATCAAGGAAACCACACACCAAGAATGAGGAAGAGGCATCACAGCAACATCAATGCACCAACCCGATCACAGCTTTCACGAGCAGCCTCTCTGATGCCCAGCAGCAAGAATGTCGTCTGCTAGGGTTCCATTCCAACGCAGTAAGAAGACAACTCAGACCCAAGCAGCAGTCCTTCTTCGACATGCAGCCGCAGCAGCTACCGAAGTTTCTCCGACCCTCACCAGTTCCTTCTCAGAAGATCAGCACACCGATCAGAAGCACTCTTCAGTTCTGATACCATCTTGATTAATAGCACACACAAACATGAGACAGTTAACGTGGAAACCCTCCAAGGACGAGGAAAAATCACATGCGAAACTCCCCTCACCAAATTGATGGCTAGCACGTCCAAAGAATTGGATTTGCCATCCAAAAGAGATTGACGGCGTAGCTTGTTGCCCGTCTCCCAACAGCTTCTTTGTAATTTCAAGTGAAATGAATTATATTTTTCTCTTCTAAAAAAAATTTACACCACAAAATGCGGGGGAAGAGGGAGGTTCAACATGGGGGATAATACACACACTGAAACGGGTAAATGGAACCTCCCCAAGATCCATTACCACAAAAAAACAAGCACTGAACACTTTCACTTGCTACTTGTTAGTGATCGATCCATGATTATAACCTGGGTATAGGCACAGGCCTTTACATGCACAAGAATGCAACCTTTCCTAATGCACGCGTCTATGCGTAGAAGACAGACCAATCAACTTGAAGTAGGTTGTACATAAAACACTTTTCACATGACGGGTATTACTATATGCCATGAACACAGTTGCATTTTTTCACTTTCAGGATATCGAGCCATGTGGAGAAATAGAAGATGGTGAAGTATCCAACTCGCGCCCTCGACAAAATTCAAAATTAGGTAACTTTGGCTTGCTTTTTGTTGCTTTTTACCCCTCAATTAAATGGAAATGGCTGCAAAGGCTGAAGATGGAGAGACAATAAAAATACCAAGTAAAATGAGGCTTGTGTTTTTGTACAGTATCATGTAACTAAAGTTACGTATTCTTTTCAGATCAGGTGAAGATGGATTCCCAACTTCCTAAACAACTGCCCAAGAGGGTGATAATTCATGGGCATCATCCTCAGGAAGATGATGAAACAAACAAGATGCTGGGAAAGCTAGTTTTCCTACCAGATTCTATCGAAGAATTGCTAAAACTTGCAGGTATGACAGCTATGATTTGACACTTTTAGTGCAGCAAATGCAAATATAACTAAGATTCCATATAAGCTATGGATATTAACAGGCATCTTCGACTAGATTTTTACTATTCAATGATCAAATCTCTTGGTAGAAATCTCAAAGCAGTGCCTTATGCCTTATTTAATTTATCTGGATAACTTAACCTCTGACAGATATCCTTTGACCTTCCATTAAGCGGAAGTGGATCGGATGCTGTGCCTTGGACTGCAGTAGACTCTATTGCACGTCCGGAAGTCACTCGATCTTGATCGAGCGGTTCCCACGAATTCGCACTTTTGTAAGCCGAATGTGTGAATTGTGGGAACTGCAGTCACTCAATCTTGATCGAGCGGCTTCAAGACATGCAGCAGAGTTTGCTACAGTCCAAGGCACAGCAGACGATCCTCTTCCCCATTAAGCATCAAGAATGAAACTTTAGGTTCTCCTCTGTATTGGTGATGACAGAATCATCAAGCCAAGAAAATGGAACTTTAACTCTGCACTTTTGTTACTGCAGAGAACATGTTTGGCAAAGTTGTGAAAATAATTCTTTCATCGGATGGTTCTGAAGTGGACGATCTTGATGTCATAAGAGATGATGACAACCTATATTTCTGTTAGGGAAATGAAACTTAGAAAAAGGCTGCAAGAAACAAATGAAAGAAGAAAGATGTGCATGGCATTGCCTTTGATGATGATATATATACACACACGCAATGTGAAGATATTCTCTGTTGTTTCCATTTAGTAAAAATGTGAATATATTCTGCGATCGCAATTTACACGTGGTATGACCTGCAAATTTTGTAGTGAAATATCAATAGAAAGTAACAGGCTAAAGTTGCAATATTCTTTACAGCAATGTTCCCTTCTCCAATAACATGTGGTCGATCCTGAATAGTGTATTCTTTGAATTTAGACAGCATTCGATCTAGCAGACGTCCATGGGAACAAACATCAACAGTTTTATCTGTTTCTAATCCTGAAAAGCAAGATATCTACAGTTCGAAAGCGAGAATATATTTTCAAAGGATTGGATTTGTCATCCAAAAGGAATTGACAGCGCAACCTATTTCCCATCTCTCATCAATTTCTATGTAATGACTAGTATCAAATATATTTTGTTGAAGCGGGAATTAAACCTTAAAAACCTAAGAGCTTCGGATTGGAATGGGGAAGGGGAGAGATCATATTGTTGCTATATGAAATATCATCGGTGATACAGCAACACATATGTTATTCGACCTAATTTTAAATTTTTAAGTAGAGTAAATAACTCTGCAACGAATAACATTACTTTATATATTTAACAACAAATCAAACAATGATAGATTTCTAAATATCTTTGATTATCGTTTGTGTTGCGGTGAAATTTGACTTCTATAATCAATAACTTGTATATTCACTGTTAATAATACAATAATGACGGGGGAGATGGAAAATTTACGGTTAAGAAAGCGTATTGATTTCTAGTGGATGATGGGGTAGCTGAGGAAGATGAGTTGAGGGTCGACACAAGGATGATTTGGACGTGTAAAGTGCCGAATCGAATCAAGGTATTCCTATGGTTGTTTAGGTTGGGGAGAACTCTCTTGAAGGACCGTCGGGTTATTTTGTTGGGTGTGGAGGATGTGTATTGCGACCGATGCGGTGTGACTGTGGAGGACGCGAACCACTTGTTCTTTGTGTGTCAGTACTCTCCAGAGGTGTGGGACATGGTCAATATTGCGTCGCTACAGATTCGGGATTGCGCAACTTTCTGGAGGAATATGAGATCGGTTTGCGGTGTTGGGCATGAGGACAGCTCGTTTCCATTTGCGATAGTGTGGTCCATTTGGTGTGCGAGGAATGAACTCATCTTCAGGGGGCAAAGATTCTACTCCGAGAATGTGATTGAACGTTGTAGGATGTTGTGTGCGTCTTTGCAAATGTAGTATGATGTAATATTATTTTAGATTTTAATTCTACACGCGCGCGCGCTCTGAGGTGGCTCCCTGGTTGGGAGGCCACTCTTTTAACTCTAAAAAAATAATACAATAATGATTATGAATACAAATCGATAGATACCAATATGGAAAGCCATATCTTTAAATAATCGATTCGAATTCGGATCGAATACTCATTGAATATGATTGAAGAAACAATGAATAGGAACATGATGCATTAAAATAGGATATGAATAGATTAAATAAAGATAATTACGAATTTTGATCGAATTATTAGCCGGTGTGGACTGATATAGAAATAGAACACATTAAAATATGTATATAAATACAATGATAAAAAATGTTTAGGCAATCAAGATTATAATCACGAAGAGGCTCACCTACAAATATAGTCGTCGAGGTTTACAATTCTTTTGAGGTCATCGAGGCAAAGAGATGGAGTGGATGTTGGAGATCGAGGACAAGCATGGATCTCAGCATATGGAAGATAAGTTTAGGTTGTTACTTAATATAATAAATTATATTGTAATATAATAATAATATAGTATATTTGGATATTTGAATTCAAATTCGGAGATTTTTATTGTTACCATATCCATATTTTGAAAATGTGTGCAATCGACATCCATATTCGATTAAAATTTGAATATGGATATTTATATTGGACAATTTTTCATAATGCCACTTTACATTTGGCTTTATGATTCCATCCAATTTATGGATAGGAAACTCTGGATGTATTTACTGGTGATTTCTTTGTTAGACGATAATTGTCTTCCAAAAGTTATAACTATTTAATTAGAAACCCAAACTGTTAGACGAGAGAAGTATTTCATGTAATATAGTTAGGTGACATGGAAATGCAACCAAAAAGTGACCAATAGATGATTTATAATCTTTTATACCATTTCACATTAAAAAAAGTTTGCATGTTGATCTAAGGAGTTTGGATTCTTGCCTCTTTAGTGGATTGATTGATCTCGCTGGCGGTAGTCTCCCATATCATGGCTAGGGCAACGAAGGCTGAGAACCGGCAGAGTCAGATAGGTGAGCACCTACCAAAGAAGAGCATCGAAGAAAAATCACATCTTTTTCGATTACACGCATGCATCAAGTGGGGAGGAGAAGGATGTGGCGACAACCTGGAAGCAACTCCAATCCATAGGGTTCGTTTGGTTGCAGGGTTGCGCATGGTTGGGTTGGGGTATCCCTGTGAATAGTAAACTATGGAGAGGATTGGGATGTTTGGAAAGAGGGGTATCCTAGTTGGGCTAACCCAACTCTGCAACCAAACGAACCCATAAAGTGCTTGAAACTTAAAGGGAGGGATCCATTTTGAAATCGAAAGGATGCATGGATGAGAGGCAATGTAGAGGAAATAAGACGATGCCATGTGCGCGTCCCAATGTTGTCAGCATCTTCATCGATTTCGTGGTTGGGGGAAGTGGGAGATGGGAAAGGGGTAAATTAACAGATGTAGGAAAGGGTAATTGCGGGATTTTTTCGGTGAAAATTTAATGTGTGGTTGGTGGAACCCTCTAGCTTAATAGATGTTATGGATGGATATATAGCAGCACACATTTAGATTCTCAAGTATGCAACATATTGGTCTCCAATGTGGGGCTAAAAGAGAGATTCAAATGCATTTATTTATTAGATTGAATCATGCCAGTCGTCATGATTTTGAAGCAAGGTAACGATCATGACCTACCGATGAATCTATGATTTTATTTTAGCCAATTTTTTAGCAGAAAATCTGCAAATATATATATATATATATATATATATATATATATATTAAAATAAATAAATTAGCATTCACCTTGCATTTGTTAATATTGTATAATTAACAATTATTTATTCAAAATAAAAGAATAAATAAGAAAATAAAAAGAAAAGAAAATAAAGAAGGTTGTAATTATGCAATAAGTACAAACTGACCCTAACCTCGAGAGAAGATCAGTTATTAACCTGGTCGATAAGGAATAAAGTAGGGAGAGAAAGGGTCCCCTTTCATTTTGTATATTCTTCATTGTCTATTTCATATACATATCATTCCTTTATAACCGTCCCCTCCATGCAATGGTTCTGCCCAGGTTATTGGATTCAAGGGCATGTACAGAAGATCATAGTGGATAGTCGTAACCGTCCCCTCAGTGCAACCCCCCTTTCCAAATTAGAAGCGGTAAACTCATCTGGTCCATATGGGACGAGTATAAGGGATGGTTGTCAACCATCACCTCTAATGTCCTTAATTAAAAAAATTAGCCGCACTAGATTCAGTATCATGCTACTGCAATGAATTCACAAAAAATATTCAATGATAAAAAGGAATCTAATCTAAAAAAAATATCAAATAACTTGCTGCATAACCTTAAAATTGTATTATAGACAATCCAAACTGATGAAATTACATTAAATATCTCAGTTGTATATATACAAACATAAGTTGTAAAACATAGTCTATCTTTCTTGTTCTCCTCCTCGCTCTCCTCCTCACTGTCCTCTTCATTGTCCTCGAGTCGTGTTATGGTTGGGTTGGTCTGGCACTTGAGATGTTGAATGTAGGCCATGACGTTCGTCATGTCTCAACGCATCTTGGCAATCTCCTCATCTAGCGCAGACATCTTTGCCATGTCCAAACACATCCTAGCCATCTCCTCTTCCTGTGCGGACAATCTTGACCTTCATGCCTCGCAACTCTCTCCAACTCTCTCTCCCTCTCGCTTTGTTGCAACAATGATGCAGACCCACTACCACCAATTTCGTACCATGTTCGTATCGTCGCTCCCCGTCCGCTACTTTGTATACATCCAATTTGTGCAATGTAGCCAAATCCCATTCAATATACAGTGCTTGTAAAATCCTCTACGATTATTAATCAATCTATTTTTACATCTTACGCAAGGACATTGAATCTTTTCTCCTTCACCTCCAACAATATTGTATAGCAATTCACAATGAAATGCCCAATCTAAAAAATCATACACTTTTCCTACAAATCGCCAAATCATCAAATCTTTTATTAATCCTATACTTGTCCATTTTCATATACCATACAAATTAATAGATATGTCATATGCGCTCATTCAAGGTTACAGTTATCAGTGTGATGATCAACTCAAAGTAATATTTTTTAATAATGCAAGTCACAAAATTAACATTCTCGAATCAAACTCAACATCTAAGTGCAAACAACCAAAACGATTAAAACTAATTACATACATAGTTCAAATAAGCCTAACAATTTGCAAACATCTATTATCAAGTATACTCTAATTGTGATCTTGCATTCATTTTTTATAAAAGAGGATGTTGATCCATCGCATTGAACTCTTTTTCAAGTTCACAATGCTAAAAATGCTCCACCGTTAACTACCTAAGTCTGGGAGCTCAAATGAACTGTGGAACTTCAATCAACCACTGCAATTTGAACACTCTTTGTATCACAATGCCCCCATATCTAAGAAGTCCACATTTGCAGAAGCAACAACCAATGATAAATCCTCCAAAATTAAAATTTGTGCATCCATTGTTTGGAGGGTTAGATCAATGATTCTAAATCCTTGCAAGTAATTATCAATCCACATGATATTACATTCCCCCTTGAAATGGAAGTTTAGATTTTCATAGACCATCAACTTCCCTTTGCTGCTAGGATCTGGATAAGACATGGCAATCCAATATAATTTCGATAGGCTGAAGTGCACGTGCATGAGCATAGAAACTTGCATAATCAATAGGAAGTCGATGCGTTGTTCAACGTGGGATACAAAAATCTATGCCTTTTCAGAGATTACCAAGAAACAGGACCACAATAGATGGTAATGCAACAAGTATTCTAAGACTTTCCTTGTAGCCAGATCCACCTCTAACCACCTGCATTATCTCTGATAATAACTACGACAAGATTGGACGTAATCATCAAAATCCAGTATCACCTTTCCAGTATATATGGACAATAGTCCATAAAACAACTTCAACAATAAAATCATTCTAGGAGATAGATGTTGCAGGCCTCCTAAAAGTGCATTAACTTTTTGTAGCCTCATCATCACCGGGTGCTTGAATGAATTTCTCACAGAGACAAGAACTTTGATGTACTCAAACGTATAAAAAAATCCTTGAAGATAGCTCTTAAAAACGCAATGAAAGGATAAATGATCCTCATAAATTGATCTTCACATGGGCATGTTCTCTTAGCCAATTAAATTTGCAAAGCGGTCCGCAACATCATCATTTGATGGAGTCCGCGAATTAATCCTCATTTGGACCTATCCATTCTAGAAATTTACTCATGGGTCTCCGCCAAAGGATGGGCAACAAAGAACTGCAATATAGCATAAGAGTAGTGTAAGGGACCGATGCACACATACCCACACACAGTCACTCAAACACACATACACACACACACCAAAGCGCATGGAATTGTGTTTGAATTAGAGTGTTACAAACAATAAATCAAACTGATGGAATATTATATCGTGTATCGTATACATGAAGATGAAATTAATCCATTCATTCTTGCTTCTAACGCGACCATATAGTGAATGAAATACCATACAAGAATGAAAGTCAACATGTAGTGAATCTAGTATCAGATGAAGGTAAACCGATCATTCTTGCATCTAAATCAACCATATAGTGATCACCATTATTCCATATATTTATTCATGAATCTAACATAAGTCAAACAAATTTGCATCTAACACAATCATATATGAGCAAGAAAATCACCATTCTTACATATAACAATATAAAAGAAAGTCACCATTCTTGTATATAACACCATATAAGATTAACACTTAGAAAAAATGATATATATATATATATATCCTAAGTTATTGGATTCGTATCGAAGGAAATGGAAAGATTCCTGAGAATAAGATGGAGCGCGACCAATGCAGAAGATGCAGGTCGAGATCTTGAGGACAGAGGTGATGTATGGAGAGGCTTGAGGGCTGGCCGAGCGTTGGGAGCGACGGGAGCGGCAGAAGAGGATGTGGCACTACAAGGAAAACAAATTCTGGCTACAGAACTATACCTACGGATGTGGGGTTTGTAACCACATAATTGGGCTCTGGCCACAACACGTCGTGACCAGTAGCCGTGGCTACAAGTCTCGTCACAAGAGTTCTTTAACCACGAATATGTCGTGGCCATTATAAGTGACCACAGAACTTGTCGTTGCCACAGCTCTGTATGAGGACTTTGGCCACGGAATTGTAGCTACGAGAAAGTAGTGGGCATGGAATTATCGTGACCACAAGTTTCCGTAGCCACATTCCGTGGTCACAACTCATTTTTCTTGTAGTGTGGTTTGAGTTGAAGGAATAGAAAGAAAGAAGAGGGAATGCGGATGTTCGATAATATAAACCCATCGGACACTGTCATTTAACCGTCCCCTATGTAAACAATAGGGGACGGTTTACTTAAGACCATCCCTTCTGAGCTCCGAAATTACATAAATTTGCGCCAGCAAAAAATGGATGCGATAGAAGGGGACGATCATAACCGTCCCCTTTGATTGAACTGATGGAGACGTTCACAGAGATCGAGAGGCGATGGTCTTAACCGTCCTAGGTACGAATCGGCGGGTACAGTAACATAACCATCCCCTATATTCAAGGTCGGGACGGTCAATTACTTGACCGTCGACTCTAAAACTGGTCAATAAACATTCCCTATGGTCATCAAGGGGGACATACGTTGTGCGACCGTCCCTTTTAGTATTTTAGGGGACGGTTGCTGAGAAACCGTCCCGAAACATTGTCGCCAAAGAATAATCTTTTTGTAGGGATTGTTACACACAATTACAGATAAATCTATGACTATGTTTATATACTAAAACAGATATACGAATGCGAATATTAGCACATGTCAAAGTGATATCTATATCGACATCCACTTTAAAACGAATATGGATATAAAAGTCAAAATTTGTATAAAATGAATACGATAAAGGATCATATAGTAATATATTCATATTCGCTTTTATCGCTAGTCATCAGGGAAAACACACGTATGCTGTTCTCTTCATATTTCATAATATAAATGAAAATATACATATTACCTCTCCTTATTAGTTTGATGCATCTCTGTATTTGTCCTTTATAAGATCCTCGTCCTTCTTAAATATGTAACATCAAAACCTGTATGTGATAGATCTATACTTGAAGCATGAGTTGGATTTACATATTCCCTCTCTTTAGTTTCTTGCATATCCAAATCTATCCTTTATAAGATTGTCATCCTTAAATATGTAACATCAAAACCTGCATAGATCCATACTTGGAGCATGCGTTGGATTTTAGTAGTATTTGAAACAAGTTTTCAACGTATTCATGACTTATATGTGAACATTTATGTTTAGTAGGACAAACAAGAGATGGTGAACCTATTTGTGACTATCTTGTCAATTTCATTTGCCTTTCCCTTTGCATCGAGATTGCTACTTTCCTATAAACCTTCATATCCTACTTTATGCGGAGACATCTACAATGATATCCTTTATATTCTCATTTTAAAATGGATTAAGAATTAATGAGAAATACATAAATTGAGATGGATATTTTAATTCATTAGCAAGTCTTAAGTTCACACATTCACAATAAAATCACACCTAGAGCATGAGTTTCTATTAACGAGTGAGAGAACATATTAATTTGGTTAGATGAAATTCGATCTAGTACGTCTATTTATAATGAATATGTGAGCTTAGGACTATGAGCACAACAAATAAACATAGCAGCTCTGATGACCGATGTGCAGTCCTATATCTATGTTAACCACAGCAAAAAATGGATATGATGGACCGAATGCTTAGTCCGGATACAAGTACGATAACCCAAATTAACGAGAACCGTTGTAAACGGACATTTACTACAAATTATTTACAAAAATAATAAAATAAAACACACACTCTCTCTGTCTCTCCAAAATAAAAGAAGATTTCTTTGCGCTTTTCAACGGACTCGATCCACAGAATCGCCAGCTTCCCTCTAAGTTGCGTCGGCCTTCGAGAAAGCTGCTCCAAATGCACCAGTTCCCTCGTAAGAAAAAAGAAAATTAAATATTAGAGAGAGGTATATAAGATATATACAGAAAATAAAAGGAAAAAAATGATGAGAAAAAAATAAAAAGAGTGAAATATGCACAAGAAAATCAGAGATTCCATGAGGAACAAACGTGAGATGAAGAGGAGGCGGAGGGCCAACACGAAGGAGTGACTATATAACAAAAACAACTATCTGCAGAAGGAGTTGCTATTTTATTTGGTATAACCTACCGGGGTATTTTTTCGTATCTGAATGATCAATCATGTGCTCAAGCGTACTTCAAGTGGAATCTGAATCCGGTCTCCGACGGAGCAGGAGTCATATACTTTCGACTGAAACACACGTTAGGTTTGCTTTGTCTATATAAGAAGGTTACTGCTCCTGGGCTGTTTGGCTCAGCGTGGAATAATTGCACCATCAACGGATGGAATAGAAATGCGGAATAACATGCAGACAAGCTTTCAAATCCATACATAGAGGTTTCAAGGCGTGATAGAAAGAAAAGGAACAGACAAATACCACACAATAACATAGGTTTTAAGACATCACACTCGCATGCTGCAACACACAATCTTCGTTATTCAAGGGAGACCTTCTTCCAGACACTGTCGGCTTGTTGGAGGGTTAATCGTCTGCAAACCAGGAGAAGGGATCGAATCCACTAGACGGGGATCCTCCATCGTCGTCGTCCGACTCACCGTCCAACTCATCGTCTGTGCCATGTTGATCGGACCACATCTGTCGGATCTGAAGCCCTTGGTTAGCCATTGTTGTCAAGGCAGCTCCACTCTGCAAAACATTCTTCACGGTCCCCGTACGACTTTCCCATGTATTATCTGCGGAGGAGGAGGTTTGTAGTCGAGCCCTTCCAGTTCTTGCGGATGTGGATCCCTGCATCGCGTCATAGATCAGCAGGGAATAATCTAAAGCTTCTCCTACGTACCTGCTCGCTACGAGGGGCAAATTGAGTAGTCATGTTGTACTATAAAATTAAATCCATTCAACTGGATGATGATGTCATCGGTCGTTACAATTTAAAAATGCAACGACTACCAACAACTACCACATCAGCTAAACAACAAAATAAACGAACAGCTTATCCAATATCTTACACTTCCGGAGAATCTTTTTCAAGCATAAAAATTGAGAAAAAAGTGCGTAAGTATCAGAGCAGAATGGAAAATCCAAGTGACTTATTAAACAGACGAAGAATATATGAGAATTGCAGCTTGGATGTAAAAGATCTCACTCACCTGTTGTCCTGACCTAACGCAATGGATGTGGAGGTCGAATCCACAAGCGTCGCACCTGAAGCAGAAGCCTTTCCCACTTTGTCCGCAAGCGTCGCAGCCGAATGTGCCACCACGATATGGCGGCTTTGTGGCAAAGACAAGAACATGTCGATGGCCTTGATGCTGAATTGTGGGAGGTGCGGTGGCGCACGACTTGTGCAGTAGATAGTCACAAGGATTGCAGATGTAAGCCACGCCGCTGCAGCTAAACAAGCATCCATCGCAGACGGCTCGGTCATTCGATATGACAGTGCGGTGCAGAAGGTGGTCGTAGTGGGAGTGGTGGTGGATGGTCTGAGGCTCCGGCTCTCCTCTGCCGGAAGCTTGCTGTGGACCCTGTCTACCCATCTTCTTGCTTGGTGATGTGTGTGCCACTGCTATACGATGGAGACGGGGTTACAATTTATAGGAGAGGTTCCCATGGAGGATGTCAACGACGACTCGGGATTGGGTAGTACGTAGCAATCGCACTCAATGCGCAATGGGGAAGTTGGTACGAATTTAATGTGAGCTTTGTCCTCATGTTAATTTTCCATCATTGCTCCCCTCTGTCTGTTCTTGGATCGGGTCGTCTTAAGTCTACGGTCTACTCCAACGTCAGAAATATCTCTGCTAACTTTAAATCTCGATGATAACACCTCCGGGTTATGTGATGTAACCATCAGTGCCTGCAGCCGTGTTTCTAACAAGGTCTATAAGCACCAAGCTTTACAAGATATTAACCTCATCGATAACTTTGATGATCGTGTATACGGTAATCACTCAGAAATCTTAGGCATCTTAAAATGATTATGAGATCCTAAATTTTCAGTGATATCAAGCAAACATGTTGGTTTTGCATGTAGAAGCTGTCTATAGTTATTGTAAGATAATTTAGGATTTTGTCAAGAAACAAGCATTCAATAGTGATTGATATTTAATTAAATATTTTTACAAATATTATTAAGCATCAATTAATCGTGTCAAATTTATAATTTCCTTTATTGATATTAAACGATTAACAATTTAAGAAATATATCTTGATGATCCAGTAATCAACCGACCCAGTTCCACTAAATATGGAATATCTAGGGAAAACGGTATCGGATTCACACAAAATAAAATTGAGCAGTTTGGTGGTTCATTTTTCTACTTACTTAAGATGTTTATTTTGTGTTTCATGACTGAAAAATAGTAAGAAAAAAATAATTTTCTACAGACCCAAGTTTACATGCAAAAATAATGTTACAACGGGAATTTTTCGAATCTTAATTTATGCACTTTTGATGCCAGCAATTGGCTACTATTTTGGAGAAATAGATATTCTAAATATTCTTTATTAACCAAAAAAATCATCGAAAGAGTGCACAAATAGTAACTTTACAAATTTATGAAAAATGATTTGAAACTTGCACACAACGCAAAAAAAATGACTCCCTGCACAACCGATATATGAAACCTTGTTTCCTTAGGGTTTGGATCCAATCCAAGACCTTCAACCAAGGATCCGACACCACTTGAGGGCTAGGATTTGGTCGTTAGCGCACATCACGAGAACGTGTGGATCGTATCAAATAAATCTAGGGCAACTAGTCATACTGGTTGCGGATTTTTTAAAAAAAAATAATAGATGAAACCACATGATTCAAGAAAATATCTCGAATCATTTCATCAAAATCATAAAAGACTAATTAGAATTGCCTCTTGAAGCTTATTTGTGATCGTTAATCTCTAAAGTAAGAGATTCTCCTGTCTCAAGTTCGATTCGATGAAGAGCGCACTTGCAGGCGCGTTGATGAAACATGTCTTCCTATAATCTGAGTTGACAAGCCGAGAAAAGGAACTCTTGGTTTCATCTCGTAAAATCCGTATCCATCCTCATGAGCAAGATGCACCGAAGAAGGTAGAGATCCACGAGCAGTCAATCCAGCAGCAAAACGACGACGTGACGACGATGGGTATCTCTCAACATCATATTGTGGTCGGCCACAATATAAAAGAGAGAGAGATGGGACACGTGGAGAGATAGAGGGAGGGAGAGAGTTGTTGTTCTTCAACTCTTGCGTAACAGAAAAGGCTAGGGATGCCCCTCCTTTTATACTAAATTAGATGGCGGAGATTTTTTAAACGTTTTCGTCGAGGGTCTAAGTATTCTCAAGAGGTGAGAACACTGTCGTTGTGGCGACCGCTCACTAAAGGCGAATCAGACAACAATTAACCTACAATTAAGAATCAAGCAATGAAAATAAAATATGGAGTTATGTTTTATTATAACTCTACAGTGGATGTGTATATGTGTAAGTATGCAGAGTATTGAGCTCAGGGAGAAAACAATAGATTAGTGCAAATAAATGCACAAAAGATGTGTGTTATTCTCGTCTATTTATTGTTTTGCAGGGTTTTAATTTTTTTTTCAAAATTTTATTTGATTTTCATTACGAAAATATTTGTGGGTTTTTAATTTAATTAATAAAAATATTATAAGAATAATAATAAGAATAAAAATTGAAGTAAGAGAAGAGACTAGTAAAGAGAAAAGGAAAAAAAGGAAATGTTTTGGGGATTTTCTAAAATATGTAAAGTAAAATCAAAGAGATAAAATAAATTATGTTTAGTCTTTTAATTGTTTTGCAAATGTTTTTGTGAATTGTCAAAGAGTTTTTGTCATTTTCATTTGTTTTTATTATCGAAATAAAGGAAAATAAATAAATAGAAAATTAGGGACTATAAAATGGACCTCAAAATATTTATTGGTTCAGATTGGGCCTAATTTTAATATCCCAACAAAATATATTAAATAAAGAAAATTAGAAAGTGGAATTAATATTTTTGGTTTTTAGAATATTTTATGATTCTTGTAATATTTTTATGGTTTTGTAATTTTTGGGGGGTTTCTTTTGTATTTTTGTTTGATTTTTGATATTTGTTAAAATATAAGTAGTCTAGATAATGTATTTTTTAGTAATTTTGGAGGTGTTTTTCTAATTGTTTGGAATTTTTAAAGCTAGACATGGAAAGTTTGCTCTATTTTTAATTTTTAATAAATAGAAATATAGAATAAAATATCTTAATAAAAATATATGTCATCGATAATAGTGTAAGATTTTTATCATAATTTTCTACAAATTTTAGAGCATGGAATGTATTGCTAATAAATAAAAAACTACAAAAAGAAATTACAACCTAGCAAGGGCTAATATACAATCAATTAAAAGTTTCCCATGATTTTTGAACCCTCAAGCAAAGAGAAGATAGCTGCTTACGTGAGGCTCTTTGTCTGCTCAAGATAATCCCAGCCTCAACTGAGGACCACTTTCGGCTTTCTTCTTCTTTTGTTTGCATCACCTCTCTGTTATCTCCCAATGCGTAAACAGAAAACAAATAAGGAGGCAAATGCTACAAAAAAAGCAATGCAAGTCGTGAAACGGGAAGGCTCCTTGCGAACAGCAATCTAATTGGATTTTTAGCATGCGCCTTCAGCAGGGAACAACAGAGGAAGTAGCATCCGAAAGCAAGGATTCGGGAAAAGGGGGATGTGGAACTGTGTTGATGCTTCAGAAATTGATTGTTATTCCATATTCATATTTAAGTAGAAAGTGGCAGAAACGAAAGTCAAGAAAGCTTTTATTGACTAATTTTCACGCGTTTGTACTCTAACGTGAAGAACAATTGACTATCTGTGTTTATTCTTGACATAGATACATAAAAAGGAGAGTGAAAACTTAGGAGAAATGATTTTTTTTGCAACCAATCTCAAAAGATTTCTTTATTGCAGTAAAAAGTGAGAAAATTGGAGGAAAACAATTAATATTTACATTTATCAAATGGAAAATTGTTTCATTTACTTCCTCTTGGTTGCCCTTTGAGAGCACTAAACCTAAATTTACATTTACCAAAGTTACCGATCTTTATGATTTGTTCAATATAATTTTAAGCCAATGTTATTTGGTCTAGAAATATAACACGATTAACTCAGTTTATTTATTTTCAAACCAAACAAATCTCAAATATTGAATATATATACATATAATATCCAATATAATATCCAGTTGCTATCTTATCGATTTTATGTAGATTTTGACATTGGTATTCATTTATGTTTTAAAACGGATATAAATATAAATAACACTCGGACATTCACAACTATCCCTACTGTGTGCATGCGTGTGCATGCGTGCACACATACTTCACAATATAGCAGAATTTTATAGCTCCATTCAGCATTGTTGATATAACTATTTGAAATAAGGGTTTTTATCACTTGTGCCCCTCCGAGATATCGCAATTTCAGTTATGCTCCTATCTTTTTGGCAATATCAGTTGTGCCCCTCACTTCTTTCTCCGTTATCACTTGTGCCCTTCCGTCAGATTGACCGTCAATGAATTGACTTAACCATGATTTTTTCAAACTTTGGTGTAGTTAAGAGGGGTATTATTGTCCAGACTTCTTCTTCATCTTCTTCCTCCTCCATTTGTTCTTCTTCCTTTCTCTTCATAATTTCTCTCTCTTAGTGACACCTTCATGCACCCATCGAATCTCTAAAATTTTTACATTTTCGCGGATATATCACTCATTACGGATCAAACAATGAATTTTATTGATTTTTTTTGTGAATTTTTATAAATTAATTAGTCAAAATTTTATCTTATCTTAACAAAAACTGAAGCAGGGGGAGGGGGAGGCATGGGCGGCTCGGCTAGGGCTGCGGCTAGGTCAGATGGACTGGATGGAGGCGGGGTGGTGGTGCGAGGGCCGGTGCGAGGTGGGGCACGGGGGTGCGAGACCTGCGTGGCGGCGTGGGTGCGGGAGGGGTGGCGAAGGCGATGGGGCGTGGTGCGGAGGAGGACTTTTCTGTCCTTTTTTAAAAAATTTAATTCCATCTGTGTCCTTGAAGTTAACGTCCGTTTGTGTTGGTTATGGACGGTCACTAACACGAGGGACACAAGTGATAGATTAGCAAGAAGTGAGTAGCACAACTGATATTACCAAAAAGATAGGGGCATAACTGAAATTGTGATATCTCGAAGAGGCACAAGTGATAAAAACCCTTGAAATAATATACATTTTATGTTATAGTTCAGTTAATTTATAAAATTCTTTCTTTTATTATTCATATCCAATTCATATTTATATCTTATGCATATTTATTTTGAAGGATAGCACAACACAATTATTATATTCGACACAATCGTATCCACGTTCATATTTTAGAATAGGTAAAGACATGATTATACATGTACTAAGATCCCTATCCAACAAATGTTATCGATAATACACATTATTACCTTTCAAAGATCAGATACGGAATTGAAGAGTCTTATGTGTAATTTACACTTTTAATATTGCTGCATAAATTGGAATTCTTGAAGTGGATTTGAATTTACTCTTTTGCATAATTTAAACTTATGAGGGTTGTCAATAGTTCTTGTTCAATTAGTTCGAGCAACAAGGAATATATAAATATTATAGATAAAGATAATGAATGATATAATCATGACGCAAACTCTTTATTCTACAACAAAGCCTTTTATCCGAAGACAAGGGGATCTTAACCCACACAACTAGCAGCATAGTTGCAAATTAATGATCGAGTAGGCCGTTTAATCAAGTCGAGCGGTGGCCGACTCATCTAGGACTAAACTATCACTAGTTTATTTGATTAGTAGGCCAATTAGTCAACCAATTATTTTGGACATTATTTTTGCTTTTTAAAAAAAAGCATACCTAATTTAAGATGCATAATGTTTGATTGGAATTCAATTGTTTCTTTTATTTCCTTATATATGGTAGTATAAAAATATATAAATTTATATAAGTATATAAGAAGGGTAAAATGTGTATGCCCCATAGGGGGAGCTAACTTAGCTCCCCCGCCCTTTTTTCACAATTTTTTTTATTTTTTTGAAATCTAAAACCGTGTAAATTCATTATTAAATCCCTATATTATGTCATTCAAATTTCATGCGAAACAGAGACTCGTACGACCTCCATCCAAACGGGGTCGATTTAAAAAATCCTGTTACCGTTAAAAAAATGATTGTCTGGATGGAGGCCGTAGGAGTCTCTGTTTCACACGAAATTTTTATGACATAATATAGGGATATAGTGATGAATATTCATGGAAAAAATTTTCAAAAAAAATAAAAATTTTTGAAGAAAATAGAGCGGGGGGAACTAAGTTAGCTCCCCCTAGGGGGCAGCCCCATTTTCCTCATATAAGAATACATGTATAAAAATGATTTATCTATTTACAACAATTAAAAAATATATATAAATCAATTAAAATCCATCTAAAACCTGTTAGCTATCCAAGTGCAAATTAATCCTTATTCAGTGACCCAATCGATCGAATAATAAAACCCGACTTTTACAACCTTGGTTAGCAGCTGCATCAGTCTGCAGATTAGATGTTATACCAATAAAAGGGAATGTTGTCCCAAGATAAGGGGATGTTGATCTGGTTTGTAGTTGTTCCTTGATAATAAATTGATATCAGCAAATTAGATCAACAAAAGAATCAATCTGTGACGCAAACGTCTCCGCGGGACCAGATATTGAGTACCATAAGCAGTCATATACCCAAATCATCACATTATATGAATCTGCAAAAGACTTGTTGTCTCTTTAGACAGAAACACATCACAATAGAAAGCTGTGAGAGATCCATAACCTACATAAATAGGTTATGTTTAAACCGATCATAAATAGGCAAGAAAAGCCTTTCTTCTGCACCAATTAAACAAGATGAAACTGACGATCATCGATATGTCTCTACATGACGAACCAAATGCAAATCATCTCACCAGTGCAGATCCATAACCTAACCATGTTATAATCAACGTTTCTTTCTTCCATGATACCAAACAATATGAAACATTGTCAAGATCAGATTCCAATCTACAGACGAGATCAGGATTCAGTTGAATAAATACAACCCTACCACTGCAACTCACATCCAGTGCAAGCTATCCGCATACCGGAGCAATATAGTCAGCAACTCAAGAGTACAGGGACGAGACTAACCATACTGATCAGAATCAGAAGTTACACAATGCAAGTTACTTCAAATTTGTCTCCTCAGCGAGGACAAAGCAAAGCTGCATGAAGTAGCAGAAATTTTTCGTTATGAAGGGACTTCAATTAAAAGAAAAAAGAATCCGGATAACGGTAGACAGGATATTTGTAGGCACTTCAAAAATCTTCTAAACAAGCAACATTTTTTTCTGAAAGCTGTGAAGGGTGACCTGACCACCCTTGCCGGTTAATCATATTCTACAAAATTAAATGACAAAATTAAATGACACAAAAACCAGGACTCCAAGGTTCAGCAAAGCACTATACGTATGCGTTCGGACAGATACTGAATAGCAATTAAGCGGTATGCGGGGGCATATGCGGAGTATATGCGGTTCTATGCGGTTTTCTATATTTATTTAAAAATAAATGAATATTTACAAAAGTGACTACAACTAAACTGAATTTATGAATAAATATGATCCAACGGAAGATCTAAGAAAAATGCTTTTCATGTAGAGCTCAAAATAGTACAACTAAATATCAAAGTCATCAAAGATAGTATTGTATAATATGATTTAATATATAGAATCAAAATAATACAAGATCCGGATCTTAAGATCCGGATTCGATTACCCAACTAGACCTTAAGCGGGCGCACAGAGCGCATATGCGCCCGCACAGCTTGCATATGCGGGCCATATATACGCAAATGATGCATAAAGCGGGGCTTCAGATAATCGGCACGGTAAGGAGGCCGCTTAGGCATATGCGGCCACATATGCGGCCGCACGGTCCACTTTCATGAACAGAGACTCCAACAGAGTTTTCTGAAAGCGTAAAGGGTGACCACCCTCGCCGATTAATTATATTCCACAAAATTAAATGATACAATCAGACGCGTAAAGGGTGGATGTATGGACACACACATAAAGATCGATTTCGGAATAATGCAATCAGAAGGATAGTTGGTGTAGCTCTGATCGAGGATAAGATGCGAGAAAACCGCTTAAGATAATTTGGCCATTTGCAAAGGTTGATGCACTAATTAGGAAATGCGAGTTTTGGGATGTTGAGCCGGTTAAGAGAGTGAGGGAGGCTCAAGAAGTGTTGGAATGAGACTATATGAAAGGATCTTAGTTTTTTGGATCTATGTCCGAGATTGACCCAAGATAAATATGAATGGAGGCAAAGAATCCATGTAGCCGACCCTACTTAATGTGGGAAAAGGCTTTGTTGTTGTACAGGAAAATTATCATGATGATTTGTCCAATATTTTATACGTAAATTTCACAATTCAACAAAAAAATAGACTTCATCATACAATTGTTCGTTCCCTCTAAAAAGCCAAGTCAATATGTTGAGAACAAAAGGATGAGACTTGAAACATGACACAAATTCTCACATCACATGTTCGCTTGGACTTTTTTTGGCTGCAGAGGCCCCAAACAGGGGAGCAACGGCCTGACAGTCCCCTCTTCCTAATGAACAACAGAACAGGTGAGTTGAGAGAGTGGAAGGATGAGCTAAAAAAATGTTCAACAGCATGGTGATTCCCATTTAATAAGTTGACTAAAGCCATAAGCAGCACTGGACAGATAAATGAAACCAGAACAAGATAATTCCATTCAGAAAAAGGAGAATAATGGACATAATAAGGCAATCAGACTAATCCCAGTAAATAAACCAGAATAAAAACTAGTTTGACCTGTTTCAGCAAGTGTTTTGTTATAGTAATCGAATTAAATCGCCAACTCAACTACGGTCGGTACCAAGCCCGGGTAAATGAGGAGGGTTGCATTAGGTAGCCGACATCCAAAGTAGAACAATCGGAGATAACTTCCTAAATAATATTTTTTAAAAAAATACTACTTAGGAAGTTGCCTCATGACAGTCGGATCTTTTCAACATGGATTTAAGCAAACATTTAGATTTCATCAGGGTGTTCCTCACCATAGAAGATCGTATTGGCGATATATCGTCGATATATCAGTTTCAGAAGGAAAGGGGTTTCGATATCACCCAGTATCCTTTTAAAGTGTATCGGCGATATATCGCCATATCAGCTCATATCGGTCAAAAATGATGGGATTCAGTACAAAAAAACCCGGATATCAATCGATATCGTCGATGTTTCGCCGATATCTCTATATATCAATGCTATTATTTATGCAAGATTGATTCCACTACTTACCTAGCTACACCCAGTATTAAAACACATATCTAGCTACAACTAGTATTAATACACACATTGATTTACATATATTTTGTTTCGGGTATGGTGCAACAGGAGGATGCATACAATGGTTCTTCAACTTGAGGGTGTACAATCAATTTTAATTCATCTTTTCCCTCCCCCCCTCGAGAATATCATTACGAATTATGTCTCTTAAAAAATATTATATCTACCATGAGAGAGAACTGGACAGGGGATGATTCAGATCCTCCACGGAATTCTTGGTTTTAGTTACAATATTACATTGATTTAAATATATTGTATTTATTTTTTTAAATAGATAAAACTTTATACCAAAGAAACATCGTCTCCTTAAACATTATGTACATTTTTTGAATCAAATGACTCATGTCAATGCCATTCACTATGTCATGTGACTAATATGACCGATATGAGCGAGTGATATAAGGATCATGGATGATCTATAGTTATGTGTTAAGTGTATATTTGCAAAATATTTCATGTTGTAAGAACTTAAATGAAATCCATTTCCAATATCTATAAGTCAATTCTTCAAAAAAAATATCTACAAGTCAAGAATCAACAATAATATCGATATGTTCGAAATAATCGATATATGCGATATAAGCTCCATAGAAGATCGATGTGTGTGATCTAAGAGTATATTTATAAGTTATTTAGTGATCTAAGAACTTTGATGAACTCTATTTTCAATATATATATATATAGGTCAACAACTAACAGTATTAGTGATATACTCGATATGACTGATATGAACAATACAAGGATCATAGTCTTCATAAATGATCTATATGTGTCATCTAAGTGTATATTTGTAAGTTAGTTAATGTTATAAGTACTTGAATGGAATCCATTTCCAATATTTATTGATCAGGAATAAACATTAACAATGATATGCTCAATATGACCGATATGTGCGATATATGTGCTATAAATGATGATCGAAATGTGTGACATAAGTATGTATTTGTATGTTATTTGTTGTTTTAATATCTTAGATGATCTTATTTCATAAAAAAACAACAAAAAATGACTTTTTTGAGCCATTTCAAACATTTCAACCGATATAGCCGATATATCCTGATATATCCATTTTTGGACGGACCGAAACGATATCAATACGATCTTCCTTATTCCTTACTTGCGACATGTTGCATCGCCCGAATGCAATGAAAAATTGGCAAGGACCACTAATCGCAACCTAGATGTAGTTCAAAATTTGCAATGCTCGCCACTGTTGTAAAAGTCGTCTGACTGGCCCGACTAGTCTAGTCAGTGGGGTGACCAACCGAGTACCGACTAATTCCGACGAAGTACACTAATCGAGCGATGTTTGCTTGGAGATACCATGTTTTTAATATTTTTTTATAGCAAACTTATTATTATATGCTTAATGTTTTATTTAAATTCAATCACTTCTTTTATTTTATTATGGTAGTATAAAAATGTACAAAATCTATGTAAGCATATGTATAAAAATAAGTTATATATTTAAAATAATGATAAAAATCAAAGTCGATTAAGGTCCGACTACATCCGATTAGTCATCCGATTGCCGATTAATCCTTAGTCAGTTACCCAACCGACCGAGTACCGACTACCGATTTTTGCAACAATGATTCTCGCATGAGGAACGCATGTGAGTAAATAGGCTAGTTCCGATGCATCACTACCTGGATGCAATCCAAAATGTGCAAGGGTTCTCGCATGATGGACGGATGCGAGTAAAGAAGTTAGTCCAAAAGATGTTACAAAGGAAGTTGTGGATAGGTAGTAGGAATATTGACACTTTAGCTTGAAAACTGGTGGAGATAGTGGATACAATGGAAAGAAGGAAGATTCAAATACTATGTCTTTAAGAGACTAAATGGATTGGAGAGAAAGCAAGGGAGATCGAGAAGACGAGCTTTAAACTCTAGTATTCAGGTAAAGATAAAGGAAGAAACAATGTTAGAGTAGTTATCCATAAGGATTTGAAGGATTGTCTAGTTGAGGTGCAAAGATTCGGAAATTTTGAATATCATCTCAGTTTATGTACTGCAAATTGATTTAGATAAAAGGACTGAACAAGCTTTTTGGGAGGATCTGGATAAGATTTTGCAAGAAATCCCACAGAGAGAAATGATTTGCCTGGGTGGAGATCTTACTTGACATGTAGGAAAGGATGCTTCAGGATATTCTAGTGTTCATGGAGGCTATGGTCTCAGGGATAGAAATGAAGAGGGAAAAATCATTCTAGATTTTGTAATAGCACATGATCTTTTATAAAAAACACTCTCTTCAAGAAGAGGGAGGGACATTTAATTACTTATAAGAGTGGCCTGACTAGAACACAGATAGACTACTTGCATTGAGGAGAAGAGATCGGTTGTGTTGCAAAGTCTGCAAAGCAATCACAGGAGAGAGTTTGAGAACCCAACATCGCTTGTTAGTCTTTGATATGCAAATAAAAAGGCTAGTAAAGAAAAGGAGAGTTCCCAAGATTACTAGAACCAGATGGTGGAATCTTTAACTGAAGTAAACAAGCTTCAGGTAGAAGGTTTTAGAAGACTTATCTTGGGATCGAGATGTGGGAGGCGGTAGCATCTTGTATCCGAAAGGTGGCCAAAGAGATGTTTGGCGAGTCAAATGGAGGAGCTTCATGCCAAAAGGAGGCTTGGTGATGGAGTAGAGGGGTGCAAGAGAAGCTCAAAATGAAAAGAGCATATTTTAAAGCTATGTCTAAGGATAGAACAAAGGAAATTATCACAAACTACAAAATAGCGAAGAAGGAAGCAAAGACGACCGTAAGAGAAGCTAAGTCAAAAGCTTATGAAGTTTTGTACAAAAATCTCAACTCAAAGGAGGGCCTGAAGGATATACTCAAGATGGCCAAAGCATGATTAAGAAAGACCAAAGATCTTTCTCAAGTAAGATGCATTAAGGATGAGGAAGGTCGCGGGCTTGTTACTTAGAGGGATACAGAGACTAGATGTAAGCAGTATTTCCATAAACTTTTCATCGAGGAAGCAAATAGAGAGATCACTTTAGGTGATCTAGATAGTAGTGAAAGTAACTTGAATCGTGCAAGCTATAGATGAATACAAAGAAAGGAAGTAGAGGCCTGAGAAATGTGTAGGACCGGATGACGTCCCTATAAAAGTATGGAGAGTTTTAGGTGAGCGTGGTTTGACTTGGCTTATGAATTTATTCAATGTTATTTGGCGAAGCAAGAAAATACCTGAAGATTGGAGAAATATCGTAGTACCTGTTTATAAGAACAAAAGAGACATTCAAAATTGTTCAAATTATAGAGGCATCAAGTTGATGAGTCATAATATGAAATTTTAGGAATGTGTGATTGAAAGAAGGTTGAGGCAAGTTTTCAAAGTAAAAGAAAATCAATTCGGATTCATGCCAGGTCGGTCAACTATTAAAGTCATCCATTTGTTGAGGAGAACAATGAAGATTTATAGAGCTAAAAGGAAGAACCTCCATATGATCTTTATTGATTTGGAGAAGGCTTATGATTCTGTCCCACGGGAGATATTATGGAGAGTTTTGGATAAGAGACAAGTACATGTCCTATATATTAACCTTATAAAGGATATGTATGATAGTGCTTATCTTGTGTAAGGATCCAGTATAGGAAGACTGACTATTTTGACATCAACATTGGTTTACATCAAGGTTCAGCTTCGAGTCCATTTCCTTTTACTTTGATTATGGACGAGTTTTGGAGAAGAGACAAGATACCTTGGTGTATATTATTTGCTAATGATATTGTGTTGATTGATGAAACTAGAGATGGAGTAAATGAGAAGCTTGAGGTTTGGAGACATGCATTGGAGACTAAACTAAAAGATTTCGTATAAGTAGGGTTAAGACTAAATATTACTAGAATAAATGCAAGCTAGCTAAAGTGGAGAGGAGCTTCTATTGTTCTCTGTGATAAGAAAATTCTTTTAAAAATCAAAGGAAAGTTTTACAAAGCAGCTATGAGATATGTTATGCTCTATGGATCTGAATGTTGGTTTGTCACCTGTGAACCATAGACATGTGCAGAGAATGGCGTAGCAGAAATGAAAATGCTAAGGTAGATGTGTGAACACACACACACACACGTAAAGATCGGATTCGGAATGATGCAATCAGAAATAAAGTTGGTGTAGCCCAAATCGAGGATAAGATGCGAGAAAACTGCTTAAGATGGTTTGGTCATTAGCAAAAAATATCAGCTGATGCACCAGTTAGGAGATGCGAGCTTTGGGATGTTGAACCATCTAAGAGAGGGCGATGACGACCCAAAAAGTGTTGGAATGATACTATATAAAGGGATCTTATTTTTTAATATAAGAATGAGATTAACCCAAGATAGATCTGAAAGGAGGCATAGAATCCATTTAGCCAACCCTACTTAATTGTGGGAAAAGGCTTTGTTGATGTTGTAAATGAATGAAGTCACCACACCCTTCACAAGTGAGAATTCAACCAGCAGGTGATGCTGTCAGACAAATACTATTTTGAGATATTTGAGCAAAAATTCTTTTTGTCAGAGTATTTGGTTATGCGTCATTTATATGAGATATGGGTAAATGGATCACTCCAGGATCCATTTAACACATCCAAGTCTTTAGTCTTACATCTACCAGTTGGGAGATGTAGAGACTTGGTGAGAGCTATATAAGTAGCCCCTCATCCCTTGTATTCAAAGAAGAAAAGCAATAGAAGCATCAGCTCTTTGTGGTGTTCTCCCGTGGTTTATCCTGCTCCTTAGGGAGGAGGATTCCACGTAAAATCCTATTCTTCAATATTTTCTTTATCTCTATTATTCCACGTACATTCCTATTTTCTAACATGGTATCAGAGCGGGTCGATTCTTAAGGAATTTAAGTTCTTTATTTTTATTCGAAAATCGATTTTTGGAGTTCTTGTTCTTGAAATTTTATTTGAAGATCCAATTATTCAAATCTTGAAGGTCCAAAGGCATCTAGAGTTTCTGAACCCTAGTTTCAAAAGGGCCACTGTGTCAGCCTAGCATGCCTCTATGTCGAAGAAGAAGAAGAAGAAGGCGTTTGCTCTTGTTTCTACAGGTTGCACCACCTTATTCCCGTGCATGCGACATGATGACCTCATGGACCCCAGCGTAAGATCTGGGTTCCTTTTCCAGGAACCCTAATGTGCCTCGAACTCCATCTCTGGGACTCGCGTAACTCCTAGACGGAGACGAGACCCCCTACTCCAAATCCCACATACACAGCAGCCTCCAGTGGAGGCGCCCAGGCGAGCAGCTACAGGCGCGCGGTGCATCTCCCAACTGCACCTCTACCATCTCGCGATTTCCTTCAGGCTCCAGCTATATTCGAAGAAGGGGTCCCTAACTGGAAACCAAAAGGCACGCGAGCTTCTCTCCATGCCAAGGCGACGACAGGTCCAACAGATCTCTTGCACGCGAGCCCCTTCGTTCCATCTCACCAAGCGGTGGCGTAAGCCTCCTATCCTGAACCCTACAGGCGGCTTTCTATCAGTTCTCGAGCAAGCCGAGAACCCCATCACAGGCGCACCGTGCAATGCCATCGTTTATCGCATGCGGCGAGCCTGATCTCGCTGAGCTCCAAGGCGTAAGGGCTCCAGGCTTCCAGAGGTGGCGGCGATTCCGAACGATCTCCAATGTCGTATCCCTCCTCCAGTCGAAGACCTCCGCCCGCAGCCCCTGGCGATGACGATGCCCCTCTTCCAGGAGATCTCGCCTCCTCACGTGAGTGCAGATCCCATCTCCCTCCTAGAGGCATGTGTTTGAGGCTGAAATGGTTCCCATGATGGGAACCATAGGGCTCGATGGCCCCTTTAGTAAAAAAGGGGCCTTTGTTGCTTATGGTCCAAATAAATGGGCCAAGAGTTGTAAAAAAAGGGTGTGGGTTGCATATAAAAAATGATAAAGGAAAAGTCAGCTTATAAAAAAGGGGATGATGCTGCAGCTTAAAAAAAAAGAAATGTTACATTTCTTTGGACCCTACTTAGGTCAAAATTGAAAAAAAATCAGAAAAGTCGTGTATAAAAATTTAAAAAAATCGTACGCAAGTTAAAAAATGGTTTTTAAAAAAATGATTTGAAAAGCCGAAAAAAATAAAGTCGGCTTATTTGATTTCTTGTTTTTCCCCATTGTCTTGTCTTCTCCCAACATGATCACCACAATTGTTTTCCGACCAGTACGGGAGAGAGGGCTAGTATTGTGTAGAGTCAGGCCGGATCCAGATTCAGATGTCAGATTCCAGACCGGCCAGTTTTTCCAGACTCAACGGATCTTCAAATTTCAGACTCGATGATTGGTTCCGAGTCCTCAGTTTTCAGACACACGCATATATGCGGTCTTTTCAGATGTGCACATGTATGCCATCATATTTTTGTGGTCCCCGTCATTCTTATTTTCGGTCAGGATTTCATGTAATCCATATACTCTAAAGTAGAGTACCATTCCCTATGTCATGTTGTCTAGGATTTTCATGTGGCTTCATAGGGACTCCAGAGTAAAGTATCATTCTCCGTGCAGATGGGAGAGACCCAGTTCTCCGACGATGAGACTTCTTCAGACTCCATTCTCAAGCGATCGTGAACTCCAGTACGACATCTTTCTGAGGTGCCTATGAGAGAGAACCTACTTCGAGGTCCCTATAAGAGAGACCCTACTTCAAAGATCTGCATATGGATAATTAGTGATGCTCTTTTCGACCCGTTCAGAGATGAATCAGGTGTCCACATGTTGTGGCGGGCCATAGTTCTCCAAGTAAAGACTCATTCTTCAGTTGCAGTGATTCTAACAGATGTAGGACAGAGCACATGCTCTCCGACGAGGAGTTCAATTGACTTACACTCCAACTTGTTAATCCCTCTCACCTACACGGCATGAGAAGCAACGTCCTGAACATCAGCCGACAGTTGTGCGCTTTGAGTTGATATTGTCTGTAGTGTCATGTATTGTAAGTTGAGTTTTCTTTTTGTTTGTCCAAGCTGAGCATTGCATGCTCCAACTTGAGGGGGAGTGTTGGAGTATTTGGTTATGTGTCATTTATATGGGAGATGGGTAAATGGATCACTCCATGATCCATATACCACATCCAATTCTTTAGTCCCACATCTACCAGTTGGGAGACGTGGAGACTCAGTAAGGGCTATATAAAGCAATAGAAGCATCAGCCTTTTGTGGCGTTCTCCCGTGGTTTCATCCCGCTCCTTACAGAGTAAGGTTCTACGTAAAATCGTATTCTTCAATTTTTTTATCTTTATTCGGATACGCTTCCGCATTCCTATTTTCTAAGACTTACATCATTTTTTCACTATTTAGTCTTTCAACAAATTGATCACATATACAGACCAGATATCCATCCAAGTATCCATTTAAAAAGAGGATACAGGGACAAGAAATACCATAACAGGCATTCATAAAGCTTTCCACCTAGTACCAAATTATCCCCTGCCTACAATGATATTTTCCAAGGTTGCAGAAAGCAGTTGTCGGTACTCGGTCGGCAGGGTCACTGACTAAGGATTAATCGGCAGTCGTACGACTAATCGGGTTAGTCGGAAATTAGTCAGTTTTGAATTTTTTAATTATTTAAAGATATAAATCAATTTTTATACACATATTCTTATGTATTTGTATTAATTTGTATATTTTCTATACTATCATAATGAAATAAAGAAGTATTGTCTTTAAATATAACATTAGGCATATTAGAATAAGTTTGCTTTTAAAAAAATTGAAAAACTAAAAAATTAAAAAATCTCTATGTAAAAGTTGGCCTTATAGTCGGGCGACTAGGCGGACTAGTCGGCCCGATTAGTCAGGTTGACCGACTAAGGGCCGACTAGGCCTAGTCGAGTCGGCTACCCCACCTATTCGACTAGCCGGGCCGACTAATCGGCCTAGTCGGCTGACTTTTACAACAGTGATATTTTCCATTTTACCTAATAACACAATCTATCATACATAGGGCAATCAGGCGCTTGAAGCTTGCAGATTGATTGTGGATTCATTCGCCCATTGTCAGCCAAAAATATATCAGAAAAAAAGAATAATCACAAAACACTATATTTTTTTAGAAAATAAATTGTTAAAATCGTTTTTTTCAAGAAAACATTTTAAGCTTCCGGTATTATTATTTAAGATGACGAAGATTGAATCTTTCATTTGTTAGGTGGGCATCCATTGGCATGCTCATTCAAGCCAAACTATCTCTAAAACTGAGTACTAGATCATAAATTACTAACCAAACTCTTACATTTGTATATCCCCAATCTCATCAACCATCCAATAGCCAGCCTCAAATCAAACCCTCCAGCTATACTAATGTTCACATCCAAATTTATATCAGGATTCATTGCCACCAAAATGCATAATTCTCATCCCAAATTGGATCATTCCATTATCAGATTTTTATTCTAGCTCGCAAAGAGAACTAGAGTGCAACTTGATGCCAACATCACACTTGTATGTAAGAATGTGCTAGTTCTAAACAACAGACCTTGAGATTATTTTATCTACAAATTAGAGCTTCAGATAATTTTTATGTCGATATCAAGCCAACCCTCATCAACAAACTCAAACATGCATATGATAATATTTAGAACCCAATTTGAATATCCTTGTTAGTTTATGCGGATCTGGACCAAGTTGTTAGGTCTTGATTAACATGCTTTATGTACAATATTATACTTAAGGTCACAGACCAAATGACTATATCCAAATACTAACATATGCATAAATTGATCATGGCCTGGATAGATCTCAACTAATATACAGATCAAACATATAAATATATGTGTTTTAGTCAACAATAATAAACAGATGACGATGATGATGATGGAAAGTTTAGTTTCAAAGCAAAGAAAGTAGACACAGAGCAGAGAGTACCTCAACCACTGATGGTATCTGTGGAGTTGTCATTCTCCTCCTCTGCCTCATTGATCCCGATGGCATCCTCCTCGTGCCCCTCCTCCCCCCGCATCTTCGCGATCTCAGCCCATGCCTTCTCAAGAATTCTCCTCTTCTGCGCCTCCAAATCCCTCTGGAACTCCTCCCTCATCCTCTCCAGCTCCACCATCTGCTGTCCTCTCCTCTTCTCTATCCTCTCGTAAACCTCCCCAAACCTATAAATGGACTCCGCAAGCATCCTACAAGACACCAAACCCAACCCACCCGCACTCCTCTTGCTCCGTGGAGGCGGTGGGAGCCCGTCCGACTCCTCGTCCTCCTCCTCCTCCGCCAATTCAACCCTGGCAGCACATCCGTTCACCGTGGCCGGTTCGTCTTTTGGCTTCACCAAAGCGAACTGTCCCCTTTCGACTGCCAACGGCCGTCTCAACGGAGGCACCCGAGCGACCGGATGAGGGGGAGTGGACGGCGGTCCCATCAATTCCTCCATCCTACTGAAGTAAATCCACTCACTCCTCGAGATGATTCCTTGCCGCAGCTTCTCCGTTTCCTTCTTGTACTTCTTCTTCAGTGTGTCGAGGCGATTGCGGCACTGTGTGTCGGACCGGGCGATCTTCGAGGTGAGGTTGACCTTGCGGGCGACGGCGGACCACTCCTCCAGCCTCAGGCTCTTCCGACCGTTCCGTACGTAAAGCTCCCCCCACTTCTCCAGCAGCACGAATGTCGACTCCGCCGACCAATCGGCGGGATTGTTGCGAGCAGGCACGCGCGGCACCCGCGCAGCGAGATCAAAGCCCGAAGCGTAGTGGTCGAGCTGCCGTCGCTTGCCACGGCTCTCCGGTGAGGAGCCATCGTCGGCGTTCGCCCGCCGGAGGCCGGACCCGCCGTCGTCGTCGCTGTTGGAGTCGTACTCCTCTTCTTTGATTGGAGCAGCGATGCGGTGAACGGAACGGTGGTGGGGATAACCCGAGTCCATGGCGGTGTGGGAAGGAGGTGGGAGTTAGGGTTTGGGGAGGTTGGGGGGAGTGGAGATCGTGGCCGTTAAACGCGCAGGGGGTGGTGATGGGAACACGGAAACCGAGGTGAGCTGACCCGTTTGGATGTCTGCTGGCGACGGCGGGGAGGGCCGCGAGTTGCAGCCGGCGCCTGACGTGGGCTTTGTCCATCGCCTGTTTTCCTTCTCTATTTTTCTCTCTCCAATATTTTTTATTATTACGTTGATGGGTAATTCTTGGTCTTTTTCTACTTTAATTTCGACAGAAATAAATAGAGGAAAATCTATAGAGCAAATTGCACACCACTCATGAATTATATGCACAGTTTCATTGTGGATGAAACTCGAAAAAAGTAATAATACGGTACCATATCTTTAAGATCTGTTTCAATGTGATATTAAACTAAAGGCACTCGAGTTGATTACGTGATCTTTAAATTTTAAAATCCAATTACTTGCAGAATATATTGGAAATAAACTTTACAGAATATTGGAAGTTCCATGTTTGTTAGGAAAGATGATACATTGTCTTTTATGAAAGAGGAGTGAAGTGAAATCACTTCGGGTTCGTTTGGTAATCGGGTTATCTTAGATAATCTGTTTTACCTCTTTCTATTATTGGGTTAGAATTCTATCACAAATCATAGTGATATCACATCACATCCCTTGTTCCAACCATCTTCAACCCTCGTAACCATCCCAAACAGCTACTCTTCACATCAGGTTACCTCAACCCTCCACATTCCAATAACAAAACATATCCTTAAAGGTGAGAATGAGATGTAAGGAATTATATAGAATTGGTAGACAAAAGGAAGAATTGGTAGATTTTAAGAAAAAAATGGGAAGAAGATATCCCAAGCTAGTGTATATAATTGGATCTCACGGATTATTTTGTAGCAAGGAAAAAGCAAGGTAATACGAGAACATGCTCATCCACCTCTCATATAAGAATTATTTTGTATTCATAAGTTAGACTTTTTACACTCTAGTGATTTGGTTTGATGGATTAATTTTTTAGCCTCTTCTCTTGCTACCTTCAAGATCATCTTGTTCATAACTATAGATATTGCACTATTCTCATATATTGTCGTATGATTTCTCTATTTCCAGTTGATGAGGTATGTCCATGCTACCACAAATCCTTCCTAGATACTTTCAGAGAGCATATTGTTCATTGTTGTGAAATCTCGAGTTTTAAATATAGACATAATCTTGTCATGAAATGTCATTTATGATTTACTCATGAATTCTAGGGTTGCTTTCAAAGAAGCATCTGTGAAATTTTTGATTGATCTATAAGAGGGGAGATTGATACTCAGACCAACAGATGTTTTAATATTTCGATGGGTTGGAGAGAAACATGCATGTGTTGATTTGACTGGACTTTCTCCATCGGTGAGTCTGATATGAGGCAATTTTATTACGGAACACGTTGAACAGAAAGCGGCATCAGCTAAAGTTGCTAAGCATGAGAAGGCTTGTATTGACAATCAACATGTTTTCATCCCTTTCGATTTTGATACCATTGGATTCTTGGCAACTGAAGTGGTAGAGCTTCTCAAGAGAGTCCAAAAAATTATGCATAACAATATTATTCCTAGTTATGTGGATGTTGTGTTTCGAAGAATTGAATGTCATCCAAAAAGCATTGATGGCGCAACTTGTTGCTCATCCCCGTTAATTTCTTTGTATTATTACTAAATTATATTATTGAGACACAATGCATCTTATTAATGAAAAAATATGTTTTGCTTTCTTCAATGTAATATCACAACTTATATACTATTGTTTTGCTTTCTTCAAGGCCATCCTTTTTTGGCCATAGTTTAGTTTTAACTTTCTACGATGAAAAGTTATATGCCTCACACTAGTGCTTCATTATACACATCTTCTTAAATTTCTTAAATTAAATGATAGTGATTACCCTAGACACACAATATCGAGCTTACTGGTAGAAAAATTATGGTAGGGTTCGACCTCTTCTCACATGAACATTGTTGCAATACTTTGATGGTTGTTAGGATGGAGCATGGGTCAAGGCCGACCCGACCTAGCTTATTGCCCGCCCGTTCATGCTCGACCCAAGTCTGAGCCCACTAGCTTAATGAACGATGGGGCGCAATTTTGGCCCACCTAACTATTCGAGCTGGGCTCGGTTTGCACGAGCCCGATCCTGAAGCTCACGGGCCAGCATGATTTCTAGTCAAACCATGACCCCGACTCCCCCTTCTCTCCCGAGCGCCGCCTGTTGCACTGCCAAACCTTGCACTGCCTCCTCCCTTCCCAAGTTCCGCTGCATCCCCCTCCACCTCACGTCGTGCCTCGTGTCGCACTGCCTCCTCCCTCTTCCTCCCTCCATCCCCACCCAACGCCGCACATCGCCACCCCGTCCTCCCTCTCCCTCCTTCACTCACCATCCAGTGGGCCAGCACCACCTCGTGTTCCCTCACCCTCCATTCCTTCTCCACCCCTAGCCAGCAACCGTCGACGTGATGCCTCCTCCCTCTACCTCCCGCCCTCCACAGCCTCCCTCTTCCTCCCTCCCTCCTTGCGGATTTGCGGACCGGACCGACCCATGCCCGATCCATTATAAGTCGGGCTGGGCTCGGGCTTGGATCCAATTGCTAAAAAATGAAAGGGAGTCTATTTCATGAAATATGTAACCTTACCTACTTCACATCCATTTTTGGAAATTTTTTTTATTTTTTAGAAAATACTACCATAGATTTTCATAACTATACCCCTATAATATGTCATTCAAACTTCATCCGAAACAGAGACTCATATATCCTCCAACCAAAACAGGTCGATTACAACAAATCTAAGACCATTAAAATTATTTGTTATGTATGGAGGGCATAGGAGTATCTGTTTCTGACAAAATTTGAATGACATATTAGATGTTATAATTATGAAAATCCATGGTGGTATTTTTAAAAATAAAAAATTCCAAAAATAGATGTGAAGTAGGTAAGATACCTACTTCATGAATTAGGCTCCCTTCCTCTCTCTCTCTCTCTCTCTCACAAACTATACTATAATAATTCATGAAGCAGGAAAAGAAGTGTTGTACTTACAACGATTCCATGGTGAACTTGGATGCGAAGATAGTGAGCCGATTGTCTTCTGTGATAGCCAGAGTGCCATTGATCTGAGCAAGAGCACGATGCATCATGCTCGCACAAAGCATATAGACGTACGATATCACTGTCTAAGAGATACTATTGACAAGAAGCATCTCATTCTGAAGAAGGTTCACACAGATGAAAATCCATCAGATATGTTGACGAAGGTTGTGACTCGTGACAAACTGCATCTCTATAGAGAGCTGAGCGGTGTCACCTCTCAGTGATCATCTTCTTGGAGACACTTCCCCATTGGGAACGGAGTAAGGAGAGAAGCCACCCACACAAGGCGTGAGGAGTAGTCCTCGCAAGGCGCGAAGAGCATCCCACCGGGGCATAAAGTGCAGTCCGCGTAATTTCTCGTCTCTTTTTGTGGTTGCTTAATTATTGTGCTACGATTATTTTGCTTGATTCCTGTGAGGGGAACGTTCTGCTGCTAGTCATCCTTTGCAGAACAGGTTAAGGGAACCCCTCGATTTCACAACAGTCTAATGTTCTTCACTTGCTTAAAACATACACTACACGCATTCATGCCTCCTCGTGGTCGGATTTGACCTCATTACTGAACACAAACACACCTCGTATACATTTTATAAGTTGATTTCGATTAATTTTATGATCGATTTACATTAATTCGTATCGCACAATGACATAATATTCAATAAAAAATTTAAAAATAAATAAAAATGTTATTAAATACATAATATATTATTATATTATATACACTATAATAATAATTTTAAAAATAAAAATAATTAATTTTTAAGGAGTAAAAAAACAAAACATAAAAATACATTCAAATTTTGATAATCAACTAAAAATCAAATAAGTTCAGAAAAATCTAAGTAAACACATTAAAAATATATTATAGTATATTTAAACATATGCAAAAATAAAATGGAAATACATAATAAAATTCTAAATTTGAAAAATACATAAATCTTATAAAAACCATAACTAATGTACACAAATCACAAAAATACATACAATACCTAGCTTGGAATATACTAAATACTCTAACAGGAAAAATAAAAATAAAAATAAAAGGATTTATTTTCTGTTTATTATTTTTATTTCAATAAAATTGTATTGTAAATATTCAATTCAACATTTTCAACTTTAAATCCATTTGATAATCAGTAAAAAAAATCTTTAAAATCCTCTAAAAATACCAGAAATCGAGGAAAACGTTCAAAACACAATAAAAATTTCTTTATAATTTTCACACATATATTACTTATTTTAAAAATATAAAATACTTGCTTTCTTTCACTTGTATGTACTTTTATAAATAAATTCTTTTCAAAAATTAAAATTTAATAAAATAAAATGAAAAAAATAAAAAGAAAAAGAAAATAAAAAGAAATAAAAATATATAATATATACCTTTTGGTATAACAAAAACAAAACAAAAAACATAAACACTTAGAATCATGTTAAATTGCATAAAATACATAAAAAGGAAATAAAAAATTATAAGTAATTCACTTTACTTATTTTTCGTTAAATTCCATAGTTTGCCTTCTGAGTTAGACACTTCCGATTTGATGGTGAGAACACCTGTAGACTAAGAAGCGATGGCACTCGATTTGAATCCAATTGGGTCAATTAGTCGATGTTGATCGGAAAGGATGGAGGTGATTTGGAATCAGATTGTAGAGGTTGGTGGATGGAACTGGAAGATGAGGTGTCAACGAGATGAATTATATGGCTACGAAGGTAATTTATTGACTTTCTAAGGTTCATGATATAAAAACCACTTATTTGTTAGACTACAACGATGTCCATTTGTTGCTTGTGTTGATCGGATCAGATCGGTCGGTTCGACCAGTACGATCGATGAACCGGATTTGGATCGGTCCGATTAATCGATTTATGCCGGTTCGGTTCGATTTTTCAAATTTTAATTGATCCGTCGGATTCAACCTATTTTTTATCCTGTTTAACCATGTTCAACCGGAATTGAACCGCATTTAATTTTAAATTATTTAAATTTTTTTTTAATAGTAGGTGTTGAACCTATAACCTTTGGTTACCTATTTTAAACTTCTAATCAAAATACACTAACACAACTTTTTTCATGTGTTAGGATTTAATTATAATTAAACTATTATCACGTTATAGATTATCTAGTCCAAATAATATATATATATATTATGATATTTGATGGTGTATAAGAAAAATACTTTGTGTATAGTGTGAAACATATACATTATCTATGTATTTTATTTATATTTCAAGTATCTTTAAGTGTATATATTATGAGATTAATGGGGCTGCCCCTTGCGGGCAGCCAAGATGGCTGCCCCCTCGCAGTTTCGGCGCGTTTTTTATTTTTTTTGAAAAATATCGCCATGTATATTCATCCCTATATCCCTCCTATATGTCATTCGAATTTCGTCAGAAACAGAGGCTCCTACGGCCTCCATCGAGACAGACATTTTTTAACGGTAACAGGATTTTTTAAATCGACACCATCTCGATGGAGGCCGTAGGAGCCTCTGTTTCTGACGAAATTCGAATGACATATAGGAGGGATATAGGGATGAATTTACACGGCGAGATTTTTCAAAAAAAATAAAAAACACGCCGAAACGGCGCGGGGGCAGCCATTCTTGGCTGCCCGCAAGGGGCAACCCCATTATTCTCATATATTATATATACATTATATTATATATATATTATTTCATTTCGGTTTGATTAGTCGGTTCAACTACTTTTTTCACCGGTCCGATTTAATCTGGTTTTAAATAATGATGATGTCATCTTTCGATTGAATCGGTTTGACTACAATCCGATCCGACAATTTCGATAAAGTTTCTGATTCGATGTCCAGTTCGATTTCAAAAACCTTGCAGGCAGCTCATTCACGAGGTATCTGCAGTTACATGTTTTTCAATATGTTTGATCAGATCTTTTTGTCGCTTATGTTATTACATTGAAAGCAGTGGACGAAATGCAAACAGTTGGTGTAGGGCTCATAGTTCCTAACCCAGCGAATTTATATTCAGATGCTAACGTCCATAAGATATGCAGATGAAATCCACATCACATCCATTCCCAAACCTTTCATTTCGTCGAGATTCATATGGTGACGAAATAGAACGTCCATCAGTGACGCTTACCACTCGGATAGAAGTAAAGTCAATATTAACTCAATTTCATCATATTACTTACATACGTTGTGTTTACAAACATACATGCAGACATTTTATTACAAAATAAAGACGTAAGCTACCTAAGATCAAAGGAGGTGCTCGGGGATGCACCAGGGACATGGAGGCTCCACGATCATCTTGATCCAGAGGACCAGGCACCGGGAGTGGAACTCGTGCCCGCAGGGGAGCGTGGAGATGCGTTGTCCGTGCCTGTACTTGCGCAGGCAGATGGAACACGCCGTTCTTTCGTCGGCTCTGTGGCTCAGCCGGAAGGCGGTGTGCGCCTTCAGTGCTTCCCGGACAGCGATCTGCCTCAGTCGTCGATGAATCAGAAAGAACAAGGTTACGAACCAGAGACCCAATATCAGCAACAGCACGGGCACGACCAGCCACAACATGGCATAGGGGCTGGAGGGACCCAAGATCCCCGCACAGGTGAGCCTGCAAATAACATATTAGATCAAAAGGACCAATTAGACCGGAGTGTGATCGATGGAGCAGAAGATTAGCATTCTCCTTCACCTGGACAGTGGCAGAATGCAACGAGGCGTGAGATTTGACCTCGAGTTACAGAGCAGCAGTACTCTCTTGTAGCTCTGTGCAAGAGTGATGGAAAACAACAACTGAGAAAAGATGTAAATAGAGGACTGCTGTGAGCAAAAATACATGAAATTAGATGAAAGTAATAGCTTCCAGCACAGCATGCAATCAGATGCATTGCTTTTACAAGTTATATTCCAGAGCACTATTCTCCTAATAGATTCCTGAGAGTGACGGAAAACAGAGCTTTTGTAATTAGAGGCAATGAAAGTAACCCAAAACCAAATTTTGCAATGTATATACTTCACAGATAGACACGTGTGCTATTTTTAGAAGCTCAATTCCAGCGCACTATTCGCTTAATCACTTCCTGAGAGTGATGGAAAACGGAGCTTCTGATCTCCAAGGGACAAAAGGCGACAAAAGATTCAAATAGAGGACTGTTGAGAGCAAGAAAAGTAGCAATCGTAGGAAACCATAATGTATATATGGATACTTTACATACAGGATATGTGAGGTTGTTGGGGTAAGAGCTTAAACCAAAATCTTTGTGGTAATGGATTTTAAACGTTATTACATTTCTTTAAGGTGTGTTGAGTTGGAGAATAGGCCCAAGAATAAGGGGTCAATTCTCCTCCCGACACGGTTTCCAGTGGTACGACTAATCCTTATTATTTCATCTTATTTAACTCTTATTCCTATCTTTATCCCACCTTACTTATCTTTATTTCACCTTATTCTCATTATTTATATCCTCCAGCCGAAAAAAGAATAGACCATTATTCTACTTATTCCCCATCCTTATTCCTGCTTATTCTTGAACCGAACGCACCCTTAGGGAATTGATCCTCAACCATCGTTACCATTATGGTAATGAGTACAACACTCGTTTTGAATTACGGAACTTGAGATCTGCTAACAGCCATTTGAATCTGAGAAACTTCGCCTGGAAATTGGAATCATAGAGCATCGCTTGCAGATCTGATTGCTTGAAATCATCGGATATCGACCATGATGCCCTAGAATGTGCTCGTATCGTTGGATCCAATCAGACAACCAACGATCCAGATCACACCCATATGATTTGCATCAGAATCTTCTAATCCTCGAGCCACGTGCTTAAGCATGACCCGTACGATCTATCGAGCAAGATCTACCGCAGATAATTGTGACACGTGGAGCATTTCACGCACTCGGATCCGATCGAAGGAAGCACATTTGAACCACACGCTGCCTAGGGCAGCGAACACGTGCAAGGAACGTGCTTTGGAAATCGTCACTAAACCCCTAAATGTTATTAATATTTGCGTGCATGACCTTCAGATTAGCTCACGTGGTTGAGCACGTGCACCTGTGAGATTATTGCAGACATATCCTAGAATTTCTTCGCCATCGTGTACAGGTAGGGATGCAAACGGACGGTACGGATACATATATAGATATTACTGTATCTTTATCTATTTTTGAATATGAATAAGAATGTGGATATGGATATTGACGGATAATAATACTATCTTACACTGATGTAAAACGGATACTGATTACATATGAGTAATGTTATAAATCCCCTATCGAATCGACTTAAATATATACGAATTGGATGGAAAACACAAAATATAAATTTACTAGATGTGTTTGTATCATAAAAATTACACAAATATGTTAAAAGAAGGTATAGAATTATGTTATATATGGTTAAAAATAAATTTATGACTATTTATATATAAAAAAACAGATATACATATATAGATATTTGTAGATATCAAAATGATATCCATATCCTTATCCTTTGTAAAACAGATACGAAAAGTGATGGATCAGATACGGATATATGCATTACTGTTTGCATCCTTTGGTAGAGGTCATGTCCATGAAGATTAGAGAATCATCTGGCCGTGTTCTCCTTGTTTTTTTGTGCTTTTCTTCTCAGCTATGTGCTATATTGTATGCACATTTTATTCGCTTTTTCTTATTACATAAATATCCCTATACTGATGTATTAAATACATAATACTGATAGTCTGAAAAGTTCGAAAATGTAAAAGACTTAGTGTAAAAAAACATAGTATAATATATAATAACATACTCTATAACGTAAACAAAGAGTATTAAAAAATGAAACATCTACTATTTTTAAATAAATAGAGAAATCATATATGAGAATTACGTAAAATTTCAGAAGTTCATAAATATAAAATAACCATACATAAATTATAACGTAATTTTGAAAATCAGCTAAAAAATATGAAACTAAAAATAAAATATAAAAATACGCATTATAATTTTTTTGTATACTCTAAAAAAATAACGTACTTACTTTATATATTCTCTCTTCAAAAAATACATATAGAACCAATCGTTACAATAAGTAAGATGCAATAATGTTACAGTCTAAATTTTCTAAAACGTTTACGATTCATAATGTTCTCTTGTAAAATACCCTCTTTTTTTCCAAAGTTTCTAAAGCATGTTTTTAGTGTGTTGAATTTCAATACTACATAATAACGTGAACCTTTAATTTTGGAAGACAAAATAAACACTCACGAAAACACGTGTTTGTCAATAGACATTAAAAATTGATATATTAATTCGGCATAAATACTTCCTAATATGGACAATCAGTGAACTATCACATTAATGAAATTGAAATCCTACAGAAACAATTTATATAATCCATCTTTTGTTGTTTCATATAAAAAATTACTATAGACAATATGCAATGAGATAGAAAGTAATCATCCAAAATTTTGCAAAGGATATTCCAAAGATAATTACCATGTATTAGGTTGTGGGTTTTTGTGAGAAAGATTCTGTTATTTGATAACAGAGAAGATAAAAAAACCCTTTAAAATAAGAATTGAAAACCACATCATAACCATGCAAATTCTTTAACTCGGGGAAAAAATAGAGGAAAGAAGCGTTACATGGGAAGGCAAGGGATGAGCTCGTTGTTTTTTCCAGAGTAAAGGAAGTTGGATTATGGGTCAAACAAGGATTAATGCTCTCATAACCCATCGTGACAGTACCATTTCATGCTAATCACCACTTTTACCCCATAATTAATGCTCTCTTTCCAAATGCATTGAATATTAATTAAATCTCCTTCTTCCTAATTTCGTACTATACCTCTCTATATAAACTCATATAGTGTTCTCGCATTAACCTCAAAGACTCAAAGGAGAGGAGAATCTAAGTTTGAATAGCCCTTCTCTCAGGTTTGTTTCGTTTAGATTTTCATATTTCCCATTCTCATCCTCTTCTGTATGTGTAGCTACACATTCTTACGGCCGTATTATTTCATCAGTTTATGTTTTTTTGCCTTTTGATATCAAACTATATTTGATAATTTCTTATATAATTCGACCTATATATCGTGTGCATATTCGGGTTGTCTTTCACAGATCGAGGTAAGTTTGAGAGAGAGGGGGGAGGGATGGAATCGGAAATGAGCTCCGTAGTCGAGGTTCTGGTCGATACATTTCCCCTCCCTATGGAGATGTCATGTAGGGCGTATGCTCTCACCATGTCCACCCCCTTCGACCATGTCCTTGAGGTTAGGATCTTCGTGAGATCCAACCTTGCCGCAACCACCTTGACCACGCCGGTCACTGAGACCGTTCTACAGTCTTATTGGACATCCACGTATATTTAGATCAGGTATCCATCAATCCAATGTCATGCACATCTCTTCGTGTTACAAAAATTATTTAGGTATCTTTGAAGAAGAATATTATAAGATCGATAATACACTATATAATATTTCTTTCAACTGAAATGAAATTTGGAATGCATATGATACTGGTGTACGTACAATATAAACACATAGAAGAACATGTATCATTATTTTTTGTATGTATATTTTTGCATCCCTATGTTCTTCGTTGTTTCGTATTTGTTTAGATATAATGATGTTTATGCGTGTATATAAATTCCAGGTTTAATTAGCGAATACTACGAGAATGAAAGTATGGTATTGCAACCTATGGTTTGTTATGATGCTTTCTATTTGCTGGTCCGTTGGAGCTGCTGGAGCCGATGACAAGTTTTTAGATCCAACTCCGGTTAATACAGTACATGTAATAACACTTTCTCAATCATCTTTACACAACGATTTTTTAGTTTCTTTTAGCATGAAGTTATACTCAAATGCATGCTTAAATTATTCTTCAAATCCTTGCTATTACATTATAAATTGATCGACAACAGAGAATATAACGAGTGGAAGAGCTATTTCTTAGGGTGTGTTTGGATAGAGGGTTTAGGTGGGTTAACCTGGTAGCAGGTAACCCATGTATTAGTTTTGGTGTTTGGATAGAGGATAAACTGGGGGTGGGTTTATTGTGATATGATTGTATTGGAGTTTGAAAAAGTGAGTAGTTATTGTGATGTGATTGTATTGGAGTTTGAAAAAGTGAGTAGTTATTGTGATGTGATTGTATTGGAGTTTGAAAAAGTGAGTAGAAGTAGAGTAGTTTATAATTTTTATATGATATAATGGTATAGTATATTATTTTTTGATGGAATTGATGATGGAAAATTAATTTATTTAATTTTTAAAAAGATAAAAAGTGGGACCCACGTGGAGGGAGAAAATATGGGGTAGGGGAGTTAAACCACCTTGGGGTGGTTTAACCTTATACCCGAACGGGGTCGTAGAGAGTAACTCGTTTTTGGATTTTGGTGTTTGGATAGAGGGTTAAACTGGTGGTGAGTTAGAAGTGGGTTTACTGTGATATGATTGTATTGAAGTTTGAAAAAGTGAGTAATTATTTTGATGTGATTGTATTGGAATTAGTGAGTAGAAGTGGAGTAATTTATAATTTTTATATGATATGATGGTATAATATATTATTTTTTGATGGAGTGGATAAAAAAATAATTTATTTAATGTATTAAAAAGGGAAAAATATGTGATCTACTGAAGACACGAAATTCCGAGCGGCTAAGGCAAAGGTACAAAAGTGGTCGTTGCGACCTTGGTCACTCAGATGTGTCAATCAAGAAAAATGAACCACTAATAGAGATAAAACAGATAAAACACAAAATAGCGGTCCTGCTATTGGATTAACCTGGTATAGCGACCAGGGTCGAACTCAAGGAGCACGGGTTGGCCTCTCGGCCTACGAAGTAGTCACAGAAGAGATAAAATAACAGAAGAAAATATTTTTGGTGGTTTTTGAATATTTTATATTTTTTTGGATTTTTTAGTTTATTAAGAAAATGAGAAAAGTAACCAAGCACGCACTTCAACAAATTATTAAATGCACTAAAAGTCAATCAAAAATTCGAACAAAAATGTTTTTATGTGTTTTATATTTTTTTCTGTTTTTGGTGAATTTTTGAGAATTTTTTGAGGTTTATTTAATTTTCTAAAAATCAAACAGTAGCTAAAAGAGATGGTACTGTCCAGCCGAGTCAAAAGCCCTAGATAAAATATCTAAGAGCTTCAAAATGGCCGGGAGGTAATTTTCCTGTAAAGAAGATAAAATGAGGAAAATTTAGGCATCAATTTTATTGTTTTTGGATTTTTAATTTATTTACTAGAATTTTTATAGCTTTTTGAGTGTTTTTAAGTTTTTAGTGATTTTCAGTAACGAAAAGTAGCCAAAATTGGCTAGAAAATCAAACTAAGTAAAACAAACAGTAACTAATTTTTGTGAAATTTTTAAGTGAGTTTTAATATTTTTTATGATTTTTCAAGTTAGATAGTAGCAAAAATGAAGGTATTTGAATTTTTTAAAATATCAAATAAAATCAAAAATGTCCTCAAAAATCCACAAAAATTTTACACCATGGCAGGAGCCATGTTTCCAATTTTCGTTGGATTTGGAGGTGATTTGCTATTTTATTCAAGAATACAGAAGGGGCACTGTGCACAGGGACCAAAGTGCAAATACCCAATAGTCTGGGGGGTCTGGTGCAAAATACTCAGCAAAACACGTACCACGCGCGTGCCTGGGGCACTCAGGGACCCAAATGTGATAAAAATAAGTCCCGAGGACTTATTGGTAACAAGTACCAAAAGTCCAGGGGCTTATCTGCAAAATACCCAAAATATAACGCAAATGTGGAAATAAATCACGCATAGGGGTATAAATGCAAATAAGTAAAAGATTTCATGCATTCTATAACATCCAGAACTACAGGGGTCTCTATTGCAAATAAACCAAAATATCACGTGTCGATGCACGTGTCCACAACTGGCAGGGGTATAAATGCAAATAAAGTAAAGCACATCGGGGAAAAATATGCAAATAGCCCTAAAACTAAACAACTGACTTTAATATTTACAGGACTAAAATGAAATAAAAGTAAAGACAGGGCCTAAGGGTAAATTACCCTTTATTATGCGGAGGGGCTGGATGGCTGCCACGTGGATGATCGAGCGGTTGAGGGCAGGTGGCACGCCAGCGCTGGGGTTCTCGGGCTGATCCAACGGTAACGGCCGAGCCACGTGTCGATCGAACGGCTGGAATCAGACTCCTCAGATCTGACGTCAAAGGGGGCTCCAGGAACGAACGGTCCGGATGGCGCCTGGAGCAGGAGGCTGATCCGACGGCGATGGAGGATGTTGGAAGAACAGGTGCCCGGCGAGACTCGCCGGGCTCGGGCGTGCGCTATGCTCCTCCTTGGAGCACTCTGATGGTCGGAGAAGAAAGCTGGAGTGCTCCTACGTCTGCTGCGATGCTCCGATGATCGAGCCGAGCTCCGAGGAGCTCGGGAGAGGTCGGCGGAGCTGGGCCTCCTGGCCTGAATGACCGAAGCCCTCAGATAGGCTCGGTAGCACCTGCAAAATAGCTCAGGAGACTCACGGGTTGAGGGCTAACTGCTTCGACCCGGTTAGGCGAAGTGGGGGTGAACGGTGGGTCGAAGCGGCGAGCTCCGGCGAAGGTGGTAGACGGAGGAGCTCGGTTCCCAGCTCCTGTGCGAGCTGGGTTGGCTGGAGGGGTGAAGAAGGTGCGCGGGGAGATGGCAAAGGCGATGGTCGGTTCCGATGATCGAGCGGAGTGAAGGGATGGTCGGAATCGAAGATATGCGACGGTGGTGCGATTTGGGCGTAAACGGAAATTAAAGGAAAAGGCGGAGCTAGATGGGTACCTAGGTGAACGGAGAGACTGGGGAGGAGCTGCTGAAGCTCCTGGTCGTCGCCTCAAGGATCGTCTCGCTCCGAGGCTCGGAGCTCACGCTGGTGGCGGAGCTGCGGCGGCTGTGCTCGCCGGATCGATGGGTCCTCCTCCTCTCCTCGCTGCGACAGGTCGAGGCGCAAGCTGTCACTCTCGCGGTCTCTCTGGAGCTCACAGGTGAAGGAGGCGAATGGCCAAAGATGAGCAATCGAGTGGCGGAGCTGCAGCTATATACGGCTAGGGGTCCGAGAAAGATGGGTCCGGGCAAGCTCAGGAGCGCGCGGATCCCGAGGGAGCGGCTCCGGCAAGGATGTCGGATGAACGACTAAGGATTCGGACCCGGGGCTTAGGGAAATGGGTGTCGGATCAAGCGGGTATAATTTTGAGAAATTGGGTCGGGCGCTTGCATCCGCAGAAGGTGGTCCTGGGGGGGGGGGGGTAGTTGACCGGGCGGTCAACATCCCCAGGACCCAATGGAAATCGGCCACGTGGCTGGATCTTAAAATGAAAAATAAAGGTAGCTAGGGGCCAAATTTGCAAAAACTCAAAACACAAAATATTTTTATTTTATTTTTTTTCTATTTTTTAGTGATTTTTAATTAATTTTTGGAAATAAAAATAAGCTATATACATAGTATGTACTATATAGGTATATGTACACAATTAGGGTTTTTGATTTTTGATTTTTAAATTATTATTTTAATGCAATTTTATTCCTATTTTATATTTTATTTATTTATATTATAAAATAAGGAATAAAAGGGTGTTTTTATTTTATTTTTATTATTTATATACATGAGTAAAATATATATACATTTATATACATGGTATATGTACAATGTATTGTTGTATTTTTAATTTTGCTATTTTTATTTGGTTTTGATTTTAATTGTTTTTATTTTATTTATTTACAATATATAACATAGACTATTTACAAAAATTATGGAAAGTAATTTTATTTATTTACAAGGTCAAATAAATATAGAAGGGTGGTTTATATACAAGATGAAAAGGGGTGTTTTAATTCTTTTTGATTTTTATATTTTATAAATATATACAAGTATTTACAAGCATATTTTTGGTGGGGAAAATATCTATATTTTATTTACATAAATAATTACACATGAGCCCCTATCTCCCTCTACTTTGGCTTTTATGCGGTCAGGCCCATACTGAGCCCTCCCTTGGGTTAGGTTGCTCAATATTTATTCTAAATATTTCCCTCTTTTTCTTTTTAATCTTTATTCTTTTATTTTTGCACAAAAACATGCTAATTATAGGTTTTTACACAATGCATGCTTTTGGTAATTATTTGTATTTACACACATCTACATGCATTTGCAAAGGTTTTTTGTAGCTAAAATATAAGAATAAAGAGTGATGAATGGGTATTCATCATCTACTTAGAAAGAGAAAGATGATTAAGGGAGGTAAACCCCCCAAAGGAGGGTTTACCACACCCCCCAACCCGAACGGCACCTTTCGATATTCGTTGGTTTGCAGGTTTCCGTTACGTGAAGTACCTGACCTCTGTGAGAGCTTACCAGATATTTCGAATAGAGGGGAGTGAGTGAAAGGTCCCAACCAAGAGCATCTCATATCCCACCCATGAACCGTACAGGCACGTACTCGGCCCCACCGCGCTTACGGCTCCATACCCCAACCCACTCTGGACCTCGGTCCTCCCGCCTCGGTAAGCGGCTTATTATAGAAAGTCTAGTTGCGGGGGGCGCGCCGGGACTGGAAAAATTATAACAAGTTTCATAATTTTGTTATATGTGATCTAAAGGATGTTAATTTGTGTTTTTTTTCTTATATGCAAATTTTCTTTCTTCTTCCTTTTAATATGTTTACTTAAACATACTTGATCTTCCGTTGTTCCTTTAGCATGATTGTGCTTGTGCACGATAAATCTGGTTCAACATAATATTCCATTATAATGCTTAATATTACATAGATATTGATGGGAGATGACAACTAAGGGAATTAATATTCTATCTTCATGTGATTTATTGTGCACGACAGAAATCGATTACAATCAATTAGCGAAAGCATGTCTTTTATGTTATATTTTCTCTAGCAATGAAAAGATTATAATTATGATTTCTCATAAATTATTGAATGCTAATATTAAAAATCTTTTTGATTATGTACATAGCTGGAAAATGGGGACATTTACGATTGCATCGACATCCATAAGCAACCTTCTCTCCTTAGTCCTTTGTTAAGAGTTCACAAAGTTCAGGTACATCTTGATTTTGTATATTCTTGACGGATCTCATTACAACCCATTTATTTATACCTGTATTTACAAAGTTTGGTGCATTCTAACTTTGTGTTGATTGCAGATGGAACCCACATCCGTTCCAAGCTTCTCAAAAATCCATAAAGATTCAACAACAAGGGCTTCGTCCCATGTTCATATCGTCCAAGTAGGATGCCCTTCAGGGACTGTTCCTATTCGGAGAGAAAATAAGCCGAAAGCTGCAGATCATTATTCTCTTCTGAACTAGCAAAATGTCAACCCAAAATCTACTTTTGTAAGCTGAAATTCACGTTGCGATACTATTGTAATTTTTTCATTCGCTTTTATTGTCTTACTTAACGAAATCTTACGTAGATTGCAACAATATTTTTATTTCAAACTGGAGACTGAACTAAAACCCCATGAAACATGCTGGATCTGGATAGATCTTGTAATCAAGCCGATTCAATCGGATGATAATTATTTTTTACAAATAAGATTAAACCGAACCGCTAATCCTTTTCTCCGACGCATGTGCTTCTTCCCACCCGTGCGACCCTTGTATACCTCTCTCGATTCTCTGATTAAAGGCTAGGGATTGAACATAGGTTGGAATACATGGGTCGGAATTTAGGACAGTCACCTCACTGCATTTTTCATGGCTAATGACCAAGACATATTAGGTTGTTTAAATGTATATTTGTTGAACTTGAGGGTTTCTGTTCACAAAATCTTGATTTCCACTGAACTCCACCTTTGTTTGATGTTTTCGTTATTGTTTTTTACAGAATGACGATGATCACAAGTACTTGTTTTCTAATGCCAGATTAGATTTTGGAGTGCCCACATTGTTTAGAAAGAAAAATCTATATAGACTGCTTAGTATTTATGAAGCAATTTGGTAGAAATTTGTCACGATATATGTTGATGAACCTCTCACAGGACTTCCTTTCAAGATCAAATACACAAGGAAGAAAAATGTAGAGATACTTCTTAAAAAAGATCCTTTTTATAATATGGTTTAGAGATGACAACATTGGCACTCTCTGAGTTTCTTTAAATTTTTTCTTGCCTTTTAAATAAACACAACTTGACTTTGTTGTGCAGTGAATAAGTGGTTGCTTAATAGACAGCAAATCCCAACCAGATTGTTATTATTGAAGTGGTACTAATGCAGTGAACCTTTAAAGTTATTCTACCTCTGATGCAGATATCTTATGCAGGAGTTGCTGAAGCTGATTCATCTCTCAGTGTAGCTTGGAGAGTTTTCAGTTGCAGTGCCATCCATATCATATGTAGATGAAGCTTCAACATAGTTTGTACTGTTGGATTGACGATAACACTTGACTTCAGTGGTCACAATTTCAAGAGATGGATACCAGGAACATGTCTTTTTGATATTAATGTAAATTGTGTCCTACTGTATCATTCCATTAAGTTCCAAATATTATGCAATGGTGTTCTAGTGATACTATTTAAACGTAATCTGGCATTATATGGTATATGTCCACGAGCATGAGAGATTAATGACAATTTCCAGAGGCCAAAGTTTAAATAACCATAAGTGGAATATGTCTAAATAAGTGCAAATTTTTTTATTATTTTAAAAAATAAAAACCGCATAAATTTATTATTATATCCATATATTATGTCATTCAAATTTCATAAGAAATAGAGACTCATACGACCTCCATCCAGATAGGGTCGATTTAAAATAACTCAGGACCGTTATAAAATGACAGTCTAGATGGAGGCCGTGGGAGTCTCTGTTTCACACGAAATTTGAATGACATAATATAGGGATACAGTGATGAATATTCACGGAAGAAACTTTCAAAACAAATTTAAAAATAGAGAAAATGAGATGTGGGGAGCTAACTAGGGGTAACCCCATTTTACCCATATATAATGGAAGATGCATTGTTTTTATTGGAATAGAACAAAGTGGAGTGTTAAGGTAAGGCCCATTTGGGTCTTTTTGGAGTAGACCTTGTCAAAATGCGAGTCGGGCCAATCCATGGAATGGGCCGAACATGTCGAGGTTAAAAAAACTTCTGTCTAAAGTCCGTCATGGGCCGGCCTATGGTCCATTTCGTTCTTTTTTCATTGATTTTTTAATAATATTTAATATGTATAAATGATTTTATTAATATCATTTGTATTTTATATAACTAATATAAGTAATTTACATGTTACTTGACATATAAACGATTGAATTTTATTTAAAAGTATTGCTGTATATGAAAAACTTGAAGTGTATCGTATTAATACATGTATTATTCGACATATATTTATATGTTTTTTTTATTTTTTGTGAGTATGGTCGAGCTGACCCATGTCTAAATCTTCAAATCCAAGTCTGATCCATGAACAAGCTGAGTGGGGTAGACGGGGACCCCTAGCCCGTTGACCAAGTCTACTTTGGAGCATTCTCATTGAAAAGAATCGGTAAAGTCCGTAACGTATCGTATCCCTTCTTAAAACAGGTACATGTTTTTGATAACTCAAATGGCTGAAATTAGAAGTTAAATACTTTAATATAAATCATCAATCAATCAATCATTTAAGGATTCACTTCACCTTTAAGGGACGGTTACTTTTCCATACGGTTTTAACGATGATCATGTTAATGTAATATGCATATTTTTTTTTAAAAAAAATTGTAGGCTAATGGCATCACGTGCGTGAACACGTTATGCCCCGGGTTCGTCCATACAAATCCAAACATCCCACTTGGAGCAACTTTGGCAAATGTCTCAACAATTAAGGGGCCTCAAATTTACGTCACCATCGGAATCGTCGCTGTAAGCTTCTCATCAAGTCATCATACATCTCACATCACAGCATTTACTTATGTACATATATTTAGAATCTTCTACTATATGACGTCAGGAATAAATCTGTATAGGATGACAAGACGAAATATTGGTGGGTATATTACGGGGAGCACAGTCAACCACTGGGATATTGGACGAGTTGTCTCTTCGATCGTTTTCTGGGGTATTACAGCACTGCAGCACCACAGCAGACGATATATATGTCAGGGGACATCGGTTCAAGCGGCAAAGGCGAGACAGGTCCTCTATGTACAAATGGCACGATAGGCTGATCATATCCATGCCCATGAGAACGTTTGCATTGTCCTATCAGACGGAGTGCTGCTATGGAGGCGGCCCTGGCCGATGCAAGTGTCAATTTTATTGTTGAAGATAGTTCCTTCATCTTTTTAATAAAATGCAGGTAATATTATGTATGTATGTATGCATGTGTGTCTGATTGATGCTTGTTATCCTACTTCAGTAATTTAGTTGCTGATCACACTTCATATGCGATTTAAAATTTATGGGCGATTTTACCTAAGAATATTGAAAGTATAAAGGAACTTCAATCTCAAAAACCAACAATTGATCTGGAGGTTAAGCAATAGCTCTCCTAATAATAGACCAGGGTTTGACGCCTCCAACCTCCACCTTCTACCAGAAAAAAAGTACCGAAGGATAGGAGTTGGGGACAGTCCTTAATATTGAAAAATAATAAAAAAAATATTATACAAATTACCATCATACCGAACTTCGTGTTTACCCATTATGAAGTATGCAATATCAAAGCTTCATCTCCTTCTCCAATGGCCACCATGTCTGGACCCGATCCCCCAAAGGCTTCTCTTTCTCTCAGGCGATTGATGTTGTCAGGCACCGGGGGCCGGTGGTCTCTTGGGCTTCGGTGGTGTGGTGCAAGGGCTCCGTCCCTAAGCACGCTTGCACCCTCTACCGTGCGGTCACTAACAGGCTCCCTACTCTTGACAGGCTTCAGAGGTTTGGGCTTGCTACCTCGGGTCAGTGCTACCTCTGTGGCTCTTCCATTGACAATCGTGATCACCTCTTCTTCAGCTGTAGTTTTGCTCAGGACATCTGGAGCATGGTGCTTGTGGACTTGGGCCTACCGCGCCCCCCTTTCTCTCGATTATGTGCATTATTGATTGGATAAACTCAGCTCAGTTCGGCATTCAAAAGCAACTCTGGTGCACTGTTCTATCTTCTATTGTTTGGGAAATTTGGAGGGAGAGAAATCTAAGATGGGCCTCGTTGCAATCTTCGTCTACCTCCTCTATCGCTGCTTCCATTGTTGCAAACGTCAACACAGCATTCTTTCTGAAGAATTGTGGAGCTTCCTAATTGCTAGTGGACTCATCTTCATTTTTGCTATGTAAACGCAATGTTTTTGTTACTTCACTGCTCTTTTTTTTGGACTTCTTTTTGTATGGCTTACAGTGGCCCCAAACTTGTACATTGAACTTTTTGTGAATGAAATACAGATGATACCCTTTACCCATCAAAAAAAAGTATGCAATATACAATAAGGATATGTAAACCATAAAGATTTAGTTGTACAATAGAGAGGTTGTTGCTCTGTTGTGCCACGTAGGATGTGAAAAAACGTTGGCTTCCTTTTTAGTTGTCCATTTTTTGTTAGGAAATTTCATTATCCTGTGCATTTGATCAGCTTTATTGATGTCCATTTTATTTATGATATCGGTATTTGACTTTAGTTCATCGTTTATTTGGATAATTGTCTGTAATTTATGTGACTGTATGTATCACCCATACCTCTAAATATAATTTCACATCTAAAATTCACAAAAGTGTGAAATTGTGTTATAGTGGTGGTGACTACTACTTGACAATTTGAGTTTAAGCATTTTAGGTGATTGTCAGCAGGTCCAATTATGTCCAAACTCAACAAGTTGCAAGTGTCAGTTTTCCTCGATAACGGATCGGAGACCTAAGCTTGGGACGTTACATTGTTGAGAAGTACGCAAAATACTAATAAGATGATTTTGAATGTAATTAAGAATACTTTATAATTAGAAATTGGTAGGTATAAATAATGTATGTTCAACTTGAGTAATTCCAATTGGAAGAGATGTCATTTGATGCAGTTACTTTGGTTTCACTATAGAAAAATGGACATAATGAGGCCAACTTATTAGATCTCTAGAATATTACTCTTTGTTATCGTGTTGTTCTCTTGCCCTTGTTAGATCTGACCTCCCTTGTTAGATCTGACCTACATAAAACACACTTCATGTGTGTTCTACAATTTGATTTCAACTAGTTTATGATCCTTCGCATCGATTCGTGTAACTTAAGGGCACGTCCTTCACATATTTATTGTAGATTAACAATTTGCGATCGAGTTGTAAGTAGAGTGCCCAAATGATCATTGTCATGATTTTGATCGGTAGAGTACATTTGTTTAAAATGCTTCTCTTGTATGTATTATGATTCATTAGAATATATCCGATAATTTTATACTCAGGTTGTATTGCTTTCTATGAGTCATACGTGAGATATTTCAGCTCCACAGAAATGTTTTTCGAAAAAAGCAGTGATGATACTCTGAAAAATAAAGGTCATGTTTTCAGATAGATCTTTAAGATCCATCGTGTGATTTTTATTCAAACGTGTACAGGGAGGCTGATCCTCTGTTGTAAGGACTATTGCAACAGACTCTTCAGTAAGGACGTGTGCACTAGATCTTGATTGAGCGTTTCCCACGAATTCGCATGGTAGGGGTCCACAAAAACTGCGAATTCGTGAGAACCGCTCGATCAAGATCTAGTGGCCCACGTCTGTAGAACTGAGAAATAGAGGGTCGTACGGTTTCACAAGGCGAAACCGCAGTCGATGCGGTGACCGCTCGAAATCCCGATTCAAACAACAATTAACCCACGACAAATATATCAAGCAATGAAAGTAAATGTGTGGAGTTAAAATTTATTATAACTCTACAACAAAGATGTGTATAGTGCAAGTATTGTAGAGGTCGAACACAGGGAGCAGACAGGTAGAACGGGGCACAAGTGCTCAAAAATGTGTGTGCAAGTGATCAAAGTGTCCATCTATGCTATTTTTTTGTGGGTTTTTAATTTTATATTTTTTATTTAATTTTTGTTTTTATAATTTTGTATTTTGATTTTTTGATTTTCTGATTTTTTTATATTTTATATTTTATAATTTTCTATTTTCTTTTTCAATATTGGAAAATAAGCACAATGTAATAAAAGACAAGCTAAGGTATTTATATAAATAGATAAAAATGTCCAAAAATTAGAAAATAAAGTCTTTTTGGTCTTTTTATACTTTTTTACTGTTTTTGTGATTTTTGGGTAATTTTTAGATTGTTTTTGGTATTTTTAATTATCAAAATAAGGAAAACAGTGAAGAAAATACAAGGCTGAAACTAAAATGGAGAAATAAAATAGCAAACAGTAAGAAAAATTCTCCAAATTGATTTTCACTTAAAGATAATAAAACAAAGAAAATTCAGGAGAAGAAAACACTATTTTTGGATTTTTTATGAATTTTATAAATTTTTATGAAGGTTTTTAGTGTTTTGTGATTTTTTGGAGTTTGGTTTTGTATTTTTTAATGATTTTTGGTCTGAAATTAAAACACACTAAAAGGGACAAAATATATTTTTTTGGGATTTTTCTGGGGTGGTTTTATATTTTTTTGGTATTTTATGATGCAAACAGTGCTGAAAATGGCTATTTTTGAATTTTTATAAATAATAAAATGCAATATTTATGGAAAATAAAAATAGGCCGTTAAACTACACTACAACAGGAAACTACTTTGATTTTTGGGGATTTTTTGGTATTTTGTAGACGCATGCAAAAATTACTAGAAACAAAAAGAAAAACCATGTGCGCAGGGGTATTTTTGAAATAATCAGAAAGTGCAAGGGCCTCTGCGCAAATATCTCAGAAATATTATAACTAAATAAACAATTACAGTACTAAATGCCAATAACAAGATGCGCAAGGGTGCGTGCGCAAAAATTCCAAGGTGCGCGTGACTTGCACGCGCACCTGGAAGGGGTATGTACGTGATTAACGAAAATAGAAGGGCCCACAAGCAAAATTTCAAGACTTTACACACTGCAGATGAAAGCTTAAGGTTCTATCGTAAAATACAAAAATGCTCGAGGGTATGGGACAAAATTACCCACGGCCTGGGGCGCATCCACGGCTGAGGGAAATCCACTTAAGCCACGTGGCGCGGTGCGGTGCGCCGATGCCTCTTCGCTTATGGACGGTCTTGATTAGATCATGTGGGGGCGATCAACGGCTGGAATGGCCCGACATCCGACGGATACTGCTGCTCGCCAAGAACACGCCAAGATCGGACGGCTCACGAGATGCTTGGAAGAACACGAAGGAACTCGCCCATGGGCGAGTTTGATTCTGATGCAAATCGCCCCTCCGAGCACCTGGAAGCTTGCTGACCGCTGATCCACGCTCCAGCTGTGCTCCAGTAGATAGGAAGCCCAACAAAAAGGGCCAAACACCGCCGGGGGACGTCCGGCGACGCGCGGCTCCTGGGCTACCTTCACGACCTTCGAGAGCACCTGCAATGACGCATTCCTCGTGTGTTTCCTGCAGGGAAGCGATTAGGCAAAAAAACACAGAGCTCCAGAGAGCTCCTGGGGGGGTGAATGTAGGATAAGGATGGCGGTTGCGAATGGGGTTCGCCGGAGCTTCCTCCGGCGAGGAGAGGAGATGACGGTTTGCTGGGCGAATACAAGGGAACACGGGGATCGATTTCTAAGGGGAAGGCGAGCAAAAGCTAACAGGCAAAAAAAAAAAAAAGAAAACAAAACGAAATGGAGAAAAATGGACCTCAAACCCGAGAAAGGGGCGAGATGAACCTCAACGGTGGCGAACCACCGGAGGTGTTGGAACGGCGTCCTCGCCTCGTCGGAGGCTTCCTCAACCAGCTGGAGGTTGGGCTGTCACCACCAATCGTCCGGAGCAAGGTCAAGGAGGGGTCAAACGGGTCAAAGACGGGTTCAAAGGGGAATGGAGTTTTGGGGGTCGGTTTTGAACTTGGCCGAGGGGCGTACTTCGAGGATGAATCACGGGCGCGTTTTCGATCAAAACGCCAAGCCAATGCCTGGGCGTGAAAGATCACATGATGGTCTACAAATTTCGTGAAGAACGCGACCCCAAACGGTGAAAGATGAGGCCGGGAAAAATCCGCGAAATCCAAGAAAAGTCATTTCTGACAGGCATCAGACCTCGGTCAGAGAGTTGACCGAGGTCAACCAAGGGAGAAGTCTGGTTGGTCCACGTGGACCAACCAGAAAAAACCTTGGAAAAAAGATTTCTAAATTCAATTAAAAATAGGAAATGATTTTATTAATTTTTGATTATAAAATAAAAAATGTTTGTAATTTTATAAATTAATTTATGGTGATTTTTATTTATTTTTATGAAGTATATTTTTACAAGTTTGCATTTATACCCTTATAGATATCTATATCTATGTATTTAAGTGTTTTATTTTTATTTAGGTATTTTTTTATTTATTTTATTTTGGTTTTTATTTTCTAAAATTATAAAATACTTTTATAGACACAAATATATTTTTATTTTATTTTTCTGATTTATTTTGTATATTTAATAAAATACAAGTATGTTTTGTATAGGTATGTCTATAGGCAATATACCTATGTATTGAATATATACAAGTATTTTTATTTGTATTTTAATGATGTTTTTATTCTGATTTTAATATACATAATTATTATAAGTATTATTTACAACATTATAAAAATATAAAATTATAAAAATAATTAATAATTAATAAATTGAATATTTTAATATGTACAAGTACACAATGAGGGTCCAAAAGTCAACTTTCAAACCGTAGCTCCGCCAATTACGAAACCACCACCATTAATTAGATTATTTTCTTCTATATACAATTAAAGGTGAGTACGCTGCATTTGGAGTTTTTATTTGTGAGATACAGGTCTGGGAAGTTGGCATTCTGGATTTTTATTCAGACCATAACTTTTTATCTGTACATTATTTTTCTGTGAAATAAATTTTGTATTTTTCTTTATTAAATTATCTACAACTTTCATGTACAAAGTTTCTTTATTTGATGTATAAAAAGTGGAACCAAAAATAGGTCCCAAAATGAATAAAGAATGAATAAAATGTATAGGTATTTTGACCCTTATCTCCCCCTACTTTATTCCTTGTCGACCTATTCATCAAGATGCCTAGGTCTCGGGGTTTCGGGTCATAAAATATTTACAATATTTTATTCTTTTTCTTTTCTTTTCTTTATTCTATAATTTTGGCACTAAAAACCGCATTTTATACAATATTTACACACAGATGCATGAATGCTAAAATGCATGAATTAATGCTATTTACACGCATTTACTAGGGTTTTTAAGGCCAAAATGATAGAATAAAGATGATGAAACGTAGCTTCATCATCCCCCTATACTTTACCTTTGCTAGTCCCTAGCAAACACTTATGCAATAAGTGCAAAAAGAAAAAGAAAGAAAAGAAAAAGAAGAAAGGTGGACTAAGTTTAATTATCAAACTTGTCTTCACAAAATCAAAGTTTGGAGCTTAAGTCGGACCTTTGGAATTTTAGTGCGGGCGGAACCTTATTGAGAACCGAATTTGAAATCCAACAGTCCCTGAGAATCCCAAAACTCTGCCCAAGTCTCCTCAATAGCCAGGTCAGAAATACTTCAACTCATACGCAAACTCTTACGACTATGAATCTGACTTGTACAGTGTAAGTGATGGTGGCTCTCCCCAACTAGAATGACAAAGAGACTGACTTCTCCAGTATGACAACCCAATGATTCCCCAATCCAGCAACTCCATCCTCGAGGAGCGGGGTATTCCCTTCTAAGTTCAAGTGGCAACCAGCTCAAGAGGAGGGGGTGAAGAGAAGAATGGACGGTAGCCAGTGTAGCTACCTATCCTGGGATGCAAGACCAGTGTAGTCAAGTCATCCTGCTGCAGGCTCACATGATATGACTTTGGAACTCAAGCTTGCTTATTGACTTTGTACATACTTGCAGGCTTTTTATTTTTGTACATGCCTGAACCTTTTCTTTTCTTTTTTTTTTTTGAAATACTATTCACAGCAGCATTTACATAAGGAGTTTTTCCTCTTAAGCCAGTAGACTATCCCTCTTTTGAAGCTTTATCGCAACCCACAGCCTCCTGTCTTTAGACTTCCTAATCACTGGACGGGTTGGGGTGCACTTCCCTCCCTAGAGGAGGACAAGTGTTTCCACTTGTGTGCGTCTCATACCGGCAAATCCAATCCCCTCACCACTCCAACTGAGTTGAGCCATGTGAAAGGTGCAGGTGCCCAAGTTAGGTCATTATCAACAAGAGTCGTACGTGTGCTCCGAAATACTCTACTTAGGCAGTCAAGAATCCATTGAACCAAGTCCCGTGATCCTCAAAGAATTAAGTCAACTAGACCTGAAGTACCTCAAACCCAGTTCCTATAAGGTTCCTGTTATTAGGTAGATTTTAAGGTCCAATCAAGCTCCAATCTCTGGATTTTACTTAGACTTGTTCAACTATCAAACTCAATCCGAAAAATGCTAATGCTATGCAATGCAATGCAGAAAATATTTTTGTGATGCAATTTTCAAGGATTTTGAACTTTTTATGGATTTTTGAAAATATGATGCATGCAGATGCAATTTTTTTGTATTTTTCAAAAAGATTTTTCAAATGTTTTTGGATTTTAGTTTTTGCAAATGTTTTTGGGCTTTTTGAAAACAAAAAGGTTTTGGCTGAAAAATAGGTTAAAATATGTACACGGGAGTGCTTCTTATATTTACAAGAAGTGGATTTTAAGAATTTACAGGGTAAGTAGTCAATTTTATACATATATACATATATAGTGGATTTTGGTGTGATGTGTATATTCCTCAAACTTATTTGAAAACAATTGTACACACAATTTTTGAAAACTATAGTCCAAAATAATTTTTACAAACATTTTACACACATTTGAAAATCATTTTGCAAAGGTTTTCAAAATAGTATATATAGGTTTTTCAAATCATTTTTGCAACCATTTTTCAAACCATTTGCAAATCATTTTTCAAACATTTTATTTCACACAAAGAAAAGAAGTTTTACAAACCACACAGGTTGAAAACACGAAACAAAATATTTTCAAAATAGTTTTCAATAAATGTTCACAAAGATTTTCAAACTATTTTTCAGACATTTTGCAAAAAACATTTTCACCTGATTTATTAATCAGTAAATACAAAAAGAATTTGAGGAATAACCACATCTTTTTATTAAGGATTTTTAATGAATTTTAAAGAATTTTTAGCCATATTATTAAGAAAATACGAAAGTACGAGTTATGGCTAAAGTATATACGTAGTATATACGACCCCCCTATACTTAGCTTGAGCTATGTCCTCATAGATCAGAGAGAAAAGAGAAGACATAACTCGTACTGAGTATAGGAAAGCCTAAAGAATAAATGAATGAATCGATGAATCAATGAATGAGAAGTTGACCGTCCCCCCTATACTTAGGATCAAATAATCCTAAGTATAGCAGACTGTACACAAAGCAGGGAGGGTCAAGGGTGGAAATGAACAGATCGTACTCGGATTGTCTCCCCCTATACTTAGGGTAAGATATCCCTAAGTATAGACAAGAAGAGGAGACAATGGAGAGGATCGAGATGAATGAGAAAAACTCGGGGTGCACACCCCCTATACTTAGGACAAAGTACGTCCTAAGTATGGAAAACTGTCTACAAGGGCGGCACCTTTCTGATAGATGAAGAAGATAGAAGAGGAAAAGAAGAAAAGAAGAAAAGAAGAAAAGAGATGAAGATGGAAGAAGAGATCGTGAGGATGTACACATCACTCCCCCTATACTTAGGGTAAAAGAAGCCCTAAGTATAGGCAACAACAGGAGTAATCAGACGGAACGATGAATGAACACTCGGCTCGTCCACCCCCCTATACTTAGGACAAAGTACGTCTTGAGCTAGGCAAACACGAGAATGGGTGGACGAGCAATACGGAAGAGAGACGGAGGTACACAACACGAATGTACAACAGGATGGATGTACAGAGGGTCAAGAAGGTAGAAAGCGAACCTTCTTGCGAGACCGCTGAGGAATAGATCTAGTGTGGTGCAGGTCGACATCGGGGTCTACAGTGGACGGAATCCGATCAGGGTCGACGGGGTGTAAATCCTCAGTGGCCCTAGGGTGTGGAGGCACAGACTGGGTAGTGGAAGAAGTACGGCTCGGTCCGGCCTTGGGAGTCTCGCTGATATCAAAGTGAAATGGGACGAACTCATCCTCATCGGAAGAAGTGTACTCAGAGTCGTCCAGCGAGGTGTCATCCAGGTCAAAATCAAAAGGCACGAACTCATCGGTGGAAGTAGTCGAGCTCTGTTCGTCCTCTATAATCTCAACTGGATCATCTTTTTCATCAAAAGGTCCGAATCTCTGAAGAAAAGCAACAAAATCAAATTCGGCCTTAGTCTCATCAGTATCTACATGGACAGGAGCGGACTCATCAGTGGAAGTAGTCAGAGCATGTCCGTCCTGTATAGTCTCTATATCTGCCCTCCGCTCAATAGTGTCGATCGTGTAAATCCCGCGGATGTCATCAACACATCGCCAATCACAGGAAGCGGAAACACCAAGGTCTATGCTTTCCGAGCTTTCCTCCTTGGAGAGGAATTCCCGGGTCTCATCATCGGTCATGAAGAAGGTCTCTCTGATATCCTCATATAGATCATAGTCCTCGGGGTCAGCCAAGATAGGTGAAGTCATATCAGGTGCAGGTCTCTGGTCGGCAGTGGGTGCGGTGATCAACACTTCGCTCTCGTCAGCAGGACGGAAGCGAATCTCTCCTGATCCATAGTCAATAACGACCCTCGCAGAGGCGAGGAATGGTCGTCCCAGGATGATTGGAGAATGCTCCCCTGTGGAGGTCTCCATGGGCAATACGACAAAATCAACATTGTGGCTCGTGCCCTGAATCGATATGACGGCGTTTTCAAGGATACCCTTCGGCCTCTTAATTGATCCATCAGCAAACTGTACGATCATCCTGGTCTTTTTGAGAGGCCCTAAGTGAAGAGACTGTACCAGCGAGAAGGGTATAATGCTAATCGAAGCACCACCGTCCAGGAGAGTGCGATCACAAGTATGGTCAGAGATGGTGCAAGTGATGAAAGGTGTAGCTGTGTTCTTCTTCTTTGGAATGGGACGGTGTGTGATGGCATGGGCAGTGGCCATGGTCAAGATATGACGCTCAGATCTGCTCCTCCGCTTTCTCTTCTTGGGAAGAGGAGCAGATAAATCGGTCATGGCCTGCTGAAGTGGGGCACGGATAATCTCATGTATGGTGGCCACCACTTCGGGTTCAGTCAGCATTTTTTTGAATTTTTGGACCTCCTCCATACAAGGGAGGAAGTCGGAATCAGCATATACACGAGGAATGCCAAGAGCAGTCTGTACAGCGGCATCCTCGGGGTCAAAGGTGGGACTGGGTGTGAATGCATGTGTGGTCAAGAAGTCTGGCAAGTGGGCGCTCTCCTCACAGTCCGACTCGATCGTGTGTCTCCCGAAATCTTTTTGTGTTTTTAAAATTTTCTCATTTTTTTGTATTTTGGGCGATTGCAAGCTCTCATGGAAATCCTCGAGTGAACCCATATCATCAAATGGTGGAATATCATGGTCGCTCTTATTGGTACTAGTGAGGGTGTCAATCCTCTGTCTCATATGATCCATCATCTGGGTCAAGTGCTCAAGGGTGGACTCCATGAAAGGTGACTCCATCAGCTCAGTCTCGGGTGGATGTGAAGGTGGAGGCGGATAATACATAGGTGGAGATAGCGGTGGGTGTGGGTAGAAATCCGAGTCCTGATACTGTGGCTGAGGCGGATATGTACAAAAGTCAGGAGCAAAGTCCTCCTGGAAAAAAGGAGGTGGACCGGCTGGAGTGAAGGAGGGATCCGCGAAGTCCGGATAGAATACGCTCCAGTCGGCCATCTCGAAACAAAAGAAAATGATCGGGAGAGCACGATGGTCAAGTCAAGAGAATGAAGAAGAAGGCGCAAATGCGCAGGGATGATCTAGGACACACAAAAAACAATCACAAGCAAAAATGAAAGAATGCAAACCCTCAATTCACCTACTCAACTCGGTAGAGACCGTAAAATGCGGTCTTTTTATCTTGTCTGTTTTAGAGTTAGGTGAGAAGTCAAAATATTGCGCAAACACTTAGGGGCTGAATGGGATTTTGGGCTCTAACCTTAGTGTGTGCGCGAGCAAATAAAAGCGAAGACAATGAGGGGATTACTCGCCCCAAGAGAATTTTTTTCTTTTTGGTTGATTTTAGGGTCGAGTAATGTTAGCAGTCCCAATTTTATTGATTATCACTTTTTTTTGGATTTTTAATGAGAATGCACGATCCTATCGGGGAGTCAATTCCTTTAAGCTCCTAGATGATCAAAATCAGAGGTAGAGAGGCGGAAAAGCAATGCAAGCGATCAAAACGATGATGGATGCTAAAGCGTAAATGCTCACCTTGCCTCCAGCACTCTACATGCAAGGATGCTCAGCAGAATTGAAACCTATCTATATGCAAATGCAAATCCGATGAAATCGCCCTAAGTTTCAGAAATTACTATTATCGTGAAGAACCACAAGTCGGCCACTTATCTTTAACCTAAGAGTCCGGTCTTGGCTTACCCCTCCTCTTCTCGACACACTCGAGTTCAGGAGTAGCGCTTGATGGGGCTCGCTCACGGCACACGGGTTAAGAGATAAATGAATCGACTATTTAAATTTGACTAAGTCCAAACGCGGCTATAGGTACATGCAAAGGTATTAGGTGTTTGGCCTTAATCTATCGCAAGCAACTCCTAAAACTACGGGCTCAATCACACAAAAGAAATAAAATCGAAAAACAAAACAAAATAAAAAAAAATGCGATGAAAACCGTAAAAAGCCGCGGCGAGCCCCCAAGTGAACAATCACTTGGAAATTAGGCTCTAAAGTCCAAGTTCGGGGGTACCTGTATTATTACAAATAAAGTGGTCTCTCTCTCACAAAAATTACAAAAATAAATACAAGAAGTAAATTCTACAACTAAAAATGAGCTCGATCTTCAAATTTTCCTCTTCGTCTCCTCGGTGCTCGGCTGGCAGATGCCGGCTTCACGTGGGTGCGTAGGCGCCTAGGGTGGAGCGCCTCCCTCGATCCGCGGTTCCTCGCACAAAGTCAACAAAGGAGAAGGTTAGACAGCTCAAGAGATATATCAAAACTAAAGAAAATAAAATAGCGAAAAATAAAAGCCGCGAAAATAGACAATCAATCACAAACACAACAAGACCCGAACTAAGCGTTGTTGCTCCCCGGCAACGGCGCCATTTGTAGAACTGAGAAATAGAGGGTCGTACGGTTTCACAAGGCGAAACCGCAGTCGATGCGGTGACCGCTCGAAATCCCGATTCAAACAACAATTAACCCACGACAAATATATCAAGCAATGAAAGTAAATGTGCGGAGTTAAAATTTATTATAATTCTACAACAAAGATGTGTATAGTGCAAGTATTGTAGAGGTCGAACACAGGGAGCAGACAGGTAGAACGGGGCACAAGTGCTCAAAAATGTGTGTGCAAGTGATCAAAGTGTCTATCTATGCTATTTTTTTGTGGGTTTTTAATTTTATATTTTTTATTTAATTTTTGTTTTTATAATTTTGTATTTTGATTTTTTGATTTTCTGATTTTTTTATATTTTATATTTTATAATTTTCTATTTTCTTTTTCAATATTGGAAAATAAGCACAATGTAATAAAAGACAAGCTAAGGTATTTATATAAATAGATAAAAATGTCCAAAAATTAGAAAATAAAGTCTTTTTGGTCTTTTTATACTTTTTTACTGTTTTTGTGATTTTTGGGTAATTTTTAGATTGTTTTTGGTATTTTTAATTATCAAAATAAGGAAAACAGTGAAGAAAATACAAGGCTGAAACTAAAATGGAGAAATAAAATAGCAAACAGTAAGAAAAATTCTCCAAATTGATTTTCACTTAAAGATAATAAAACAAAGAAAATTCAGGAGAAGAAAACACTATTTTTGGATTTTTTATGAATTTTATAAATTTTTATGAAGGTTTTTAGTGTTTTGTGATTTTTTGGAGTTTGGTTTTGTATTTTTTAATGATTTTTGGTCTGAAATTAAAACACACTAAAAGGGACAAAATATATTTTTTTGGGATTTTTCTGGGGTGGTTTTATATTTTTTTGGTATTTTATGATGCAAACAGTGCTGAAAATGGCTATTTTTGAATTTTTATAAATAATAAAATGCAATATTTATGGAAAATAAAAATAGGCCGTTAAACTACACTACAACAGGAAACTACTTTGATTTTTGGGGATTTTTTGGTATTTTGTAGACGCATGCAAAAATTACTAGAAACAAAAAGAAAAACCATGTGCGCAGGGGTATTTTTGAAATAATCAGAAAGTGCAAGGGCCTCTGCGCAAATATCTCAGAAATATTATAACTAAATAAACAATTACAGTACTAAATGCCAATAACAAGATGCGCAAGGGTGCGCGCGCAAAAATTCCAAGGTGCGCGTGACTTGCACGCGCACCTGGAAGGGGTATGTACGTGATTAACGAAAATAGAAGGGCCCACAAGCAAAATTTCAAGACTTTACACACTGCAGATGAAAGCTTAAGGTTCTATCGTAAAATACAAAAATGCTCGAGGGTATGGGACAAAATTACCCACGGCCTGGGGCGCATCCACGGCTGAGGGAAATCCACTTAAGCCACGTGGCGCGGTGCGGTGCGCCGATGCCTCTTCGCTTATGGACGGTCTTGATTAGATCATGTGGGGGCGATCAACGGCTGGAATGGCCCGACATCCGACGGATACTGCTGCTCGCCAAGAACACGCCAAGATCGGACGGCTCACGAGATGCTTGGAAGAACACGAAGGAACTCGCCCATGGGCGAGTTTGATTCTGATGCAAATCGCCCCTCCGAGCACCTGGAAGCTTGCTGACCGCTGATCCACGCTCCAGCTGTGCTCCAGTAGATAGGAAGCCCAACAAAAAGGGCCAAACACCGCCGGGGGACGTCCGGCGACGCGCGGCTCCTGGGCTACCTTCACGACCTTCGAGAGCACCTGCAATGACGCATTCCTCGTGTGTTTCCTGCAGGGAAGCGATTAGGCAAAAAACACAGAGCTCCAGAGAGCTCCTGGGGGGGTGAATGTAGGATAAGGATGGCGGTTGCGAATGGGGTTCGCCGGAGCTTCCTCCGGCGAGGAGAGGAGATGACGGTTTGCTGGGCGAATACAAGGGAACACGGGGATCGATTTCTAAGGGGAAGGCGAGCAAAAGCTAACAGGCAAAAAAAAAAAAGAAAGAAAACAAAACGAAATGGAGAAAAATGGACCTCAAACCCGAGAAAGGGGCGAGATGAACCTCAACGGTGGCGAACCACCGGAGGTGTTGGAACGGCGTCCTCGCCTCGTCGGAGGCTTCCTCAACCAGCTGGAGGTTGGGCTGTCACCACCAATCGTCCGGAGCAAGGTCAAGGAGGGGTCAAACGGGTCAAAGACGGGTTCAAAGGGGAATGGAGTTTTGGGGGTCGGTTTTGAACTTGGCCGAGGGGCGTACTTCGAGGATGAATCACGGGCGCGTTTTCGATCAAAACGCCAAGCCAATGCCTGGGCGTGAAAGATCACATGATGGTCTACAAATTTCGTGAAGAACGCGACCCCAAACGGTGAAAGATGAGGCCGGGAAAAATCCGCGAAATCCAAGAAAAGTCATTTCTGACAGGCATCAGACCTCGGTCAGAGAGTTGACCGAGGTCAACCAAGGGAGAAGTCTGGTTGGTCCACGTGGACCAACCAGAAAAAACCTTGGAAAAAAGATTTCTAAATTCAATTAAAAATAGGAAATGATTTTATTAATTTTTGATTATAAAATAAAAAATGTTTGTAATTTTATAAATTAATTTATGGTGATTTTTATTTATTTTTATGAAGTATATTTTTACAAGTTTGCATTTATACCCTTATAGATATCTATATCTATGTATTTAAGTGTTTTATTTTTATTTAGGTATTTTTTTATTTATTTTATTTTGGTTTTTATTTTCTAAAATTATAAAATACTTTTATAGACACAAATATATTTTTATTTTATTTTTCTGATTTATTTTGTATATTTAATAAAATACAAGTATGTTTTGTATAGGTATGTCTATAGGCAATATACCTATGTATTGAATATATACAAGTATTTTTATTTGTATTTTAATGATGTTTTTATTCTGATTTTAATATACATAATTATTATAAGTATTATTTACAACATTATAAAAATATAAAATTATAAAAATAATTAATAATTAATAAATTGAATATTTTAATATGTACAAGTACACAATGAGGGTCCAAAAGTCAACTTTCAAACCGTAGCTCCGCCAATTGCGAAACCACCACCATTAATTAGATTATTTTCTTCTATATACAATTAAAGGTGAGTACGCTGCATTTGGAGTTTTTATTTGTGAGATACAGGTCTGGGAAGTTGGCATTCTGGATTTTTATTCAGACCATAACTTTTTATCTGTACATTATTTTTCTGTGAAATAAATTTTGTATTTTTCTTTATTAAATTATCTACAACTTTCATGTACAAAGTTTCTTTATTTGATGTATAAAAAGTGGAACCAAAAATAGGTCCCAAAATGAATAAAGAATGAATAAAATGTATAGGTATTTTGACCCTTATCTCCCCCTACTTTATTCCTTGTCGACCTATTCATCAAGATGCCTAGGTCTCGGGGTTTCGGGTCATAAAATATTTACAATATTTTATTCTTTTTCTTTTCTTTTCTTTATTCTATAATTTTGGCACTAAAAACCGCATTTTATACAATATTTACACACAGATGCATGAATGCTAAAATGCATGAATTAATGCTATTTACACGCATTTACTAGGGTTTTTAAGGCCAAAATGATAGAATAAAGATGATGAAACGTAGCTTCATCAACGTCCCTATTGCAGAGTCTGCTGTAGCAGACCCTATGACAGAGAATCCTCTCTACGTGTATAGACCATAAACTTTAGGAAACGTGTGTGTTTGTTTCCCTCTGCAATGAATCCTACTTTCCCTCTTGGGTACTATATATGAAATTTATAAGCTTTAAGTTCGTCAAGCTCATTTTTTTAACTCCAAATTTGGAGATCTATATATATTCATTTCAACGTCAGAGACTTGCTTTTCCATGTGCTCATTTTCCTTTGAAATCTCAGGGCAGTTTGTTATCCCCCATGAGTTGGTGATCTCGATATGGGGATGCAGACTGAAATATAGATATAGAAGTAAGCAAACAAATCCACAAATCCATACGAACCGCTCCATCAAGATTCGAACGTTTCCAGCCCCTATTGCAGATTCTGTTGCAGCATGAACTACAACCGACGATCGGCTCCCTCTTCCTCTCTGATCTATGCTATGGATATATTTATTGGCAGTAATGTGTGGGAATATAAGCGAAGGCAAATATAGCTTCAAATATGAGTGATATAATAAGTCTGTAACAAACGATACTGGACATATACATTCGTTCAACAAAGAACATGACAGTTGCAACCCCCAGGGCCACCATAGTAGAATCCAAGTCCAGAATCCCCCCCGTCTACTAGACGTCCCACTCCGTAGCAGCTTTCAGTATCATACACAGTCGAAAATTGAATGTAAGGTGAATACGTGACAGGATGACCTGTAGATGTAGAAATAGCGAGGATATGCTCCACAAAAGCTGCATGTCTGAATCCTTCAGCAGGATAGCGTCCACTGCCCATGGGAGGACCTGCTTCGCTTCTCCTGCTCGAGGCACGACCCCCTGTCGAGAACCCATTAGCATATCCTGAGAAATGCGCAAAGAGTTCTCTTGGCCAATATCCCACTGGTTGATTATGTTCCCCACACCATAACCACCAATTTTTTGTCTTCTGATCCTGTGTATATATTGATCATACAGAAATATATACGTTCATGGTGTGGATAAAAGATTAATTCTGAACATGTACATAACATAATGCTGTGATATATGATCACAAGCTTACCGCGAAGATCTGGATGGTGTAGTAATACTGAACTCCCATGTCTGATGAAATATTCGCGAATGGGGCTCCCAGAGGGATATTAGGGTTTGTTTGGACGAACCCAGGACATAAGGTGTTAACACATCCGCTGCCATTAGCCATCTGCAATAATAGAAAAACCAATATTAGATTAATAGCATCATCATCAGAATTATATATTATCAAAACTAAGTAAATATTCATTGAGAGGTGAAGTGAATCCTGAGAGTGATTAATTGAAGATATATCTTATGTATAGTTAATATGCATGTATAATTAATATCATTAGGAAGGGTGCATCAAGAAAAGCCCTCTACACTTTTATGTATAACTAGTATCTTACATGATAGAAAATAGTCAGTCTTGGTTGATGATCATGATACATTTCTGGATCAACCTGCAAAAGTGCTATCATGTAAAACATTATAAAGTAAATAAACCTTTGCAATGATTTATGTGTATGCATAAAATCATGTGCATATGATCACTTACATGTATATTTGCATTTGTAGCACTACTCATACAAGAAATTGTCTTTTATTACAAATAACATACACACACATGATATTTCTGATGAAATTAGTTAGAGACAATCATTGGCACTTTCCAATTGACTTAGTTAACGTTATAAATAATTTGAATGCTCATTTGATATCTTCTAATGGCAAATACATAAATAATGATGAATATCCATGTTGTAAATTATCGTTTTCTTATAATTCACAAAGGGTTGATGTTTCGAGTTCATATAATGATAACTTTCAGTTGAACTTTTGTTTTAAAAAATATATATATCCATGTTTGCTAATTAGGATATATTTAAGAAAATATGAAGGGATAATCATTGTTATACAATTCATTGCTAGCAATAGAGCAATAAATATGGCATTTGCTTAACATTGCAAAAATCAAACAACAAACTTTATTTATTTTTAAGTATTCAATAGCAGAAAATAATGCAATACATATTTAGAAATAGTAAATTATGTATTGTCGTGAGGCCAATTCGTTGAAGTATGAGCAATAAAAGTATACAATATATATTGAAAACGAAAACAATTATGTCATTCAAATATATATTTTTTTGGATCAACTAGACTTTTGATCCCGAAAAGAGACTTTTAATACAAATAAAGATATGTGAACATCACGATAATCAGAGCTCTCTTTTGTAAAAAAAACTGACTTATGGTAAAAACTTGATATAATTTTTATAAAACAATAATGTAGACGAGAAAGCTAACATGCTCATTTACATCCAAAATAAACATGTGCTGATCATTGAAAAGAATCCTTACGTATAGTGCATCTTTAGTTAAGTGCTCATGTTTCGTAGGAAATAAGAAAGACAACCTAGGTCTTCTCTTCTTAACATGTTTTTTCCTATTTATAAAATTATTATTATTATTTCTTATTTCACAAATATTCATGAAATAACTATACTCCTTCCTCTACATAATGTCATTATATATTTATCTCATTTTCATAAATCATTTTCAAAAATCAAAGGTTCTATCATGAGAATGTACTCACACACTGTAACTCTCTATATCGGTTCTAGATCATCGGATACTGTACAGATTTTTTAATATATTAATATATCCTTAATGTGGTGAATCCCATCTCGAAAGGTCACCCTCGTTTTATTCAAAAAAAATTATCTCATGTTCACACTATCTATTTGACAAAAACTACCATTTATTCCACGTTATCGTGAACTTCAAACAAACAAACAAACACGATCAACTCAACGTTTCCCCTTCAACTCTCCATCGCTAAAAAACAAGAATTGGGAATAACCTATCCCTTATTCCTTATTCCACCCCTTATCTCACATATATATATTCCCAAGTAAACAAGAATATAGAAATAATGCACGAGATCATCCATTACTAGGCACGGGATAAAATTTTATACAATCACAATGATATTTTTTGTGAAAAAAAGTCATTAATGAAAAAATTAATAGTTAAGACGAGTAGATGTGGAAGTTCCTTTAGAGTCAAGCAGTGATTGAATAATACATCTTTTCAAGTTGATTTAATTATTCAACTTTTTTGTTTTTGTTATGCAAGGAAAGTTAGTTAAAAATCGAATAAATTCATTCTATCTAGTTGTAAGAAACATACTAACCATCCATCCAGCGCCTATTTGATCGGCAAAAGGAAGTGTCTTAATATCCTTAATCCACAACATTGCACCAGTTGATTGAGTAGGACCGACTCCCTTAGGAGCATGCAAACTAATCGATGCTCTAGCTCCTTGCAATATCATCTTCTTTGATCCTCGGATTGTCGTCTGAGTTTTTTTTATAGAAGTTGAGAGGATATGCATTAAAATAGGAAATTTAATATCTAAGAACACCAAGTTTACGAGTTTACGCGTGAGCGCGCACACGAACTTGAAAGCCAAGTAACATCAAGGGGGAGGGAGTTTGTCATCTCCCTATAAACTTTAGTCAAACTATCATTGCGAACGACAGTAAGCAAGAGCTTATAGAAGCTTGCAAAGCGAAAATTTCGACTTACATAGCTGACATTTGGGTCCTCATTTGGGTGGTTTGGAAGAAGATATGGTGCGACTTTCGACTTGTTTTCTCTCCAAATGGGAACTGTCCCTGATGGGCATCGTGTCGCGACAATATGGGCATGGGATGAAGCAGTACTTGCTGAATTTGTTTGAATTGGGAAGTTTGCAATAGATGTGGGTTCCATCTGCAACAAGTCAAGTCATCATTCGCTTAACTATGAAAATATAGGCATGATGAATACAAGAAAGAACAATATATAATGGTAATAGTATTAGTCCTCAAGTACAAAGTCATAAATTTTTACTTGGAGGGGAGCATCATTTGCCTATTTATTTTATCGGTGTTTGTTGAATTTAATTCCTTACATATTATAAAATTTTTTATAAAACACTCGTCAATAATGTTTACAAGGATTTTAAAAAAAACATACAAACGTAGAGTTCACATAAAGATTCCTCAAAATATTGTATAACTACCTTAAACATCGCTATGTTTTTTTATTTCTCAGAAATACACTTACCGTGTATAAGTGCTTTGCGTGTAGGAATGCAAACAAGTGTAGATACGGCCATCTCAAATTTCTTACCGACTAATTTTTATATAAATTTTGAATTTTTATCAATATCCATTTTCAAAAAACTTATAGATAAAGATTAATTCAATAAAAGGGAAAAAATAAAGTCCTATGTTTAATATGTAAAATAAATTATTAAATTACATAAGGATATATTTTATTCATACATTTGAAAATGACTTCAAGATGCGACCTATTAAATGTAACCAAGTAATATATTTTGAAATATGTTTATACACAAACTTGTGTAATCATATACAAAATACATATTTACATTCTGTACTATCTATATCCATATTCATACATACAAAAAATAATTATACCGTATCATTGATCCTCAAAAAATGAAAACGATATCATTGTCATTTTCACATCTGCAAAAAAGGGAAAAAATCCTAATTTTTATATAAACCCATATTTTCCCAAATAAGACACACATCATTGACCACTTAAATACGGTATACTAATATTCATATACAATTGCATTCTTAATTTGGTAACACATATAACTTATCGTAACGTGACCATGTACTTCCTTTTTCAGTACATTATGTAGTGTAAACACTCTGTATTGTAGATTTTGATGATTATTTTATAAATATTATTTTATAAATTATGTTTGAAGTTAAAATCTGTCGAAAGTAAGAAAAATGTATATACAAGTGTAATTTTTCATAAATGGTATTGGATTTATTGAATTTAAGTATACATATGTAAGGAATGTTGGGAGACTTGGAGGTTGGCAAAGCCTCCTCCCAAGTCCCATCCATCCTTATCACTGTAACGATTAGTAGTAGTAATAATAACTTGCACATTCATCTTAATTGGAAATTGAGAGTTCACATTTATCATAAAAAAATATTTTTGGATATGACTATCAAAATATAAATTAATTTTCTGGCTTAAGGATTAGAAGCCACTACAAACTAAATGGCCTACAATAATCATATAACATCAAAATTGTTCGATCACTTTACCTCGCTCGCCGTACTTGACAAAGATAACCAAATCCAATGGCATAAGCAAACAAGTAGTTATCTCTACACACAAGAAGTCTATACTGACAAATCCATAAAAAGATATTTACATTGACATCCTTTCAAAATTTTCTTCCCTCTCAATTATAAGAAATTGATATCTTAAATGGTTTTCCTATATATAGCACTTGATACAAAGAATTCTAATGCATAAATATTGAAAGGCGATCCATCAAAAATAAACAAAATCAAGTTGTACCTGAACAGTGTGGCCTTTTAACAAAGGACTATCAAGAGAGGGTTGCTTATGGATATCGATGCAATCGTAAACGTCATCGCTTCCCAACTGTGCGAAGAAATTGAAATATTTACAATTAACAATTTTTTAGAATGAAATTTCTAACCTTTTGATTACTATAGACAATATAATATATAACAAGTCAAGTCATCATGGGCTTACCTATGAAAATATAGGCATGATGAATACATGAAAGAGCAATATATAATGATAATAGTATTAGTACTCAAGTACAAAGTCATAAGCATCATTTGACTACTTGTCAATAATGTTTACAATGATTTTTTTTTAAAAATCTGCGTTTTACATAAAGATTCCTCAAAATATTGTATAACTGCCTAAAACATCGCTACAGTTTTTTCATTTCCCATAAATACACTTACAATAGCTTGATGTTAAGCAATACCATAAATTTTAATTTTTTTAATAAGTAATATTGCATAATGCTTTGTGAGTAGGAACACCAAGTGCAGATACATCCATCTCAAATTTCTTACCGACTAACTTTTATATAAATTTGAAATTTTTTCTATATCCATTTTCAAAAAACTCGTGGATAAAGATCAATTCAATATTTACCGGTGTTTATGTTTGTATCTATAACTCGATTTTCATATAGAGTTCTAGATTTATTTGTAGCTCTATGTAACAAAGTTTTATAGCTTTTTAGCTTTTTTATTTTATTTGATACGATTGGTATGAAATGCATATAGTATATTTATATGATGATAAGCCATGTATTCCATTGTATATATATTTATGTTAATCTATAAAGAATTTTTACTGTTATATTTATTTTAATCGCGCCTTTTTTATATTCATATTAACTTTTAATAATAATATAACATAATTGTTTTGTCTGTTAACATATCTATATGCATCATTCTTACCCTAAAAATGGTAAAGATGCACTAACTAGGTACACAAATGAATAGACACTGATTAAGATATTGTTAATTCCTTATCCATTTTCAATTTAGATAGAAAACATATATTTTATGGATAGTGAATATTGCAATAAATATCATTAAATAAAAAAGGTCATGGTTAAATATACCCATGATTTGGTTGTGGATATTTTAAAAATGGGTATAATTATTGTGTGGATAGTAAGTGATTTCTACCATTTCTATCTACAAGTTATAAAGTTGAAATTAATAGTTGACTAAATCAAAATTGCATAAACTAGAAACAATAAAAGGGAAAAAGTAAAGTCCTATATTTAATATGTAAAACAAATTATTAAATTACCTAAGTATATATTTTCTCCATACATTTGAATATGACTTCAAGATGTGACCTATTAAATGTAACCAATTAATATGTTTTGAAATATATATACACAAAATTGTGCAGGCCTATACAAAAACATATTTACATTCGGTAATATCGATACACATATTGTACATAAAAAATAATTATATCATATCGTTGATCCTCAAAAAAATGAAAACGATATCATTATCAATTTCATATCCGCAAAGAAAAAAGCAAAATTCCTTTTTTGACAACATATTGTACATAAACCCATATTTTTCCAAATAAGATACACATCATTGACCACTTAAATAAGGATACTATAGAGGATATATACGAATATCCATATATAGTAGTGGATGTATATGAACATCCATATATAATTGCATTCCTAATTTGGTAACACAATATTTTATCCATAACCTGACCATGTACATCCTTTTTTGGTATCTTATGGACTGTAAACATTCTGTATATTATATATTTTGATGATTATTATTTTATTAATCCTGCCTTTGAAACTATGTTTGAAGTGAAAATATTTCAAAAGTAAGGAAAATATATACCAGTGTAATTTTTTCATAAATGGTATTGGATTTATTGAATTTAAGTATACGTATATAAGAAATGTTGGGATACTGGGAGGTGGGGGTGGGGGGACAAGCCTCCTCCCTCCCCCTCCTTATCTTTAGTAGCAGTAGTAATAATAATAACTTGCACATTCATCTTGTTTGGAACATTGAGAGTTCACATTTATCGTAAAAACTTATTTATGGATATGACTATGTAAATCTAAATCAATTTGTTCGCTTAAGAATTAGATTAAAAGCCACAACAAAATAAATGCCCTACAATAATTACATAACATCAAAATTGTTCGAGCGCTTTACCTCTCGCTCGCCATACTTCGTACCTAGGATATGATGCGGCAAAGATAACTATATCCAATGGATACACAAACAAGTAGTTATCTCTATACATAAGAAGCCTATACTGATCCATAAAAAGATATTTACATTATTGATATCCTTTCAAAATTTTCTTCTCTCTCTAAATTATAAGAAATTGATATCTTAAATGATTTTCCTATGTATAGCACTTGATCCAAAGAATTCTAATGCATAACTATTGAAAGGAGATCCATCAAAAATAAACAAAATCAAGTTGTACCTGAGCAGTGTGGCCTTTTAACAAAGGACTATCAAGAGAGGGTTGCTTATGGATATCGATGCGATCATAAACATCCTCGCTTCCCAACTGCGCGAAGAAATTAAAATATTTACAATTAATAATTTTTGAGAAATCCAAATATCTAACCTCTTGATTACTATAGACAATATATACATAAAAGACATATTTTTTTCCCTTTAATTGATTAAAATTGATTTCTTCTGTGCTAGGAAAGGGATGAAAAGTCACATGAACTATTTTTAAAATACAAAATAATGGCAAGTTCAAAGATGTTACCCTTAACCAGGACATGAATAAAAAGAGTAGGATAAATGCAATCGAAAATCAAAATCATCAATGTCTAAAAATTATTCAAAAAGAGTCACCTGAACAGTTTTAACAGGAGTTTTATCTAAAACCTTCTGATCATTTTCAGTAGCTCCAATGGACCAACAAATAGAAAGCAATGTAAGAACTAGTGCTACGCTGCAGTACCATTCTTTAATCCTCATAGTATACGATATACGCAAACCTGTAATTTACCTACATTTGCATCATTATATCTCAATATATATGAAACAACTATACCATCGTTATAAATGCGCACACACAAAAATGATAATAACATTGCATGATTAATTAAAAATGACCGCAAAGATGGGGATGCATAGTGAGAGAGCATACTAGGTGCTTAGCAATGTTTGTTTTTTCGTCTTTCTTTTATACTCTCAACTGTCAAAGACATGTAATATCTCTTTAAAAGGATGATTAATGGTGAAGTTTTTGGACATGCATCTATACGGTTGAGGCCTTTTTTTCTTTAACAAAATGACAGTAAAGAAATGGATGCTGCAGACTATCACCATGTACATGGAAATCATCTAAAATATACTACTAACTTGACTTTTATATTAAATAATTGTCATAGAAACAAAATTATGAAGGGAAAATGGAGCCTACATCGGGTGATTTAGGTAACTTACCTACATCGGGATATTTTTCTCATTATTTTTTAATTTTTTTTGAAATTAAATCTTGGGGGATTTTCATCACAATATACCACCATTGTGTTATTCCAAATTCAGCTTAATTCGAGACTTCTATCTCATCCATCAAGATAATCAAATTTTGAAGGTCTCAAAATTCCTGAAATTGACCCATTTCAGATGGACATGTTAGAAATATTTTTTCCCACAAAATTTGAATCACATAATCCACTATATATATTAAAGTGAATCCCACGGAGATTTCATATGAAAAAAATTAAAATAATGAAAAAATAGCCCGATGTAGGTAAGTTACCTACATCACCCGATGTAGGCTCCTTGCCCCCAATTATGAATATATTAATACATGACCTTTCTTACATGACCATGCAATGTGTTTATTGCTGGACATTTTTTTAAAAAAATATGAATTTAATCCTAATTAATTAAATAGTCATGAAAAACAAGTAATTAAACTTTTAGGCATAAATATAAAAGAATTGTTACAACAAGAAATTTCACGCAGGTATTTCATAAAGAGAGTAATTCATGAGAATGGCAATGAAAATCTTAACGAAATAAACCTGAGAGCCTGATGAAGAGAAGTGTGATTGAATATAGTATTCTCCTATCGCTCGTCTTTGGGAGAGAGGTAGAACAAAATATGGGTTTATATAGAGAGGTACATGTGGTCAATGCTATTACGTAAATAAGAAGAAGGGCATTTAATTAATTTATTGCACTGGGACAAAGACATTAATGGAATAGTAATAATGAATAATTAGACTGCAATAAATGATTTTTTTTTCAAATTTCCAAACGTTAGATAAGTAATGTCATAATTGGCTCAGTGCTATGAAGAGATAGAATGTGGCAAAAAAAGACTAAATTCAATTTCTATAATCACTCATTTTTAAAAAAAAACAAACAAACTTTCTTTTAATGAATAACTCAACGAATATATCATTGTTACATGAACTTTATACCAGGAATATGATATTCATTGCTAATTAAAAGAAAAAAATTAAACACACTTCCCTTATTATGGAATTTTTATCAACTTTGGAAACCATGAGATTGACGGGAGATGAGAAACAAGTTGTGCCGTCAATTCCTTTTGGATGATAAATTCAATTCCCTTATTATGGAATTTTTATCAACTTTGGAAACCATGAGATCTTGTATGTTGGTGATACCTTTTATAGAATGGTGCAAACATTTGTATTGTAGGAGTTTTTGTTTGCATAGATTTTTTACTATTAGAAATCCATATATGTGTTGTAAATAGGATTGCCATTGCATACATTAAACAGTAAATTATCGGATCCAAATGAGTTAACAGAGAAACAATACCGAATAAAAATTACATTAAACGTATGTTTCCCAATCATTATCCGATTATACAATGCAAACATGAACCGATTAATAGATCAGAAACATAAACACGGGCATGATCCAGAAAGGGTAAAGCAATAAACACATTGCGGCAACCAAAATAAAATGGAGATCAGTTTAGAAGTCACCGAAGCGTCCATGAAAATGGACTGTCCTTAGAGAAGATATCGTCCCCACAATACCGGTGCGTAGGGTACTGGCGATCCGCTACCAGGATACGACGGCTCACGATCTTCGTCGACGTACACCAACGGGATCGTCCTCGATTGTACCTCAGAGAACTGCAGCCGAGAGAGGAAGAAGAAAACGTTCGTCCGTGAAAGAAAGAACCAGAGATAGACGACGTGAAAGAGAGGTTTTTCTTTGTGAGTGTAGAAAAACCGAGTCGGGTGAGGGATATAAATAGAGGGTGTCGCGTCCTAAAGACGCGACCTTTGGTTTCCAAAAGATGCGCCTTTGGTTTCCAAAAGACGCGTCCCGAAGACGCATCCTTTCGGATCTAAAAAAACGCGCCCATAATGACGAGATAAATTCCCATTTAAGTCGACTTACCAAATTAATCGCGTGATTAATTTAATCAACTTAACAAATGAAAACCGCAACAAAAGTATCGAGATCCGAATTGTCTCTCCCGAGCCCGAGCCGGAGACGGAGCGGAGCGCGCGCGCGCGTGTGTGGTCCTCCATTCCTCCTCTCTACTATTGCTACAAGAGCTTGGGGTGTGAAATCATATATAAGTCCACCAAAAAGTTTAGTTCTCCCCGGTGTGGGACTAAACTTCCACCCAGACTTCCATATTTCAAATTTAGGAATTCCCAACTTTCCCTCCAAACCATTTGGTTTCCCAATTGGAACCAAATTATTTCCAATTGTAATTACATAGACTTTCCAATTAAAGTCTAAATACAATCTTGAATACAACAATCCCCCACGAATTCACCAATTTGAAAAAGAGACTCAAAAGGATTTAACAGACTTCTTTCGACTGCCCACACTTTGCTTTCAGTAAAGGTACCTTCCGGTTTGAACCTCTACCTGAGTTTACTACTTTCACTTTAAAAGGAACGAAGTAAACTACGTCTTGAACTTCAGACCTTGGTGTTAAAGTATATGGTAGAAACAACAAAGCGTTGTTCTTGATACAATCTTCAGGGTTGGTGCTCTTAAAGGCCATGCACCCTTATCCTGTTTTATGAGTGTGTTCAGGAAAGACCCTCTTCCTTTAACTACGACCCATAGTAACACTCACATAGGTGGCGTTCTCCAAGGATGCACTGCTAACATCCTGCCCAAAGGCTTGAACCCATTCAGAGCCTACGCTCTTCCTAAACTTGCAGCTTAAATGGTACTCAGGCTTCCAGGGATAAGACACTCATGCTTACGCATTAAACTTAGAGTGCCAACCAGTTCTCCAAACAGCTTGTTATTACCACATTGAACCTACTTTGTGAAATCTCCACTCAGATAGGTTTGGTTGCTACTGTAGAGGAACTCCCAATGGGTCTCAGTCCCATCCAAAGCCTAGACTTTAGGACTAAAGATCTATCAAGTCCCTTAGTCAACGGATCTGCCGTATTGTCTTTGAATCCTACAAAATCCACAGCCAACACTACTCGAGACACCAAATCCCTTAACGTCTTAAGTCTGATTTGTATGTGTCTCCTTGTTTTCTGGTTGAACTTTAAACTCTTGATCTTGGCAATTGTGGTCATATTATCAAAATGTACCGAGATCGCAGGAACAGGCTGACCTACCATGGGAATTTCAGTCAGAAGTTCCCTTAGCCATTCAGCCTCAATTCCAGTGATGTCCAAAGCACACAGCTCGGCCTCAAAAGTGGATCGAGTTAGAATGGTCTACTTCACAGACCTCCAGGAAACTGCACCGCCTCCAAGGGTAAATACATACCCTGTAACACCATTACTCCCAGACTCCTCTATTTTCCCTATCCAGCTTTCATCACTATATCCTTCTAGTACAGATGGATGTCTACCATAATGCAAATTAAGAGAAATAGTTGCCTTCAAGTACTTCAGTACTCGATCCAGAGCCTCCCAGTGAGTACGGTCAGGACAGCTAGTGTATCTACTCAGCTTTGCAACCGAGAATGAAATATCAGGTCTCGTGCAATTTGCAAGATACATTAAACTTCCTATCACTTGTGAATACCTTAGCTGGGCTACAGGTACTCCACTTTTATTCTTAAATAGCGTTTTGGACGAATCAAAAGGAGTGCTTACAGCTTTGCAATCTTGATATCCAAATTTCTCAAGTACCTTCTCAGCATAGTGAGATTGAGAAACTACAATCCCATCAACTGATCTTGTCAGTTTGAGACCCAAGATCAAATCAGCAACACACATGTCCTTCATCTCAAACTTCCTACTCTAGAATGCCTTACTCTCATTAATAATCCTCATATGTGATCCGAACAACAATATATCATCAACATATAGGCACAAGACAATACACTCATCACCTTTGAATAAACACACTTATCGGATTCATGAACCTTAAAGCCATATGACAAAATAGTCTTGTCAAATTTTTCATTCCACTGCTTTGGTGCTTGTTTCAATCCGTAAAGGGATTTGATAAGCTTGCAAACCTTTCCCTCATTCCCAGGAGTCACAAGCCCATCAGGTTGATCCATATAGATCTCTTCCTCAAGATCGCCATGCAAGAAGGCGGTCTTCACATCCATTTGGTGGATACAGAGATCATATACAGATGCCAATGCTATGAGCATCCGGATTGTGGTCATCCTAGTCACAGGGGAATAGGTATCAAAATAATCGATACCTTCCTTTTGCCTAAAGCCCTTGGCAACTAATCTGGCTTTATATTTTTCAATTGATCCGTCAGGTCTAAGCTTTCTCTTAAACACCCACTTGCACCCAATGGTAGAGCACCCTTTGGGTAAATCAACCAACTCCCAAGTTCCATTAGCCATAATGGAATCCATCTCAGATTTGATGGCTTCTTTCCATTATTTTGCTTCAGATGAAGCCATGGATTCCTTGTATCTTGGTGGATCACCCTCGATCTGGTAGACAATTAAGTCGCTACCCAGATCCTTGGCTATTCGAGGTCTTTTACTCTTCCATGGCTCATTCTCTTCAGAAAGATCACTGGGTTTAGGTTGAGTCTCAACCCCCACATTCGATATCCTTTCCACTTGATCTGGAATACATCCTGATGTGGAGGCGCCCTCAATGGTCAGATTCTGAGGAATCCCGGTCTTCAATGGAAAGACATCCTCAAAGAAGGTAGCATCACGGAGTTCAACAATAGCATTGACATCTATGCCTGATATCTCAGACCAAATTACGAAGAACCTATATGCATAGCTATTTTGTAGGTAAAGAAGACCGCATCAACAGTTTTAGAACCAAGTTTCTTTCTCTTGTATTCTGGGACTAAAACCTTAGCGAGACAGCCCCACACTTTGAGATATCTTAAACTTGGTTTCCTATTTCTCCAAAGTTCAAAGGGACACTTTTCCATATGTCTTGGAGGCACCCTATTGAAAAACACCACCTGATCACTTCTTTAATTCCTGCAAAAGAAATCAGAGAAAAAGTATTGGTCGTTGTATCGACCAGGTGAGCTTACCAGAAAAGATTAATCTTAATTAATCTTCTTTATTTTATTTATACTCCTAAACAAAGTGTATAGCGGTTTTGTACGGGAGTGTCGAACTCAGGGAGGCAAACTGTTTTAAACTAGGAAAATCAATGGAAACCTAAGGATAAGTGTTCCCTAATTTTTATTGTATTTTTAGGAATTTTTCTGAATTTTTATTTGAATTTTATGAATTTTATATTGTTTTTGTAATTTTTATCTATTTTATGATTTTTATTATTATGAGAAATTATTTAAATTTTTATTTGATTTTAGTTTTGTAATTTTTAGGCTTTTAAAGGTTTTTATTATTTTTATGGAATTTTAAAGGGTTATTAAGATTTTTTTAATTTTTGGTTTGTTTTTAAAGGGAAAAAGGGAATTTTTATTGCAAACAGTGTAGTTTTTGTGATTTTTAAAGCTGAAATTAATGCGAAATTATTTTTATTTTATTTTCTGTAGAAACTAGATGAAATTCCCTTTAAAACGATAGGTTGCACGTTTTTAGGGGATTTTTATTGAGTTAGTTATGATTTTTACAAGTTTTTATGTATTTTTTTTGTGTATTTTGTATTTTTTTTATTGATTTTATTATTTAATTTTTATTTTATTTTGGGTCTAATATGTAATATATGGTAATATAGACTAACTACAATTTTTATATGATTTTTAAAAGTATTTTATAATTTTTATGGGGTTTTATATGTGTATATAGGGTATTCTATAGAGATAGGGGTATAAATGTAATGAAACTGTAACAGGCAGGGGCACTTTTGAAATATATGAAACGTTGAGGGCCTGTGTGCAAAAAGTTCAGATCATCATGCGCTTCGCAGCAGCTGCACCTCTGGAAGGACTAAATCGCAAATATGAAAACCTGCGAGGGTGTAACGGCAAAAGTCACAGTGCTCCACGTGATCTGCACGCGCCTCCAACCGACGAGGACCTGTTCGTAATATTTGAAACCTGCAGGGTGTGATATGTAAAGTTCACCGAAGTCACGTGACCTGCACGCGTGCGTCTGTTACGCTAACTGATTGACACCTGGCGCCTGCGTGTTCGTCCGATGATGTCGATCCAACGCCTACGATTTGGGCGTTAATCGACGTTTCTGATCAAAACTGGGGCTAACACCGGAGATCGGACGTCGCTGAAGCTATCTCGATGAACAGGGATGAAGGAGGACTCCGGCGAGATTGGATCGTCAAATTGGAGCGCTCGGCTGATCAATTCTCGCTGCTGACGGCTCGAACAGTTTCGTAACGACCTTCCGCACCGGATCGAAGGCGAAAACGAGATCCGGAGTAGCTAATCAACGATCTGGAGCGATGTTTCCCCACACGGCTTTTGTATCCTCGAATGCCTCCTGGATCTGCAATAACAGAGCGATCGAGTCGCTACCTGAAGCCACTGCACCCTCCGCTCGGTGTTCAGCTGTTGATTGATAATCCCGACGTGACGAGAAGGATCGGAGAAGTCAGATGTTCGTCGGAGATGAAGGATGCGAACGCCCTGCGACCTGCAAAGACAAAACCACCTCTGGATCGAGGTCTAAGCCTCGATCCGATGGATCGTAGAAGCGGAAGGGGAACTGGATGGACGAGGCTACGTGGAAGGGAGGGAGAGCCTCGGAGCTCCGGCCGTCGGACACGGCCGGAGGTGATCAGAGATGGAAGAGGGATGGAGAAGTGAACGGTGATGAAAACGAAGGTGGAATTGGATGAAATCGGATCGATTTTGAGGCAATTTTCAATCAAAACAGAAGGGAATGGAGGGATTGAGAGGAGAATGGAGGGATTGAGAAGAGAACGGAGGAGATAGAGAAGGAGATGGGATTAGGATCTAACCTGGAGGAGGAAGAGGTAGTTGAAGGTGCTGCGGAATGAATGCCTGGGAGATGGAGCTCGGAGGAGCTCCGCAGTGATCGCCTCGACGCGTCGGCAGCTCGCGGAGGCTGGCGCGCACGATGGCGGAGCGGCAGGGCTTCGCCTAAGGCGCGGCGATCTCGCCGATCCGACTCCCTCTCGCTCGGCGGAGCAGGGACGCTGGAGGCTGTCACCCTCGGGCCTCTCTCTCTCTCTCGCTCGAGCTCTGGTGGAAGGAGTTGCAAATGGCAGATGATCTGAGCTCGGGGGGGTTGACATGTATTTATAGGGAGAAGGTCAGATGAATCTGGACGGGTTCACGGCCGGAGGGGGGTCGTTAGCCGAACGATCGGGTAGTTGGAGCGGTTGGACAGCTGGAGCTCGGAGGAGAGGACGGAGGAGAAGCTTGGGCGCGAGGAAGAAGGAAGGAGCTGAGAAGGCTCGAAGCTCGCAGGGCCTGGCGGTTTTGAATGAAGGAGACGGTGAACAGTGCCTGGGCGGGCACTGTTCACCCGCTGACCGGTTGACCGCCCAATAAAATTTAAGTAAATATAAAGTAAATATATAATTAGTTAAGTTAATTAAATAAGTAATAATAGTTATTATTTATTAAATTAATTTTTATTTTATTTATTATATAATTTTATAAATTATTTTTATGAATATAAAAATATATTTTTATTTACTTTTTATAAGTTTATTTTGTATTTTTAAATAGATATGTGTATGTGTATGGACCTATAGGTATCTTACCTATGTCTATACAATTTTTTTATTATTTTTATTTTATTTAATTTTTTTTAATTAAAAATTTTTTTTAGTTTTGGATTTATGTTATTAATAATTTATAAATAATATCTACATTATAAAGAATTGTTTTATTTATGTATAAGTATAGGTGAGCTACCTATGTATGATATAGACCTATATATACATATTTTTTTATTATTTTTATTTTGTAATTTTTATTTTTACAAAATTTTATTATTAATTCTTTTATCTATTATAAACAAGTATTATAGACATTTTTTTACAAAATATTAATTTATAAAAATATGGAATATTGGGGAAGATAGGTACTATGTACAAGAAGAGCCAAAAACCTAACTTTTGCATATGGACCCCAAAAATTATGCACCCAATTTTATAAAATAGTTTAGGAGATGCTATATACAATTAAAGGTGAGTTTGGGTGATTTGAAGTTTTTATTTGCAAGTTATGGGTCTGTGAAATTTAGATTGTGGCTTTTTATTTTGTGTATAATTTGTGCATTGATTATTATTTTTGGGCAAACTCAATTTTGTATTTTTATTTAAATTATTATCTACAACTTTGATGAAGGAAGTTTTCAAGTTTGAAGTGGTCTTGATGATAAATAAAATAAGTGAGATATTTACATTATGGAGAGTGGATAATTTATTTTTTTGGTCTTGGTTTTCTTTGTATTTTTATAGGTTAAGATCCTTATCTCCCCCTACTTATTTCTCTTGTCGACCTGGTCAATATTGACCTGGTCTCGGGGTTAGGATCAGTCTGAATATTTTATATCCAGCCTTCTTTTTTTATTTTTATTTTCCTTTTTCTCTTTATTCTTTTATTTTGGTGAAAATAAGTGTTAATTATATAATATTAATATTTGTGGTTAGAATGTTAATTTCATGGAGTTAATGGATATTTACATGCATTTTACCAAGGATTTTAGCCAAAATGAAAGAATAAAGGAGATGAATCATGGATTCATCATTCCCCTATACTTTACCTTTGCTAGTCCCTTAGCAAACACTTATTCTATAAATAAGTGCAAGCAAAAAGAAAAAGAAAAAGGAAAATAAAAGAACTTAGAACATGATTGTTTCTTTAAACCAAATTTCTCTTCGTCCAAAATTTGGAGCTTGAATGTAGACCTTTGGATTAATGATGTGTCGGGACTCTATTAGACTTAGGATTTAAGCCTCGACAGCCCTCAAGTTCCACAAATCCTTATCCAGATCCACCTCAATAGCCAGCTCAGATCCACCTATCCATCACGCAAACTTTTCGGCTTTGAAAGCAATTAGTACTGTGTGTGAAAGGTTTTAGCTCTTCCTGCTTAAAGAAGCGAAGAAACCGCCCATACAGCTACACACTTCCATTGAGCCCTTATCCAGCAACTCAGTCCTCGAGGAGGGAGGTATTTCCTTCTGAGGTCAGGTCGTGCTGTGTCCACAATCGAATAAGAGAGAAGGTAGAAGAAGGAGAAGAGAACTGGAGTGTGATCAGTGTAATCACATCTCCGGTGAAGCCTGGCCAGTTTAGCCAAGTCTCCACAAAGACATGCAGGCTTTTCTGAAGCTCGGACCATTGTGGTCATTTTTGGTATTTGATTTATTTGGCTTCTTTGGTAGTAATGATTGTTGCACTGCATCGGTCTTTTGTGCCCCGACGGATATAGCATCTTTTTAGTCCGCCCATTTTTTGGGGTCTTAGAAAAATTGTGCCAGCAGATCCTTCCCTCATCCGAAGCTTTATTTCAACCCCAATCTCTCCCGTCTTTAGACATCACCACCACCAGATAAGGATGGAAACGCACCACCGAAATGGATTGCCCTTCGCAACCCCAGGCAGGTCGAGCTAAGTGCAGAGTGCTTGAGTTCAAAATTGATTCAAATGGAGAAGAGTTCAACGGATGACACCAGGTGTCCTACTTAGGCACTTTCAAGTTGAATTCCGAACACGGTCTCATGGAACTCAAAGAATTAAGTCTACAAGACCTGAAGAGTCTCAATTCCCGATCCTAATAAAGTCCCTCTTGAATTAAGTGGATTAAGGCCTAAACCAAGCTCCATCTCTCGGACTTAGATCCATGCGGTTCGAGAATCAAACTTGTTCTGAAAAATGCTAATGAATGCAACAATTTTTTTATGAGGTAGATTTTTCGGCTTAAATGTTTTAAGTGATTTTTAAAGGATTTTGCAAATTTTTATTGGATTTTAAACTTTTTAATTTTTAGGGGTCTTTTTGTAAAAGTTAGTGGATTAATTCAATTTACACAAATTTTACACAGATTTTTGTGTATTTTACAAGGGATTTTATACATGTTTTATATACAAGTTATACGGCTTTTATACAAGATTTTTATGGGGATTTTATTTATTATATTTTTAAGGATTTTATCAAAGAATTTTATAACATTTTTTTATACGATTTTTAATCCATTTTTTTTTATAAAACATTTTTACGGTTTTCTTGCGGCTTTTAAAAACCCAAAATATAAACCCATACTTTTAAGAAGCCTTATTATTAAAAATACAAGAAAGTACGAGTTATGGCTTCTAAAGTATATATAGCATATATATACGACACCATTAAAAATACAAGAAAGTACGAGTTATGGCTTCTAAAGTATATATAGCATATATATACGACACCCCCCTATACTTAGCGTGAACTATGTCCTCATAGTGACCAAAGAAGCGGCAAAGGAAGACATAACTCGGGCTAAGTATAGATTGGTGAAAAGAATCCTATACTACAATGACACAAAGAATAACGAATGAATGAATAGAAGTCGATCATCTCCTCTATACTTAGGATCAAGTGATCCTAAGGATAGCAGACTCAAAACCGAAGATGATCGAGGTCAAGAGAATGTACACAACTCAAAGGCTCGGCTTGTCCCCCCTATACTTAGGGTAAAATATCCCTAAGTATAGAGATGAAAATCAAAAGGTGAGGGACAAGCGAGAGAGCAGACGATACAAAAACGACGACAATCAAAAGGCGGTATGAGCGAGATCACCCCCCCTATACTTAGGGTAAAGCACACCCTAAGTATAAGCAACAACAGGGGTGATCGAACAGGACGATACAAACAATCACACAGTGTCTACACCCCCCTATACTTAGGATAAAGCACATCCTAAGTATAGCAAAATCTAGATCAACCTAAGGGTGTAAGACAAATGAAAATAAGAATGAATGAAATCGAAAATATATACAAGATGATCGTTGAGAATCAGGTATGAGATGCATAGTGTAAGAGTGAAAAGATCATCTCATACAAAATGGATTGGGGCAACTTCAACGGTCTGCGGATCATGATCGAGAAATGGTTTCAGTCGCTGACCGTTGACTCGAAAGGTGGACTCAGATGACAACTCAGATATATCGATGCTTCCGTTGTCGTACACCTTTCTGACAATGTAAGGGCCTTTCCATTTGCTCTGAAGTTTCCCTGGGAATAATTTCAGTCTCGCATCGAATAGCCAAACTTTCTGATCAGGCTCAAACTGCTTGTGGCTGATGTGAGCATCATGCCACTCTTTCATCCGCTCTTTGTAATGCAGGCTACTCGTGAAGGCTTGATCTCTCAGCTCTTCCAGGGCTGCCAGTTCAGTCTGCCTTTGGTCTCCCGAATCATCAAGTCCAAAGATCACTTCTTTCACTGCCCACCAGGATTTATGCTTGATCTCAACAGGTAAGTGGCATGGCTTGCCATAAACGAGCCGAAAGGGAGATGTACCTAATGGAGTCTTGAAGGATGTTCGATATGCCCAAAGAACCGAGTCCAAAAGTTGCGACCAATCCTTTCGGTCTGGGCGAACAACCTTCTGTAAGATCGTCTTGATCTCCCTATTCGAAACCTCGGCTAGACCATTCGTCTGAGGATGATACGGAGTAGCAACCCGATGGTCTATACCGAACTCGTTAGCAAGTGCCCTTACCTTGTCGTTGATGAAGTGGCTACCCCCGTCTGATATCAGAACTCGAGGGACTCCGAACCGCGTAATGATATGCTTTCTCAGGAACTTGCAAACCGTGTTCGCATCCGCGGCTCGGGCAGGAATTGCCTCCACCCAACGACTCACATAATCCACAGCTAAAAGGATATACTCGAACCCCTGACTTTTCGGAAATGGGCCCATAAAGTCGATACCCCATGCATCGAACACTTCGCAGAAGTGGATAGGCTGCATCGGCATCATGTCTTTATGTCCACAAGTGCCCATCTTCTGGCAGTCAGTACATCTCTTAACGAATGCATGAGCATCCGCAACGAGCGTAGGCCACCAAAGGCCGGATTGGAGCACCTTTTGTGCTGTCCTCTTCCCTGAATGGTGTCCTCCAGCTTCTAATCGATGACAATACATGAGGACACTCTGGTATTCCTCCTGAGGAATACACCTACGCCAGACGGAATCCGCTCCTTCATGATAAAGGACCGGATCCTCCCAATGGTAAGACTTGGCTTTCGCGAGGAAAGTCTCAAGTCTCTGTCTGGACCAACCTTGCGGAACTTTCTTAGCAACAAGAAAGTTTACAATGTCGGCATACCATGGCAGCGAGGCGACAGCAAGAATCGCCTCGTCGGGGAAGGTCTCGGTGATTGGTGTATCAAAATCAGAAGTCTCAGGTAATTCTAGTCGGGAGAGGTGATCCGCCACCACATTCTTGACTCCAGGTTTATCTTTGATAACAATGTCGAACTCCTGGAGTAGAAGGATCCATCTGGTCAGACGCGGCTTCGAATCCTTCTTATCCATTAAGTATTTGATGGCGGTGTGATCAGTAAAGATAGTGACTTTGGATCCTATGATATGGGACCTAAATTTGTCTAAGGCAAATACTACAGCTAGCATCTCTTTCTCTGTAACCGTGTAATTCCGCTGTGCGGAATCCAAAGTCTTGCTAGCGTAGTGTATGGCATATGGAAGGCCATCCCTCCTCTGTCCCAACACAGCCCCAACGGCAAAATCGGAGGCATCCGTCATGATCTCGAATGGGAGAGACCAATCGGGTGGCTGAAGGACAGGAGCCTCTACAACCATGTTCTTGAGAGTATTGAAAGCCGAAAGACACTTATCATCGACTATAAACTCGGTGTCTTTCGCTAGAAGATCAGACAACGGTCGGGCAATTTTGCTGAAGTCTCGTATGAAACGTCGGTAGAAACCGACATGCCCAAGGAATGACCGAAGCTGTTTCAGATTGGACGGTGGATTGAGTTTCTTTATGATATCCACCTTGGCCGGATCCACCTCCATGCCCCGGTTGGAGATGATGTGACCAAGGACCGTCCCCTGAGTCATCATGAAATGACTCTTCTCCCAAGAAAGCACGAGGTTAACCTTCGTGCACCTCTGAAGCACGCGGTCTAGGCTTGAAAGGCAGGAATCAAAATCATCGCCGTAGACCGAGAAATCGTCCATGAAGACCTCCAAGAAATCTCCCACCATGTCCGCAAAGATCGAAAGCATGCACCTCTGGAATGTAGCCGGAGCATTACATAATCCAAAGGGCATCCGTTTAAAAGCATACGTTCCGAACGGACAGGTGAATGTCGTCTTTTCTTGGTCTTCTGGAGCGATAGCCACTTGATTATATCCCGAGTACCCGTCGAGAAAGCAATAATGGCTCTTCCCGGCTAACCGTTCGATGATCTGATCGATGAACGGTAGCGGGAAGTGATCCTTCTTGGTCGCCTGATTCAAGCGTCTGTAGTCCACGCAGACGCGCCAAGAAGTCGGTACTCGGGTAGCGATCTCCTCTCCGTTCTCGTTTATCACTGTGGTGATACCCGTCTTCTTGGGTACCACATGCAAAGGACTAACCCATTTCGAGTCGGAGATGGGATAGATAAAGTCGGCGCTCCACCACTTGGATATTTCCTTCATAACCACTTCTCGAAGATTAGGGTTCAGCCTACGCTGAAACTCACGAGATGGCTTGGCGTCATCTTCGAGAAAGATGTGGTGGGAGCACAGAGCCGGACTAATCCCATGGAGATCGGCTACCGACCACCCGATCGCCTTGCGGTTCTTCTCAAGAATCGTCATCAGACGGGATTCTTGATCTTCGGTCAGATTGGAAGAGATGATGACCGGAAACATTTTTGATTCACCCGCAAGGAATCGGTACTTCATGCTCTGAGGTAATGGTTTGAGTTCAGGGGGAGAAGGGGCAGGGAGGGCGGGTTTGATTAGAGCCTGGGTGTAGGCTACTAGATCAGTATGCGTGAGCTCTGCCTGCTCTGACTCAGAAAGATCTGGAGATGGGATGATGTTCTGATTCGAGTTGATCTCCAGATTGGTTGTAGGCTCATTTGAGATTAAACGCGGAACATATTCATCAAAACTTTGCCAATCGAAATCCACGTCTAAATCGGAGGGATCAGAATCAGAATGACAAGATAGATAATCTGAATGATCATCATCAGAATCGTCGGCCTCAGTCTGTGATTGTGTCTGCTCTAAGACTGTGCTATCGAATTCGTCTTCATCTAGTATCTGCAACTCAGACTCCTTTGAAGGCGTAATGAAGGAATGGATACTCGGTTCGGCCCAAACGGCTTCATCGTCTGTCTGCACGAAGTCACAGTCTTGATGACTATCGGGCTCGTCATCAGATGCTCTCTCTGATTCAGGTGCTCTAGATTTCTGATCTTGGATCGTCTCTATATGTATACTTTCGCCCTGGACGCGAAAGTACACCTTCCCAGTACCATAATCGGAAACGGCCTTTGCTGTTGCCAGAAAAGGTCGTCCTAATATGATTGGGGTATCAGCCACACATTCAGGGACCGCCATGTCCAATACGACGAAGTCCACGGGGAATTGCAAACCCTGAATGGTGACGATAACGTCCTCGATTAAACCCTTAGGCCTCTTGATTGATCTATCAGCAAACTGCAAGACCGTTCGGCTTGGTCGAAGAGGCCCGAACTCGAACTTGTCGAGTAAGGAAGATGGAAGGAGATTAATCGAGGATCCGCTATCTAATAGAGTCCGATCGAAAGTCTGATCGAGGATCTCGCATCTAACATACGGCGCTCCCGTGTCTGATCTTTTGGCTGGGAGACGATTCTGGATGGCGTGACAAGTCTCCTTGGTCAACACATGGATTTCAGAACAATGATTGCGCTTCTTCTTTCTGCGGACGGTGGTTCGTTCTTTTAAGCCTTTCTGCAGAAGAGGAATGTGAGCCAAGGCTTCCGAAAGAGTGAGTTGGATTGTGAACCTTTCAAGCATCTCTTTCGTCAGATCATTCATTTGAATCTTTTTGGGGTTTTCTTTTTTAGCACCTTTTCCTAAGCAGAGTGCTTTCGGGAAAGGTATCTGTACATCCTCCGGGTTAGTCTGTACAATCGGAGGATCAGAAGAAGTAAAAACAAAGATTTTTGGAGAACGGGGACTTGCTTTCTTTGAGCTAGCAGAAAGATCAAGATCTGGATCAACAATCTTTTTATTCTTCTTTGGAGTTCTCCTCTTTTTTACATTTTTTTGTGATTTTCTATCATCATCAGAAGAAATGAAAAATGGTAATGCAGCTGAATCGGCGTTCTGCTCTGGCTGCTCTCCAGACTTGGTGGATTCAGCACCACCATCTTCAGCGTCAAAGGTTGCGGCTTCAGCACCGCCATCAATGTCGTCTACAGGCTCGCTTGCGTGATCTGAGATATTGTCCTCGAGCCTAGTAGAGTCTCCGCCTACTGGAATCCTACCGCTCCTAAGAGAGATGAAGTCAGCGTCATCACAGTAGAGATAGTCATCGGATAATACCTGTGATTGGAGGGTGGGCTCGATCAAATCTACCTGCTCAGCCTTTCGCTTCAGATTGTTGGGGTTGGGTTCTATCTGAGCAGGCAAGGCGGACTTCCCCTTGACGAGGTCGGTGACATGGGTCTTGAACTCATCCATCTCTCGCCTAAAAGAAGCATGCTGATCAGTTATGAGGTTAGCGAGATACTCTAGCGCTGGGTTGTCATGGAAAGGTCCATGAGACCCGGATGAGTCGCCTCGTTGATACTGAGGCTGCTGCTGTGCTGGCTGCTGCTGTGGAGGGTATTGCTGTTGCTGAGGCTGGTAAGTGCTCTGCCTCCACTGAGGATACTGACGAGGACCAGAATGCTGCTGCTGATGATCTCGGTGCTGCCCTGTGAAAGTCTGCGGTTGTGGCTGGGAAGAGGTACCTGTAGACCATCGGAAACCAGGGTGATCGCGACGGATCCCTGGTTGCTGCGGCCGATCATACCAGATCCCATTGACCTCAGTCAATGGCTCAGACATCTCAGGATATGCTGGGGGCATAGATGCCAACGGCTGATCACTCTGATAGACCACCATCTGGGTGTCAGATGATGGTGCCTGCGGAAGCTGCGGGTATGCCGAGTGATGTTGAGCAGGCTCAGAATGCACATGATAAATGTGCTGAACTGGAGGTCTAGGAAGTATGCCTCTGTCTCGGCTACCTGAGTCAGCCTGTGACCTCGAAGACCGATTGGAATCTGTATACAATTCTTGAAGGCACATAATCTGTGTCTTCAGGTCACTCATGCATTTCTCGAGATCATCAATCTTATTGATCTTATCTAAATTCTGGCACTTTTTCTCAATGATTTCCATTCGATCCAACTTCTGGCTAATGATCCCCATATCAGCTGCTGAGGATTCGAGAGAAACAGAAACATCAGAAGATGAATTCCCTTCAATCTGTGCCACTCGGGAATGCTGGTGATAAGTAGGTGGCTTCGTCTGGTTGTAGACTCGAGTCTGAGACATCGTAGTATAATTTTCGGCCATTTTCTCGTAAATGGCCCAGACTCGATCTTCGTGCATCGAGAAATACGAACCACCACAGGCGGCATTCACCAGCCCCTGCAACTCAGGTGTTAGCCCACCGAAGAAGCTCTGTACAAGAGTCGGCTTCGAAAGGTCGTGGTGGGGACACCGATCAATCAGATCTCTAAATCTGTCCCATGCCTCGTGGAACTGCTCGTTCCCGATCATGGAGAAATTACTAATCATTGCTCTAGCAGCATTTGTTCGACCTAAAGGATAATACTTGTTCAGATAAGCGGTTCTCAGTTCCGCCCAGGTCGAAACATATCTCCCTAAGTGTTTCAGCCAGTAGGCTGCTCGGTCAAAAAGGGAGAAAGGGAACGCGATCACTTCTGCATCATGCACCGTGCTGCAGATGAGCTCGAACTCCTGAAGGTGCAAGTGCGGCTCCTCAGTAGAAAGCCCATGAAACTTGGGCAGCAGCTGGATCGTCTGAGGTCGGAACTCGAAGTTCCCTCGGATGACAGGAAGACGGATCCATCGATGAGTCGTAGTAGCTCCAGGGTTGTAGAGTTGTTGCATCGTTCGGTTCTGATCCTCTGGAGGTCCATCTGGCTGCTCTTGATCCTCAGGTTGTTCAGCTACAGGCTGATCTCTCTGTGCTCGAAGCTGATTCAGCTCAGCTCGGACGTCATTCATCATTCTGCCTTGCTCCCTAATCTGATTCTGTATCGCTTCAAGGGAAGCAAGTAGACCACTGTTGATCGCAGCCTGATCGATCACTACAGAAGTGGTCTGCGGTCCTTTGCCAGCCATGTCGTCTGGAAAGGAAAAAGAGTCCAAATCAGGCTTCGCCAAGTCAATATGTAGCTGCTGATTATCTGGAGATGATGGTGATAGAGAATGATGAGGAGAAGAAATCTGAAAAGAGTTTCCAGGGTCAGAGTCACGCCTGGAAGGAGAATGTTGTTCTGATTCTGGCTCGAAGAGAAGGTTCTCGCGAACCGAGCCAGGAGACAGGGTCTTAGAGGGAAGAGGATGATCCTCTGGTTCAAAGAGGGGGTTCTCTTGAACCAATCTAGATGAATGGGCACGAGTGTGTGAGAGCGGTGCCGTAAGAGTCGGCTGAAGTGATCGTCTGCCCATCATCCTGAGAGATTATTGATCAGATCTGGAAGATTAGACTCACTCTGCAAGCAAACACAAGACAAACCCCGAGTTCACCAACGCAACCCTGGTGATGACCGTAAGAGTTCGGTCGTTTATCTTTTCGATTTTATGGTTGGTTAGCAGACAACGTTCTCTCAAATAAGCGAGATTAGATAGGTGCCCAAGACTTCAACGTCGTACTGTCCCGAGTTCTCGCCAGGAATCACCTAGTCTCAGCCAGTATGGAAGTAAGTACGGACCGTTTCCGGCTACCCGTATTCCTTAAGGACCGAGCCTTACGCAGTGTCCTTTAAACCTCCCACTCTGCTAAGTAAACTCGGACCGTTTCCGGCTACCCGAGCTTACCCACTGAAGATAAGGTGATTGAAGACGTGAACTAAGTAGTATTTCGATAAAAGCCCAGACTCTGGCTCTACCTTATGTGTCGTCTCTCTCTCGCTGATCTGGAGATTCGATCGATGATTCGGTTTTTCGGGGATTGCTCTCCCAAAGCAAGTGAGTCCTTACGTTTATTTTAGAGTCAGATAGTGTTAGCAGTCCCTGTTTTAATTTTCGGTTTTCACTTTTTTTGGATATTTTCAGAGAAAAATCGTCTAACGTATTTTTGTGTTTTTGGGATTGGCCCTAGATACAAGCACCTAGGTGTCGAATCCTATGCAAACATCTAACTAAGCTAACCTACGATGCGCAGAGAAGGGAAAAATCGTAAAACACCTAACAAGCACCTATCTCGGAAAAGCCGCGGAAAACCGTCGAGAAAAATCGCGATCGAGAAAAGCCGCGGTGGGTGCCCTGCTCCCCCAGGAGTACAGCCCTGGTGAAACAGACCCCGAGAAACGTACAAGTCGGGATGCCTTTACGAGGCCCCTTTCTACGACACTATTTTTATATGCTTTTTTTTTTTTTTTTTTACAAGAAAATTACAAGAAATTCTAAACTACTTGGTTTCGTGGCTTTGAGCTGTGCGGCTCGAGCTGTGCTGCACAAATCAAAAACAAGAAACCGTGAAGTCAGAGAAATAAAATCGCGAAAATGAAATATCTATCCTAAGGTTCTCGCGATCTCCTAGCGCTGCCTCCCCGGCAACGGCGCCATCTGAAAAACACCACCTGATCACTTCTTTAATTCCTGCAAAAGAAATCAGAGAAAAAGTATTGGTCGTTGTATCGACCAGGTGAGGGTTATCAGAAAAGATTAATGTGAATTAATCTCCTTTATTTTATTTATACTCCTAAACAAAGTGTATAGCGGTTTTGTACGGGAGTGTCGAACTCAGGGAGGCAAACTGTTTTAAACTAGGAAAATCAATGGAAACCTAAGGATAAGTGTTCCCTAATTTTTATTGTATTTTTAGGAATTTTTCTGAATTTTTATTTGAATTTTATGAATTTTATATTGTTTTTGTAATTTTTATCTATTTTATGATTTTTATTATTATGAGAAATTATTTAAATTTTTATTTGATTTTAGTTTTGTAATTTTTAGGCTTTTAAAGGTTTTTATTATTTTTATGGAATTTTAAAGGGTTATTAAGATTTTTTTAATTTTTGGTTTGTTTTTAAAGGGAAAAAGGGAATTTTTATTGCAAACAGTGTAGTTTTTGTGATTTTTAAAGCTGAAATTAATGCGAAATTATTTTTATTTTATTTTCTGTAGAAACTAGATGAAATTCCCTTTAAAACGATAGGTTGCACGTTTTTAGGGGATTTTTATTGAGTTAGTTATGATTTTTACAAGTTTTTATGTATTTTTTTTGTGTATTTTGTATTTTTTTTATTGATTTTATTATTTAATTTTTATTTTATTTTGGGTCTAATATGTAATATATGGTAATATAGACTAACTACAATTTTTATATGATTTTTAAAAGTATTTTATAATTTTTATGGGGTTTTATATGTGTATATAGGGTATTCTATAGAGATAGGGGTATAAATGTAATGAAACTGTAACAGGCAGGGGCACTTTTGAAATATATGAAACGTTGAGGGCCTGTGTGCAAAAAGTTCAGATCATCATGCGCTTCGCAGCAGCTGCACCTCTGGAAGGACTAAATCGCAAATATGAAAACCTGCGAGGGTGTAACGGCAAAAGTCACAGTGCTCCACGTGATCTGCACGCGCCTCCAACCGACGAGGACCTGTTCGTAATATTTGAAACCTGCAGGGTGTGATATGTAAAGTTCACCGAAGTCACGTGACCTGCACGCGTGCGTCTGTTACGCTAACTGATTGACACCTGGCGCCTGCGTGTTCGTCCGATGATGTCGATCCAACGCCTACGATTTGGGCGTTAATCGACGTTTCTGATCAAAACTGGGGCTAACACCGGAGATCGGACGTCGCTGAAGCTATCTCGATGAACAGGGATGAAGGAGGACTCCGGCGAGATTGGATCGTCAAATTGGAGCGCTCGGCTGATCAATTCTCGCTGCTGACGGCTCGAACAGTTTCGTAACGACCTTCCGCACCGGATCGAAGGCGAAAACGAGATCCGGAGTAGCTAATCAACGATCTGGAGCGATGTTTCCCCACACGGCTTTTGTATCCTCGAATGCCTCCTGGATCTGCAATAACAGAGCGATCGAGTCGCTACCTGAAGCCACTGCACCCTCCGCTCGGTGTTCAGCTGTTGATTGATAATCCCGACGTGACGAGAAGGATCGGAGAAGTCAGATGTTCGTCGGAGATGAAGGATGCGAACGCCCTGCGACCTGCAAAGACAAAACCACCTCTGGATCGAGGTCTAAGCCTCGATCCGATGGATCGTAGAAGCGGAAGGGGAACTGGATGGACGAGGCTACGTGGAAGGGAGGGAGAGCCTCGGAGCTCCGGCCGTCGGACACGGCCGGAGGTGATCAGAGATGGAAGAGGGATGGAGAAGTGAACGGTGATGAAAACGAAGGTGGAATTGGATGAAATCGGATCGATTTTGAGGCAATTTTCAATCAAAACAGAAGGGAATGGAGGGATTGAGAGGAGAATGGAGGGATTGAGAAGAGAACGGAGGAGATAGAGAAGGAGATGGGATTAGGATCTAACCTGGAGGAGGAAGAGGTAGTTGAAGGTGCTGCGGAATGAATGCCTGGGAGATGGAGCTCGGAGGAGCTCCGCAGTGATCGCCTCGACGCGTCGGCAGCTCGCGGAGGCTGGCGCGCACGATGGCGGAGCGGCAGGGCTTCGCCTAAGGCGCGGCGATCTCGCCGATCCGACTCCCTCTCGCTCGGCGGAGCAGGGACGCTGGAGGCTGTCACCCTCGGGCCTCTCTCTCTCTCTCGCTCGAGCTCTGGTGGAAGGAGTTGCAAATGGCAGATGATCTGAGCTCGGGGGGGTTGACATGTATTTATAGGGAGAAGGTCAGATGAATCTGGACGGGTTCACGGCCGGAGGGGGGTCGTTAGCCGAACGATCGGGTAGTTGGAGCGGTTGGACAGCTGGAGCTCGGAGGAGAGGACGGAGGAGAAGCTTGGGCGCGAGGAAGAAGGAAGGAGCTGAGAAGGCTCGAAGCTCGCAGGGCCTGGCGGTTTTGAATGAAGGAGACGGTGAACAGTGCCTGGGCGGGCACTGTTCACCCGCTGACCGGTTGACCGCCCAATAAAATTTAAGTAAATATAAAGTAAATATATAATTAGTTAAGTTAATTAAATAAGTAATAATAGTTATTATTTATTAAATTAATTTTTATTTTATTTATTATATAATTTTATAAATTATTTTTATGAATATAAAAATATATTTTTATTTACTTTTTATAAGTTTATTTTGTATTTTTAAATAGATATGTGTATGTGTATGGACCTATAGGTATCTTACCTATGTCTATACAATTTTTTTATTATTTTTATTTTATTTAATTTTTTTTAATTAAAAATTTTTTTTAGTTTTGGATTTATGTTATTAATAATTTATAAATAATATCTACATTATAAAGAATTGTTTTATTTATGTATAAGTATAGGTGAGCTACCTATGTATGATATAGACCTATATATACATATTTTTTTATTATTTTTATTTTGTAATTTTTATTTTTACAAAATTTTATTATTAATTCTTTTATCTATTATAAACAAGTATTATAGACATTTTTTTACAAAATATTAATTTATAAAAATATGGAATATTGGGGAAGATAGGTACTATGTACAAGAAGAGCCAAAAACCTAACTTTTGCATATGGACCCCAAAAATTATGCACCCAATTTTATAAAATAGTTTAGGAGATGCTATATACAATTAAAGGTGAGTTTGGGTGATTTGGAGTTTTTATTTGCAAGTTATGGGTCTGTGAAATTTAGATTGTGGCTTTTTATTTTGTGTATAATTTGTGCATTGATTATTATTTTTGGGCAAACTCAATTTTGTATTTTTATTTAAATTATTATCTACAACTTTGATGAAGGAAGTTTTCAAGTTTGAAGTGGTCTTGATGATAAATAAAATAAGTGAGATATTTACATTATGGAGAGTGGATAATTTATTTTTTTGGTCTTGGTTTTCTTTGTATTTTTATAGGTTAAGATCCTTATCTCCCCCTACTTATTTCTCTTGTCGACCTGGTCAATATTGACCTGGTCTCGGGGTTAGGATCAGTCTGAATATTTTATATCCAGCCTTCTTTTTTTATTTTTATTTTCCTTTTTCTCTTTATTCTTTTATTTTGGTGAAAATAAGTGTTAATTATATAATATTAATATTTGTGGTTAGAATGTTAATTTCATGGAGTTAATGGATATTTACATGCATTTTACCAAGGATTTTAGCCAAAATGAAAGAATAAAGGAGATGAATCATGGATTCATCACCTATTCAGAATATAGCAGGTCGTATTCAAGGCTTCTCCCCACATATAGGTTGGAAGTCCAGAACTCTATAGGAGAGAATTGATCATGTCAGTCAAGGTTCTATTTTTCCGTTCTGCTATCCCATTTGATTGCGGTGAATATGGGGCCGTAACTTCATGAACTATGTCAAAAGATTTGCATTATTTATCAAATAAGTTAGAGTTATATTCACCTCCTCTATCTGACCTAAGGCGTTTAAGCACTTTTCCTATTTGTGTCTCGACTCATTCTTAAAGATAAGAAATTTCTCTAAGGCTTCATCCTTAATTTTCATTAGATATATAGCAGTATCTACTACCATCATCTATGAAGGTGATAAAGTATTTCTTATTGTCTCGGGTCAACACACCATTAAACTCACAGATATCCGTGTGCACCAGATCCAAGATCTCACTATCTCTAAAGACAGACTGAAAAGACTTCCTAGGTGTCTTAGCTTGCACACAAATTTCACATTTTTGATTTTTATCAACTGTGTGTTTAGGGATCAAATCTAAATTCATCATTCTTTTAATTGAATTTATGTTTACATGTCCCAATCTATCATGCCACAGATCACAAGATTCTAGATTATTCACAACATGAGACACAGAACTAGAACATTCAGCATTCAAAACATTCACTTCAGTAATGTTTACTGAATCACATCTAATTCTAAATAACAAGTCAAAGTAATCCAAGTAGTCTTTTCCATAAAAGACACCATGTCTTAGAATAACAACTTTATTACATTTAAAGTTTAATTCAAAACCATTTTTAACTAAGATGGAGCCAGATAACACATTCTTCTTGATGTCAGGAACATACAACACCCTATGCAACGTCCAGACTCATCTAGAGGAGAACCTCAAGTTGACTTATCCCGACCCTAGCATCCTGGCTGCAGAATCGTTCCTCATCTTCACAGTCCCACCGTTGCAGGTCTGATAAGAAGAAAACAACGTTCTATCAGAACATATGTTTACATTGGCTCCCGTATCCACGAGCCACTCATTTGGTTCATGGATATGGTATAATTCAGGTTTTACAGAGACATACCCCTCGCTAGCCCCAAGTCTCATAGTGATCATGTTCACTTGTGGACTCGCGTCTGTAGCCTTAGGTTGAGCCTTCAAGGACTGTAATGGCCAACCTTAGGACGGACTGTAATGGCCAACCTGATTACAGTGCCAGCAGGGTTTATTCTTTGCCTTTTTCTGGATCTTGCCCTTTGGTTTAATTTTATTGTTATTGTGACCCTTTCCCTTTTTATCCTTGCCCTTCGAGGTCATGAAATTGACCTTAGCCTGAATATGAACAGGAAGCACTTGTTTTTGTTTCCTGTGTTCCTCTTCTATGGCAATTGCCACCATCAAGTCATCCATATAGATTTTCCCCTTTCTATGTTTCAGGGTCATACCGAAGTCTTCCCACGACTTGGGAAATTTCTCTATGATGCACATGACCTGAAACTTCTCTAGAAGTTTCATTTCGGCATCCTCTAAACCATGGAGCAAGAGTAAAAACTCGTGTGCCTGTTCAGAAACAGACTTCCCTTCGGCCATGGAAAACTTCAAAAATTTGGCTACGGAGTATTTCTCAATATCGAGGTCTTTGGTGTTATACTTCCGATCCAAGTCTTCCCATAGCCCCTTCGCAGTCTGCGTGGATTAACAATATACGTCAAACAACGTGTTGGACATAGCCAACAAGATGCAACCATGACATATACGGTCGCGTTCCTTCCACGCAGATTGCGTCTTATGGCTATTGGGTGAGGGGTTTTCCGCCTCCACCGTAGGACAGTCGGTTTCAAGCATCGAGATTAACCCTATGGTGGTTAACCAGATCTTCATGCGTTGTTGCCAACGCTTAAAATTCTGTCCACCGAATTTTTCAGGCATACCCGTCATATGTACCCTCGATTTAAACATTGTTTCCGACATTTTATAATCGGTTCGGGATATCTTCTCTAAGATTGTTGTAAATAGGATTGCCATTGCATACATTAAACAGTAAATTATCGGATCCAAATGAGTTAACAGAGAAACAATATCGAATAAAATTACATTAAACGTATGTTTCCCAATCATTATCCGATTATACAATGCAAACATGAACCGATTAATAGAACAGAAACATAAACACGGGCATGATCCAGAAAGGATAAAGTAATAAACACATTGCTGTAACCAAAATAAAATGGAGATCAGTTTATAAGTCACCGAAGCGTCCATGAAAATGGACTGTCCTTAGAGAAGATATCCACAATACCGGTGCGTAGGGTACTGGCGATCCGCTCCCAGGATACGACGGCTCACGATCTTCGTCGACGCACACCAACGGGATCGTACTCGATTGTACCTCAGAGAACTGCAGCCGAGAGAGGAAGAAGAAAACGTTCGTCCGTGAAAGGAAGAACCAGAGAGAGACGACGTGAAAGAGAGGTTTTTCTTTGTGAGTGTAGAAAAACCGAGTCGGGTGAGGGATATAAATAGAGGGTCTCGCATCCTAAAGACGCGACCTTTGGTTTCCAAAAGACACGCCTTTGGTTTCCAAAAGACGCGTCCCGAAGACGCATCCTTTCGGATCCCAAAAAAACGCGCCCATAATGACGAGATAAATTCCCATTTAAGTCGACTTACCAAATTAATCGCATGATTAATTTAATCGACTTACCAAATGAAAACCGCAGCAAAAGTATCGAGATCCGAATTGGCTCTCCCGAACCCGAGCCCGAGCCGGAGACGGAGCGGAGCGCGCGCGCGGGGGTGTGGTCCTCCATTCCTCCTCTCTACTATTGCTACAAGAGCTTGGGGTGTGAAATCATATATAAGTCTACCAAAAAGTTTAGTTCTCCCCGGTGTGGGACTAAACTTCCAACCAGACTTCCATATTTCAAATTTGGGAATTCTCAACTTTCCCTCCAAATCATTTGGTTTCCCAATTGGAACCAAATTATTTCCAATTGTAATTACATAGACTTTCCAATTAAAGTCTAAATACAATCTTGAATACAACAATATGTCCACGTATGATGAGATAACATTTAAAAATCGTGTAGGCCTTTTTTTTCGAAACTATAATTTTTTAAAAAATAAAGCTCATTTGCGTAAAGGCATGTGATGATTTTCATGGGATTACTTTTGATTTTGTAGTTCCGAGGATATGTTCATAGGATTTTAGTTATTTTTTTGTATTAGCATTGAGAATCAATAGATTTTAAACGTATGATATGTATATAATCTCATTAATGCTAGATATTTAATAGATGACAAGGTAATAAGAGCGAGGAAAAAACATGCATAAGATTACTTTTGTATTCATTCATTGCTTCAAATTCGACGACCTTGACCTTTTTTGTAAGTATCATTTAAAATATACCTCCTTCACAAATAGAATTGGATTAAGAAATATTATCAATCACTGGGTTAAGATTAATATTCATCGCCATTTTCTGTGAAATAGATAAATGCAATTATTTGTTGGTGCTTGATTCCTTAAGTTTGCGAAGAATATCATAATTATTATTACATTTATATTGATAGCAAGAAATTATATAATGATGGTTGGCCTCTTTATCCTTTGATGAATCAAATTAACAATAGATATTGGTTGGTTGGTCTCTTTGCAATGCTGGATCAACATATCAAATCCTTTGACATTGAGTTCTCAAACGGCTATCATCAACCACAACATTTTCGTCCAAGCTATCATCCCAAAAAAAATCGTAATAAGATATGGATGAGAATATAGATCGAAAAGTTGAGGTTGTTGTACTTCATTTTTGAACTTTATCTACTAAATTTCCATCGGAATGGTTGAAATACACGAAGATTCCAATTTTTATCCAAATTCTCACTTATTTTGCAATATATTAGCATTTAGATGACCTCATAACTCCTCAATGATGAAATATTAAAATAATTAATGAATATTTTATTGAATTTATGGTGATACCCTTAAATTTGGAAGGTTGATGAATCTATGATTCATCTCCTTTATTCTTTCTTTTTTTCTAAAATCTTTACTAAAATACATGTAAATATCAACTAATTCTCCTGAATTAATATACTAACTCCATTTGTTAATATTACATATTTAACATTTATTTAATCTTAAATAAAATAATAAAAATATAAATAAAAATAAAATAAAAGAAAGAATGATCTAAATATGTAGATATGTACGTATTGATCCTAACATCGGTACTAGATCAATATTGACATGGTCAATGCTATACCTAAGTAGGGGAGACAATGATATTAGTCGATGAAAATATTAGAACATATATATTATAATTGTTCATATACAAATTATTTACCTTGTACATATATTCATCTATTTTATTTAACATTCAAATAAACTCAAAACAAAATATTTTCTTATTTATATTATTTATAATAATGTTTATTAATTTATAAAAATATAACAAAACATTGTTTAATGTATAGATATCATGATACACTCATAACAAAAAACCATAAAATCAACATTCAAAATTTTATATCTACTCCACATGAACTTAAAATTCACCAAACTCACTTTCATTGTATTTAGAATTATATTTTCTTTATAATAAAAGTAGTTTTTTTAAATTAGAGAAAATATGCAAAAGTCAACTTTTGGGGGTACCGTAATATATGTACAACCGTATATTTTATTTTAATTATTATCTTATTATTTGTATTTTGGGATATTTACACCCATAACCCTGAGTAACTTCGTAATTAATCCAGATACCCTTTATAATCACGAATTACACTCAGGGCCCTAAATAGTATTAACTCTTACACTCATAACCCTGTGTTAACTTCTATCTAATTTTCCGTTAACTATAACAATATCCGTCAAGTATTATGTATTTTATACCCTTTAACTCTCAATTATTTACAAATACGCTCATTATCCACTTCCTCCTCATCCTTGCCCGCTTCGTCCTCCAAGCAGCACTCACCTCCTCCTCCCCTTCCTCCTCCAAGCAGCAACTAGCTCCTCCGACCACATCCTCCTCCCATTCGTCCTCCAAGCAGTACCCCCCATCCCAAGTCGGAGCCCCCTCCCTCCTACGGCCCACCACGCCCCCAGGTTCTGCAAGCCCCAGGTTGTGCCACCCCCACGCGCTTTCATCTGCAAGCCTCAGGTCGTGCTCCCCCCCCATCGGCCCGTGCCTCGCAAGTCCGAGTCGAGACCCCCCCGGCATGCCTCCCCCTTAATAATTCTCATATCATATACTAAATTATTATAATACAAAATACATCACTATTTTTGCAAAAATGAGTAATTAAAAAGATTCACATTAATGCATATAAGTAACTTATACCTATAAACAATTATATTTATATTAATTATCTATTTATATTTAATTATTTCATTAATTAAAATTCATAATTAAAGTCTTTATTAATTTATTAACATTATTTATTTATTTACATTATTTATTAATTTAAAATTAATTACTATTTGATAGTTAATTTACATTGATTTTTATGTAAAGTATATCCCTTGTTTGTCCTATCTCTATTTTGTTCTTTTCCTCTTCATTCCCTCTCTACCACGTGTCGCGTTACGAGTTGTCAACCAATAGAGGTTGACCATTCAAAGTACACCTCCTTCTTCCTCCTCCCCTTCTTGTTTTCTCTTCTTCTTCATCTTCCATCTTCATCATCTTCTCCTCTTTTCTCCTCCTTCCATCGCCCAACCTCCAATCTGTTGGCCCAACAAACTCCTCAATGTCACCACCTTCACCGTGCTTCCCAAGCTTCTTCTCTAGTCGAGCTATTCCTCATCTATAAAATAGCTCCCTCTTGTTGGATGGGTTCCCTTCCTTGTGGGAACGTAGTCTATATATATTGGACATTGGTAGTCCCATTTAGAAAAAGAAAGATCAATTACCTTTTAGGATTAGGAGTCATATTTTTATAATCCTATTGAAAGTAGGAGTTCATGTTTCCTTATTTGCTCATCTCCATGGAGTGTAAATAAGGGGTGTGGGGTGCATACAAGGATCATCCCAACATAAGATCTCCTAGCACAGGAAAGAAATAAGAGACATGAGGAAGAAGAAATTAGAAAGTTCGTAGTTACCGCGGAGTTGGAGGGAATAACCTGTGGAGTAGTTCTCTCCAGCATTCTTCCCTACAGTTTGGCAGCAGATTTATCATTGGATGATATTTCTCCTCTATATTATTCTCCATTATTTGGTGATTTGTAGCACCGTGTTGAGGGTCGGTCTTTTGTAATCCCCTCGCGGGAGATTACTCGAGTATTGTGCTTAGTTTTGGGTTGCGATCAACCCTGTGATTTTTCCCCTTACATTGAGGGTTTTCCATGTTAAAAATTTTCCGTGCATATGTATTTGATTTTTCTGTGGTCGAGATACTTTCTCGTAGTTGATATATCGTGCAGGATATACCTATCGACTTTGGTTATTTTTCCACAATTTAATTTATACGGGGAATATGTTCCCAAGAAGTAGTATCAGAGGCAGGTTCAATGGCGGATTACATGATGGAGTTTGATTCGAGAAGGATAATTAGTCTTAATGGGACTAACTACAATTTGTGGAAGAACAAGATGAAAAATCTTTTATATGTGAAGACTATGCACCTTCCGGTGTTCTCCACACAGAAGCCCGAAGCCAAAACTGATGAATAATGGAGTTTGAACACGAGCAGATTTGTGATTTCATAAGACAATTTGTTGACGAGAATGTCTACAATCATATCCAAGATGGAAGTCACGTTAGAAGCTTGTGGTTGAAGTTGGAAAATCTTTACGCCTCCAAGGCATGAAGTAATAAACTGTTTTTTCTCAAGAGACTAGTGAACTTGAGGTTCAAGGAAGGGAGATCTATACTAGATTTTTTGAATGAATTCCAAGGAATTACTAGTCAGTTGATGAGCATTTGGATAAAATTTGAAAATAAGATGTTGGGACTGTTACTGCTTGCTACTCTACAAGATTCATGGGAAAAAAAATTCAGAGTCTTACTTACGATGCATTAAATGGGCTCGTTTCTTTGGAGACAATCAAGTCTGGCATTCTCAATGAGGAAATGTGAAGAAAAGCCCAAGGAAAATATTCACATTCAAAGGTTCTTATCACAGAGAATAAGGGGAGGACCAGACCAAGACTGATACATGTAGAAATAATGGCAGAAGCAAGTCCAGATCCAGATATTAGAATATGCAGTACCACTATTGCAAGAATAAAAGGTACATCAAGAAGTATTGCTTCCAGTTCAAGAGAGATAACAAGAATGAAGTTGACAAGGAAGAGAAAAAGAATGAACAAGTTGCTGGTTGATAGTGGATCTGCTCTACATGTCACATCTTAGAGAAAGTTTTTCTCTTCATATACAATTGGTGATTTTGATATATTGAAGACGGAGAATGGTTCTACATATACAACACTTATTTGAGGTTCTGGGTGTAATTATGAATTATCAAGAACTCCTGAGGAAATTATGAAATTACTCAAGGTTGTGTGTGTAATTACGAAATTATTCACTATTGTACATAATAGCCTCGTTTTCACTTTGAAAACCTATTTAAAAACCCAAACAGATTAAAAAATTACCTTAAATTTACAATAATCAGTAAAACATGTATAATCCATAAATATTAAAAGATAAAATCAAATACAAAATGTAAAACCAATACCTATATTTCTTTACATACATGTACATAAAACTTTTAAAAAAATACAAAACACAAAATAAACTAAACAAGATAAAAATCGATTAAACATCACTGAAAAATCTGGAATTATATATCTAGATCATTCAACCTTTCTACCCTAGTTCATGCAGTTTGCCTCCTTAAGTTAGACACTTATGTATTTATTGCTATACACATTAGTTTAGGAGTATAAATAAAAACACAAAATTTTCTGATAATTCATATGATCGATTCAATGAAAATATTCTATCTTTTTTGAGTTGTAGATCATATGATATTTCAAAGGTCATTGTGTTATTTCAGTAGATTTCTACGGATTTGTGTGGCATGACGTATAAGTTTCTTCTGATTCCAAATGTTAAAATTTTTAGGCTATATATAATATAGGAATCCTTACACTATGACACATTTGAATTAGGAATTTTTACTATGATACATTTGAATTGAGAATTTTTACCTCACGAACCATATAAACTTTATAAATTACCTCTACAACCTTTGAAACAATATGATTCCTTCCTTGACCCGTAAACTTGCCAACTCTTATCCCATGAACCTTGCGATTAATCTGTTTGAAGCTCGTGAGGGTTCTGAGGGTAATTTATAGGATCAATGGGGTAATTATATTGTGCAAAAAGTAGTAGACATAATTAAAAAAATCATATGATTCGTGAGATAAAAATCCCCAAAAATTATTTTCCAACTATATCCGTTATTCTTTCAAACTACATCACATTTCCTCAATCTTAACGTAATTAATGTGCACGCCTCTTTGTAAGGACCTCAAATATGTACACGCCTCTTTGTACGGATTCCGATGTAATATTTAGTATATGCCACTTTACTTTTTCTCACTTTAATTCTAGCGCATAAAATTACATCACCTACGGGGATGCGTAGGGATTCTCTAGGGGCTCGTTTGGTTGCTGGGTTGAGGTGGGTTGCGTGGATTGGGGTAACTTGATGGGAATAGTAGTTGTTTGGGAATTGGGATGGTTATGAGAGTTAGGGAGGGTTGGAATAAAGGATGTGATGTTACTATGATTTGTGATAGAATTCCATCCTAAGAAAAGAAGGGGGTAAACCGGGTTACCTCGAGGTAACCCGTGGATAACCCGATTACCAAACATGGATGAGAAAAATCTCAGGCTGGCTCGGCCAACCCAACATAACCTGCCTATGGCCCGAGCCCGCAATGTTAATGGACGGGCTTAAAGACTGAAATTGGCCCGATTGGAGTTTCAGGTCGGGTTCGGGCATGCGTGGGCCCGTACCGAAGCCCGCGGGATGGCTCGAGATTAGACCCGAACCAGCCGTGAGGTTAGGCTCGGAACTCGATTAAACCCTAAGGGGGTGTTTGGATAGTGGGTTTAGGTGGGTTAAACTGGTTGCAGGTAACCCATTTTTGGATTTTGATGTTTGGATAGAGGGTTAAAGTGGGGGTGGGTTAGAAGTGGGTTTGGGGTGATGTAATTGTATTGGAGTTTGAAAAAGTGAGAAGTTATTGTGATGTGATTGTATTGGAGTTTGAAAAAGTGAGTAGAAGTGGAGTAGTTTATAATTTTTATATGATATGATGGTATAGTATATTATTTTTTGATGGAATTGATGATGGAGAATTGATTTATTTAATTTTTTTTATAAAGATAAAAAGTGGGACCCACGTGGAGGGAGAAAATATGGGGTAGGGGAGTTAAACCACCATTGGGGTGGTTTAACCCGATACAAGAACACACCCTAAGGGTGTGTTTGGATAGTGTGTTTAGGTGGGTTAAACTGATTGCAGGTAACCTATTTTTGGATTTTGGTGTTTGGATAGAGGGTTAAACTGGGGGTGGGTTAGAAGTGAGTTTATTGTGATATGATTGTACCGAAGTTTGAAAAAGTGAGTAGTTATTGTGATGTGATTGTATTGGAGTTTGAAAAAGTGAGTAGAAATGAAGTAATTTATAATTTTTATATGATATAATGGTATAATATATTATTTTTTGATGGAATTGACGATGGAATTGATGATCTAAGGGTTCGCCGCTCGCCTAACCCGTCTCACCTCTCCTTCGCTTCGTGCATCCCTTCCCAATCCCCCCTCCACCTCTGGCCCTCCCCCTTCTCGAGTGCGAGCGGCAAGCCCCCTCATCTCGATGGACTCGACCCCCTCGACCCCTTCCCTCCAACCTCCGGTGTCGCTCCGACCCCCGCACCCCCCCCCCTCCGAACTCCCTCGAGCAGCAGGCGGCAGGTCCCTCCCCCTCTCGACCGCCCACACCTGCGGTGCCATGGGCCCGTGGTGCCCTTCCCCTCCTACCCCATCTTCCCTCAGGGCTCCATGCACCTCCCTTTCCTCCCGCATCGTTGTCGCTTCGGGCTGAGTCGATCGACCCTCCCCCACGGTCGCCTCATTTCCCCACCCATCCTCGGGTCGCGTGGCACCGCCTACAACCTACAGGTGTTCAAGCACCGTCGCTGTGCACTGCTTGGAACTGAAGCACTCCTCATCACACGGGATTCACAATCCTCAATGAGGGTATAAATTCTCATCTTGATTCACAATCATCACATGGAAATTTTATGTCGCAAATTGGTAGGATCATGTCTTTATTTTTTTTTTGAAGTTGACTCATATCTTCAATTGTTTTTAAGCCTGGATAAAAAACGGGCCGACCCAACCCGACCCGGCCCATATCTTAGCTGGCCGGGTTGGGGTATGGGCCTCGGTTTCAATGTTTGGGCAGGCTAAGCCCGACCCGATAGCCTGACTAACTAAACGGGACTCAAGCTGGGTTGGATTGGGCCCGGCCCGGCCCGTACCCGATCGGTCCGACTCATCTCTACATACCCGTGCTTTAGCACGGTCCCTACCGAGCCGTTCGGTTGGGGGTTTATCCCCACTTTGGGTGGGTAACCCCCTAAACTTCTTATTTTTAATTCATTAGTGGGGTCCATTCCATTCCCATCAAAAAAATTATATATATATATATATATCATCATATCATCTAAAAATCATAAAATACTCAATTTTTACTCACTATTCCAAACTTCAATACAATCACATCACAACAATCACCCACTTTTTCAAATTTCAATACAATCATATCATAATAACTATCAACTTTTTCAAATTCCAATACAATCACATCATACAAACCCTCTCAACCCTTAACCCACCAACCAAACACACAAACACAAAATCGGGTTATCCACCCCTGAATAACCCACCAACCAAACGCACTCCTTAAAAGACAAAAACCGTCCTCGAGAGTTGATGATAAAATGAACATTTTTTTAATATTTATCCAAAAACTTTCTTCTGGTAAAGGAAGGTGAGACATCAAGGACTAAACATGAGAAGGTCCTTTGGAGAGTTCCAAATCGTTATATTTCACAGGGACGAGTGGTCAAATTTTAGCAATAACAGTTGGCCGATTCTGAACCAGACGCACCCAACAGACAAAGCGGATGACGGAGAAGAGGGGTAGAAGGAGAAGCCGAAGGAAAAGGGGAGGAGAGAAACACTACAAGGGCAAAAGACCAAGAAGAGAGAGAAGATAAGGGAGAAACAAAGAAGGGAAGGAGGAGCGTTGCCCTCTTTCTTTCCGTTTCTCTTCCTTCACATCTCACCTCCTCCTACGTAGCTGACAGAGTAATGCACAATAACGTAGGCAGCTACCACCATCAGCAGGATGACGACGACGCGCTGCTGTTCCCCCCTCCGTCGACGGCCGTGGCCATCGACAGGGACAAGAACAGCCAGCAGGCCGTGAAGTGGGCGATGGACCACCTCGTCAATGGCCCCGCCACCATCGTTCTCGTCCACGTCCTAACTCCGGCAGCCACCTCACGTAGGTACCTCTCCCTCCTTTCACCGCCGTCATGCATGCATGAATCCTACGTACATATACGCAGAACATGCTTCTGGGAATAGCTACTATGGGATTATTTTGGCAATTCTAACTTTCGATCCGTTCGGTTCTAATGTTGCAACTGTGGAATAGAAATCAAATGGGAGTTTATAACCCTTATGATTCCTACAAAATATAGGAAAAACTAAATTAATTGCAGTTTTTCTTTGACGAGTAAGATAGAAATCAAGCAATCTTCATTTGAGCAACGTCATTTCTTTCCTGAAGTTTGTTTACATGATCTCTCGGTACATTTTGCAGAAGCAAATGGGTCAGACGGCGGCGAGCCACTCGACGGTGAGATCGCCGGCCTCTTCCGTTCCTACCGTCTCTTCTGTGCTCGCAAGGGGGTAATGAATTCTCATCCCTTCATTTCGAGCTATAGTACAATACTACTATAAAGCTCCTATTTGAAACACCAGATTAGGGTGAAGGAGGTGATCTTGGAAGATGCAGACGTCACGAAAGCCCTTGTCGAGTACGTCAATATGCACCATATAACCAGTATTGTATGTGGTGCCTCCAACAGAAATGCACTCACGAGGTTACAAGTTTAATCCATCTATAAAATTCAAGTGTAAATTAAGAAGAATAAGAACAACTAAATAATCTCTGGTATTGCAGGAAGCTGATCAGGACACCGGATGTTCCAACAGCATTGCTGAAACTCGCACCGGATTTCTGCGGGGTCTATGTTATTTGGAAAGGAAAGACGCTGAGCGTTCGGTCGGCGAAAGCGCAAGCACCCACGAAGCAAACGCCGATGCGGCAGCAGCCGCTGGTCGCTGCCAGTCCGCGCCACCCTGCCCTTGGTCCACTGGATAGTTCAGGAGATTCTGTAAGGTATAAGCCCGATATCTTTAGATGAGTAGCGTTGTTCTCCCAAATCATGTAACCAATCACTGTGGCGCTTCGACTGCAATAAAATTGTTACCATGGCAGGTCACCGTTTAACAGGGGAGGAGCTTGGAGGGGTCAAACTCCACAACCACATCAAGAAGCAAGAACGTCGGACCTTCTGAAGACGCCCAGGAGGGAGAGGGTACCTTATGGAGGAGGCAAGCTAGAAGGTGGCGGCGACGGGTCGGTGAGAGCAATGAGAGGTTCTGCCCCCCGCGACTCTCCGTTCGAAAATGTGGACTACCAAGCTCGGATTGCATCGCTAATGGCTGACCACACCGATAACTTGGAGTTCTCATCGGCATCAAATGACAGCTCCAACAGTTCCAACTCCCCGCGAATCAGTGTGAGTGACCATTGTCCTCACTGAAGTGTTTCGATTGCGTTTGCACTAGTCCTTTCCAAGAATTAAAGTGAGCGAATTTTTCCTCTTTGATGCTGTTTGTGGCAAATTTATGTGCTTCTGTTTTGCAATAGAGAGAAATGGAGGCCGAGATGAAGAGGCTGAGGCAGGAGCTCAAGCAGACAATGGACATGTATAGCACAGCATGCAAGGAAGCAATCACAGCCAAACAAACTGTATATATATATGTTAATTATATCATAATATAATGTCTCATGTCTTATTAGTATTGCATAACCCCAATATGAAACTCGCAGGCCAAGGAGCTCCATCAATGGAAGATGGAGGAAGCAAGGCGGTTAGAGGAGGTGAGGCAGGCGGAGGAGGCCGCCCTTGCCATGGTTGAGATGGAGAAAGCAAAGGCCAAGGCTGCCATCGAGGCAGCACAGGCCGCACAGAGGCTCGCGGAGCTTGAGGCACGGAAGAGGCTCAGTGCAGAGATGGCAGCCAAGCGCGAGGCTGAGGAGAAGAAGAAGGCGCTGGACGCGTTGGCAAACAACGATGTCCGTTACCGGAAATACAGTATCGAGGAGATCGAGCATGCGACGGAGAACTTCATGGAGGGAAACAAGATCGGCGAAGGTGGGTACGGGCCCGTCTACAAAGGCACTCTCGACCACACCCCCGTCGCCATCAAGATCTTGAGACCCGATGCCGCGCAGGGGAGGAAGCAGTTCCAGCAAGAGGTCCGTCGGTAGATTCTAGTGCATGTTCAATCATTCATGTTCATCAACATTGTGCTCCTTGTATACAGGTGGAGGTGCTGAGCTGCATCCGGCACCCGAACATGGTGCTCCTCCTGGGCGCCTGCCCGGAGTACGGCTGCCTCGTGTACGAGTACATGGAGAACGGCAGCCTCGACGACCGCCTCTTCCGCCGCGGCAACACTCCGCCTCTGCCGTGGCACCTCCGCTTCAAGATCGCCGCCGAGATAGCCACCGCCCTCCTCTTCCTACACCAGACGAAGCCCGAGCCTCTCGTCCACCGCGACCTCAAGCCCGCCAACATCCTCCTCGACCGCAACTTCGTCAGCAAGATCTCCGACGTGGGACTAGCACGCCTCGTCCCCCCGGCAGTGTCGAACGCCGTGACGCAGTACCGAATGACGTCGACGGCGGGGACGTTCTGCTACATAGATCCGGAGTACCAGCAGACGGGGATGCTGGGCATCAAGTCGGATATATACTCGCTGGGGATCCTGCTGCTGCAGGTGGTGACGGCGAAGCCACCCATGGGACTGACGCACCACGTGGAGAGGGCGCTGGAGAAGGGGACGTTCAGGGAGATGCTGGACCCGGCGGTTCCGGACTGGCCGCTGGAGGAGGCGGTGGCGTTCGCTAGGGTGTCGCTGAGGTGCGCCGAGCTGAGGCGGAAGGACAGGCCCGACCTCGGCAAGGTGGTACTGCCGGAGCTCAACCGTCTGAGGGCGTTCGGGCAGGAGTGGGAGAACCGGCAGAGGGGCGGCGGGCTAATCGGCGGTTCCTTTGGGGCCGCCTCCAGGGGTTGGCACCCCACGCAGGTCTCCTCTTTTCTTTCTTTCTTTTTCCATTTTATCACATTTTTTACTGCCGAATTTGTATTTATATTAAATCTTATAATAAAAATAAAATCATCTTAATCCGATTAGCGTTGGTATTTTATCTTAATGGTCAATTTTTACAAAAAAAAATTAAAGTGCTGCAATGATTGGAATAAGATGAAAAATTTGATGCTTAAGAATATGTATAGATTCAATGTACGCAGTTCGATTTTTCATAAAATTTTGTAAAAAATAATGGGCACATCAAGGATCTATTATCTTAAAATAGATATGAATTGGGATATTTGCAATTTGGTGGTAATGTACATAACTCTACGTAATTATGAATTACACTTGGAATCCCCAATAATGATTAACTCTTACATGACATGACCATATGTAAACACTCATCCGTTTTTCCGTTAACTTTGACAGAATCCATCCATTTTCACCGTTTATGTTCAAGATATTTACCTACCACTCCCCTTCCTCTTCTTCTTTCTTCTCTTCCATAAGAACCCATCACTGTCGGAGAGGAGGTGGAGATGGCAGGGGACATGGAAAGAAGGAAGAGGTCAGGGAGGAGGTGGGCGACGGTAGAAGACTTGGGAAGGAGGAGGAGGTCATGGGAGGACGTGTATGACAACGAAGGACCTGGGAAGGAGGAGGTTGTGGGTGGAGGAGTGCGACATCGTAGGACCTGGGAAGGAGATGGATGGGGAGAAGAGGGCAATGGCAGAGAACCTGGGAAGGAGGAGGAGGAGGTCAGGGGAGGTGGTGAGCGATGACGAAGGACCTAGGAAGGAGGAGGAGGTCGGGTGAGGAGTTGGGCGATGGTAAGAACATGGGAAGGAGAAGAAGGTTGAGGGAGGAGGTGGGTGACGACGAGAGGACCAGGAGGAGGAGTAGGCCAGGAGGAGGAGGATGGTGGCTGGAGGACCTAAAGGAGGATTATGTTCAGTGACGAAGCCAGACTGTTACACCAGGGAGGGCATTACTAATACTAGATTAAATCGGAATATATGTTATACAAATGCGATTTTTATATTTTCTTAATGCGTCTAAGAAAATATATGATGAAGTTATTGAATAATAAATAACTCAAAACTTCAGAAGATGGGAAAATATTTTTTATTAATTTTGACTCGAAAATTAAATTTGAACAAAAAAGTCATTGAGTGTATATTTCTAATATTGCTTAAATTACACTCTTCGTAAGTCGCTACTTCAAATCAAATCCATTAATAATTGATCCTAACTAAGATATGATTTTTATTTAATTATGTAGTGCATTTTTCTTATGTACAAATAGAAATATTTTTAATTAAATTCAAAAAAAGAGAAAACATAACTATACGAGTAATATTTGAATGACAAATACAACTAATGATGATGTCATTATACTTTAGCAATTAAGATTAGATTCCTAAAATCTAATAATAAAAAAAATAAAACATAATACATAAGGAATTTCATGTGAACAAATATAAATTTTTTTGAGGTTATAAATGAAGATTACATCAGCTTAAATGAAAGGAGGTAGCCAAGTTAGTTTGATGAGCATGACAACTTGGAAGTAGAATATCAAATATATGGTAATTAGGGGTGTAAACAAACCGAACCTACCTAGGTTCGATTCATTTAACATTTTTAGAGGCTCAGGTTCGATTTAGTTTGATAAGATGAAAATATTGTTCAGGTTCTGTTCGTCTCATCCTTTATTCATAAAGGTTCGGTTCGATTCATTTAAGGTTTGATTGGCAATGATGCTCCTTAGAGTCTAAGGTTTTCGGGAATGTGGAACGATCACAACTCTTCGATATGTCTTGATCAAGGACCGTGAACTTTTATTCATATACCTTATTTGAATCATGGTGTAAATTCATCATATATTTTTTTGAAGAAAAAATACATATATATATATAATCTATATTGTGCATCCAACTTTTAACGAACCGAACATGAGCGAACGTACCATTTCGATGTTTGATTCATTTAAATAAACGAGCCAAACCTATATCTAGGTTCCGCTCATTTCTTTTCGAATCGAATCTGGATCTAACCTTTAATGAATCAAGCCTGAGCGAATATCGAACTCGAGATTTTTATGGCACCCCTAATGGAAATATGTTGCAGGTTGTGATTGTATGAAGCATGGCATTGAATTTATTATTACATATAATGTAAAATGAAAATATGAAAACCAATCATAATAATTATGAATGTTCAAAGTAAAAAAGATTCCATTTTTATTTCATCCCAATTCTATCATCTAATTAATCAAATTAAACACATGATTATTTCAATTACATTTATACCTCCTTCCTCTTAGTTTACAACACATGCTCCCATTTCTAGCCCCCTAATTTCCCTACTTTTTTGCATTGAATTCCTAAATTTATCGTAGTCTTTTCTTTATCCCTGTTTTTTTCTTTGTTAACATGGATCAAGAATACTTGATTCTTAAAAAATATATAGAATTAGCAAAGGCTGGGGGCTTAGTACCCACCCGCCCTCTCCCTCTGTCATAGATTAGGTCGGGGAGGAGGAGGGCGACAGCTATAGGACCTGGAAGAGGAGGACGAGGAGGAGGGTGACGACTGGAGGATCTAAAGGAGAAGGAGGAGACCATGGAGGAGGAGGGTGGTGATGGGAGGACCTAGAGGAGGACGAGGTCGGGGAGGAGCAGGGTGGTTCGTTGGAGGAGAAAGGGGGAGGGGTAATTTTTTATTTTTTATTTGAAAATTTTAATAGCCATTAGATAATCATGGGTTATATTAACCCAATCGTCTAGTTTGGGTTAACGGACAAATCTAACGAAGAGTTATGGGTGTTAGACGGAGTGACTATTCAATGTTCCCGGTGTAATTCACAATTATGCGGGATCACATACGTAATTACAAAATTACTTAAGATTATGAGATTGTGAGTGTAAATATTCCATATGAATTTAGATATCATTTTAAGATCTGAAATAACTGTATATCCATTTTAGTATGTGGTAAATTTACTTATAATTGTATCTAGAAAACATAATGCCTTCTTTCATCATGTTTGATATCATTGTTACTACATGCACACTTAAATATCATATTTCATCTTTAAGTTATCACAGAAAAACATATTAAGCTAATCTATAAATTATTTATGTTGATATTGATGCTCAATCTTCGTCAATTTGATATCCTTATCTGTTTTAAGATTATGAAAATGTATTTTCAATAATTCTAATTGGATTCATTTCTTTCTAACAAACTTTGACGAATAGAAATATAGATTTATAATTTCCCCTATATTTATAAGAATATGTATATTGATTTTTTTAGATCTTTCCATGCACAGGTATCTCTATAGGTAATATAATGATTAGTGATGTATTTCTTCATGTTACACATAGTAGTTATTCTTCACTAGTGTTCATATACCTATGATAAATCAAACAACAAAAAATTATATTTTTATCAGTTGTGTCCCTCTGAAATATTGCAATATCAGTTATAATTGTCTTTTTTTGCAATATCAGTTGTGCTCCCCAATTCTTGCATTGTTACATTTGTATGCAATATCAATTGTGCCCCTAACCAAGCTAACAAGAGGACACAAATGATAAATATGCAAGAAGTCAAAGGTACAGCTGATATTGTAAAAAAGAAATGGGTATAACTGATATTGCAATAATATCTTAAAATATATTTTCATTGAATACAAAATATATTTATATTCAGAATATCCTTGTGCTTCAAAGATCTAGAGTAAGAGCTGTAAGACCGTCAGAATTTTCACTGCACAAGCTCAGTGTCGTATCTTTTATGCGCAAGGAAATGCAGGGACAGGCTCGAAGCAATCCGTTGCAACCAAGATCAGGGAGCTCGGACGGAGGAGGACCCATGAACTCAGCTGGGACAGTGTAGGATCGACCATGTTTAATAAGATCGAACAGTTCCCCATTACCTGTAGATTTCTCTGCAACCTGTTCACTTCAATGCTGCATCAGCGCAGGTTGCATCCAGTCAAGATGTTGTATTATGTTGTCAATTACCTGTCTGTATAAAACTACACTTGGTCCGTTACAAATGTTAGAGAATGATTTTTCCCCATTATAAGAAAAAAAAGCAAAACCTAGCATTATCTTTATGGTTTGAATCAGTTGTTCCTGAGATTAAGTTGCTGGGTTTCAATCAGACGACAGCTGTGTGCATTCTGTTCTTGAATGCAGAAGAACCAGGATCCATCTGGCCAACTGAACCCAAGATACTAGCAGATTTAAATAAAAATTGAAAAACGAGGATAATGCATCAGTTAGTATAATCTCTGGTTTAACTCCAAAAAATCCACATCTTTACAGTCACAATGCCTTTCAGACAGATGGAATCAGTGAGATTGCTGCATTCATTTCACAGTAAAAAAAGACAGTGGAGATGCAGACTGTACACTATTTTAGATATTCGGTACAACAGCATATCAAGGTTTCAACATGGACAGAACTTCAAGCATTTTGCAATCCACCCCCATCCCCGCCGGATTATCCCCTTTCTGAAGCTCATCTTGTTGTGGATGTTGACACCGTTCTTGGATGTATCAAGTCTTTCTCTAAAGGGACCTCCTGTCGTAGAGACGGTTTGCGGGCCCAACACCTCCTTGGTGCTATCTGTGGAGAGGGGTATGTCGTGGTCATGAACCTTTTACATGTCATCATCCTGGTGGTTAATTTATGATTGGAAGGAAGATGTCCCGTGTACTTGTCGGAATTTATAGCGGCTCTACCGTTTACTCCATTGCTTAGACATACAACAACATTCTTCCTATTGCAGTTGGTATTATTTGGAGGTGGCTAGTGTCTAAAGTTACTATGGCGGAAGTAAGTAAAGATATAACCACATATCTTAATGATTTCCAGTTTGACTTTGGTGTTTCTAGTGGAACTGATGCTATTCTACACAGTGTCAACAAAGTGTTGAACGCTCATTATAATGATGGTTCTCTTTCTATGCTTACATTGGATTTTTCTAATGCCTTCAATATTGTTGATAATCCTGCCTATTGCAACAGGTGAGAGCAAGATGTCCATTTATCTCTTTGTGGTGGAGTTTTTATATGGACAAAAAGCAAGGTTATACCTTGAAGACAACCATATCTAGTCATTGATGAATACACATTCGTTCACCTTTATTCATTTATTTTATCTTTAAAGCTCTAATCAAATGCATGTAGAAATAGCTACCTTGTACAAATTAACACTTTGACTTGTGCATGTAACTAATGCTTAAATGCTTGTATTTAAACACAAATTGAATGAATAAAGAAAAGAAAAATAAAGGAAGTATAACAAATATTGACTGACTCTGAACCCCGAGACTAAGTCAATATTGACTTGGTCGACAAAGAATAAAGTAGTGAGAGATAAGAGCAAACAAATATAGATAAATTGCCACAAACACCTAGAAACCCTAGGTGGCCAACATACTACATATTCAAACAAACCTATACTAATTTATTCATACTCTTGCACATTTCAAATAAAGATTTTTTTAACACAAAAATTGTACAAACAAATGTATAGAAAAATACAAAATAATTGCACATAAAAATAAGGTACCATGTGACTGGAAAACATGAATAAAAAGACATAAATAAAAATTCACAAATCTTCTCCATATGAATTCCAAATTGGCTAAACTCACCTTTATTGCTCAGAAAATTAAATTATCTTTCTAATAAAGATAGTTTCTTTAAAAATAGAATTAAGATGCAAAAGATGGCTTTTGAGTCCCTATTGCACTACATACATGTATATTACATTCAATTTATTTATTCATTATATTTTTAACCTCTTTATATTTTTGTATATATGTAAATATTATTTGAAATACATGCAAATAATAAAAATAGAATAAATGCATGAAAATTACATTGAAATAAATAATGTATCCAAATATACAAGTAAAATATACTTATACAATACATACTCATCTTTATTTAAATAAAATATAATAAAAATATGTAAATGGGTAAAGAAATAAATTATAAATGTGTAATATATATATATACAATAATAAAATAAAATACAAAATAAAATACCTTAGATATAGGTAAATATACTTATAAATAAATACATGCAAAATAAAAACTTAATTAATGACTATGAAAATAAATAAAAACCAAAATAAACTAAGAAACAACTTTCACGTTTTAAGAACAATCAATAAAATCATTTTCTATTTTATTTTCCTTTCTTTTTCCTTTTTATTCCTTTTTATCTTTTAGTGATCGACGTGACCCAATTAGAGTGCACCCTCGGTTGACCTGCTGGTCAACTGGGGCAACTATCCTCCTAGGCATGTCAGATGTGTTGACCCGTCATTTTATTTAATTTTCCTCACCTGATGAATCCCCATTTCATCACCTTTATTCTATCATTTTATCCTTAAAAACTCTAGCTAATGCATATAAATAACAATAATTTGTACAAAATAACAATCATCATTTATTGCATTTATTGTATGGATAATATTATTTTTAATGCCAAAATTATAAAATAAAGAGAAGAAAAGAAAAAGAATAAATATCAAATATATTTTATGACCTCAAACCCGGAGACCATATTTGAAATAGTCACAGAAACAGGGTCGTAATGCCAAAATTAATTGGTCGACAAGGAATAAAGTAGGAGGAGATAAGTGCCAAAAATACAATAAAACATAATTCTTTTATTCATTAAAAAAACTATTTTTAACACCCATTTTATACTTTATAATTTATACATTAAATAAAAAAACTTTAAACATGAAAGTTTAAGATAATAGTGTAAATAAAAATACAAAAATTGAGTTTTTACAAAAATAATATACAATGTTCATTCTATGCATAAAATAAAAAAGCAAGAATCCCAACTTCACATACCCATATCTTCCAAATAAAAATTCAAATGCATCAAAATCACCTCTAATTGTATATAACATTTAATAATATATTTAATAAAGATGTTTTTATAATTTTTAGAGTTAAGATGTGAAAGTTAGGTTTTGAACCATCATTGTACATTATACCCTTATAAAATATTCAATTTATTCATTCCCTATTATTTTATGATTTTATAATTTTATGAATATTATTATAACACATGTACATGTTGAAATTAGAATAAAATCACAAAGAAATTACAAAATAAAATAAGTCTATAAAAATATACAGGCAAAATCCCTGTAATAATACCCATTCATAAATAAAAGGAGAAATCATTTTTTATTCCTTATTCTTTTATACTTTTATACTATTGTAAATATTATTTATACTCTAGTAAAAATATAAAGCTAAAATTAAAACCCAATAAAATACATTAAAATAAAATAATGTATATAACACATAGATAAAACACGTATAAGTATACCTACATATTATATATCCCTATTTATTGAAATGCACAAAATATATCATAAAAATATAATAAAAATATATTTATGTACCTAAAAATAAGTGATAAATATATAAAATGAGATAATAAAATAATAAAATAAAATATACAAAATAAAAATAAAATAGATAAGAACATATATGAATACATTGATAATCATATCCCTAAAAATTAACTCTTAATAAAGAACACCAAAAATAAATAAAAATCATATTAAAATAGTACATTAAATAATAACATTTTTTATTTTATAATAAAAAATTAATGAAATCATTTCCTATAATTAATTAATTAAAAATATCATCCTAATTAGTCTTTTAGTGGCTGATTTGGACCAATCTCCTTCCAAGGATCATTGACCTTCGGTCAACTCTCCCTACGCCTCTGACTTTTGTCAGAATCCTCTTTTCCTACAATTTCTTCCCATTTTCACGCTCGATTGGTCCATCTATCCCCTTCGATCTCTTCATGAGAATTGATCTTTGATATCTCTTGATTCACGCCAGCCATATAGATCGCTTGTACATAGCTTGTAGCTCCGCCAATATATCGATCAATAAGGAATTCTTACACCTATATACATTTTGTTGTAGAGTTATAATAAATTTAAACTCCATATTTTTTATATTTATTGCTTGATTCTTGGTGTGCGTTAATTGTTGATTAGTTAGGGTTTTCGTCTGAGGTCACTTCAGGGACTCTCGGTCCGCCTTTTGGATTGACAAGACTTCAACAAAATCCCTAGTTATCAAATGTCATCGTTGCCGGACAACAACGCCGCATAGATTTGGATTATTTATTTGTTCTGACTCTATTTTATAGCATTTATTTATTCTTGTTATTTATTTTTCATAATTATTTGATATTAATTGTGAACTTTCTGATGCTCCTTCTGGTTTGAATTTGTTGCGAGGGACCATAGTGTGATAGAGGACTTCTTAGTATGCACCCAAGCAAGGCGGAGCCATCTTTTAGGCTTAGCTGGAAGGAGAGAGCAACATCGACAAACATAGGGAATTTTTGGAAGACAGACACTTCTTGTATTTATTTTGCATTACTATCATGCATATTCATGAGAGAGAGTGGCATTTATATGTAAAAATATGGACTCTCCAGACACAACTACTTCACAAGGTCTCGTGCCCTAGGGATTGTTCCCTTGGGAGCCTCATTGTGTTTTATCATGTTTTCTTCGCTTTATTTTATTTGTTTCTCGATTTTTATTTTATTTTTTTGCGTCAGTGGACCTAGCATAGGAATTGCTTGCTCGATAGATTAAGGTCCAAAGCCCTAATATGTTTGCATGTACCTATAGTTACACATTATTTAGATTCGAACCCGTGCATTGTGAGAGACATCATACATCGCTAGCAGGACCTGTCTCCAAGATCGAACTTTAGGGTTTGTCTCTGAATAATTAACATGTTGTGCTTCACGATAATAGCAATTTCTACTCTAGGACGATTACATCGGATTGCATTGCATGTAGTGTAGTTTTTAATTCTGTTATGCATCCCACATGGAGAGAGATGGGAAGCACTGTAAGTATTCTGACTTTGCATGCATCATCGATTTTCAACTTGCATGGTTTTTCTGACCTTCTTCCTCTTATTTTTCTCACTTAGTATGGTAAATGGAATTGAAAATAATGTTAGACACGTGCATTGAAAAATAACAAAAAGATGACCGTTAACTCTGTTGAACCTTAAAATAAATTGTAATGGACTCATTGCTTTGGGGAGAGAAATCCCCTCATTATCAGAGCATTTTATTCCTACGTACATGCTAAGGATTAGTGTCCAAATCCCAGGTTTATCTTCGGTTTGTACATCTTTGTTGAAATCACCTAACTCAAAAATCGACAAGATAGAAAAACCACCATCTCGATCTTCACTCTGTTGAGTAGGTGAATTGGATGTTTGCTTTGTGCATTGATTGTGATTTTGAGTCCATCCGCATTTTCGTCCCTTGTTGAGTTTTTGGTCCCATCGGTGTAAGTCATCATTTTTAATCATTGAGTCCCTCTACCTCTCTTGTTTATATATTTCCTCATTTGTATCCGAGTCATGATATTGGATTTTGATCTTCATCATCTTCGCTGGATTTCGTGGCTTTTCTCCTTGCCCATATCATGCATCACTAGGTCCGGTTCAAGGAGTCCTTCTCCTTGATCCACAATTTTGTCTATGTCCACTTTCATCTCACACCCTCCTCGTGTCCCTTGTACCATCCCTTATTCTACCTGGGATTGATGTGCTTATATATAAGGCCCACATCAAGGTTTATGACTTCCATTGATTATTTGAGTAAGCTGGGAACATTCTGAGGATACTGAGATTGGTGTACTACTTTGGCTGGATATGACTTCGGATCTGTGCACAGGGCTTCTTGAGGATTTTGATGATTGCACAATTACCGGGTGTGATTCTTATTTGAGGATCTTTGATCTCGCACAACAGATTGAGGATGTGAGTTATTTTGAAGATTTGATGATGATTTCATGCACTATGATTAGACAATGTTATTATGTGGTTTCCCCTGTCTTGATGTAGAGGCTTGATGAGCTACTTTGATATGTGCTTCAGAGTGACAATGTTATTATTTATTAGGCCCTAGAACTTAAAATATTTGCAGAATGATCCTTGTGCACTTTTCCTAATTGTAATCTATCATTAATTGCAATATATAGCTAATTAACTCTAAAAATTTCCTAAAAATACTTGTGACTTCAGTTATCATGTTTGATTTATGGTGATTTCCACTTGTTGATTTGTCTTTATTTTCTAATATTAAACATTCAAAAAATAGTAGGAAAATCCCTTGTTTGCCTAACAAAATTCATAAAAATTCGGAAATCATTTTAAAATGCCACAAAAATTTCATTAGTTTCCTTTTATTATCTTTTACTTATGTATAAATTTTGTTAAAAAATTACTTTATGTAATGTAAAAATTTGTAAAATACTAAATACTTATAAAAATTATATAAAATCATAGAAAATTCAAAAAATTGTGATTTCAATTCATGCTTGTAGATTTTCATTTATAGTTTTTAATAAAAAAATCATTTCCAAGAAGTTTAAGCTTTTATCTATTTTTGAAATGCAAAATTCCTTGGGATGTAAACTGTTAGTTTTCTTCTTCACTATTTGATTTTTAGAAAATCACAAAAACATCTGAAAAATTTCCAAAAATTCCCAAAATTATTTTAAGGTTTATAAAACCTAAAACATTTTTATTATTTTTTGAGTATATTTTATATATTTGAAAAATATAAAAAGATTGTTTGTGCTTATTTTCATCCTTTTTTCCATTATTTGCCTTGCTTGAAAAATTTAAAAAATTGAAAAATTTAAAACCACTAAAAAGCAATAAAAATCATTTGATTTCGGTTCATCTACTTAGTGTTTAATTGTGCTCCTTGAGTTCGACCTTGGTTGTTATACCGGGTTAATAAAAGTAGCAAAACAACTCTTTTTTACTGTTAGATTATTAAGTGGTTTGAATAATTTTCTCGATTGATCGCTAGTATGATTAGGGTCACAACGACAACTTAATTAACAACTTAATCCTATTCGAATTTACGCTCATCAAAGACCCACTCGCAAGATAGATATTTTAGTGGTGACAAAATGATTGTCCCTATAGCATTTTCTATCATTACAAGTGATAAATCTGTGACCACGAATTTATTACTACAATCCATTTCTTTGCAATGTACTTTCAATATAAACATACAAGGGCACATATTTGATTGCTTCTCAATTATGTATATTTGATTTCATTCACTACACCAAATTTGAGTTATAGTGATGATATTTTCAAAATCTATCACCAAATCAGTCGTTGTTCAATATATAATGACGATATTATTCATTGTACATTTTTTAAAATACTTGAAATCAACGAGGAATATAATTATCATTAACGACGGTCCATGTAGTGATGCTTTTATGTTGTTAATTTTCAAAACTTAACTAAACGTTGCTAGATTGATGGTTAGATGATTCAACTATGTAAAAACTTCAATAAACGAGAGGTAAATATGAAATGGATTCATTATGAAACATTGGGTATCATTTTTTTTAATGCTAAATTACCAGAAATAAGTTATTTGAGTGACCTAAATAGATATTTATTCTCAAATATGTGCTAGATAGTGTGTATTGGTGGTTGCGGATGAGATATCACTTTGGCACAATACTCTAAATTAAACATGCTAAACTTGGCATGCACAATTGATGAAATACTTCGCTATATATTTAATCATTGTCTGCCAGCAAATAGACATATATGACGTTACTATTCAAACTAGTTATTCATTATCTTAACAATTATATTCACACTTGCATCCTCCGGGGCCTCCATGGTAGTAATAAAGTCCCCATTTGTCACTATCAATTAGATCCCCCACATCATAGCATGATTCCCTCGGTGCGGTCATTCTAAACCAAGGTTTCACATTCAATAAAGTGAGGGTCGTGTTGCTCTTGGTCGTGTCCACGATTTCGATATTCTTGATGTAAGCCGCGCGTCCAAATCCTTCTTTCGGATAGTGGCCAGAACCCAGAGGAGGACCGTTTTCACCATTTTTGCTAAGACCAGTGCCTAAAGTCGCCATCATGGGAGCATAAAAAGCTATAGTATTGAATAACGAGTGAGGCCAATATCCTACTACTTGAAGCTTCTCTCCGTATAAGAGCCACCAGTGACGTGTCTTTGGATCCTAAATCAGAAAAAAGAATATTGTGATGTTAGGAAGGTAATGTATTCTAACAAAGCGAACAACCAAAGGATACTTACATACATAAGAATGGTTATGTAGTACCGAGTTCCGAGAAATTTGGAAACGTTTGCAAATGGAGCTCCGAGGGCAACGTCTCTGCTTAGTTGTACAAAACCTGGACATTTCAGGTTGAGACATTCTGAACCATCACCCGACTGTAATTAAAATAAAATGTGACTTGTTATAAGTGAATATCGGAAACTTGCACCTTAACAAATTTCAAAGACGATTTCTTTGATACTTGGTTGAAGAATAAAGTGCATCTTAAATAATTATGATTTAAGAAAGATTCAAAATTAAGACACTTATTGTCAATCAATCTACATATGACCAACCCCATGTATCACGAAAAGACGATATATTATGATTCCATTGTTTTATGTACACTGGTATTTGTTATCCATCAGCTTCAATAGAAATCAATAGATAGAATATTTTGTTTGTCCATTGAAATTAATTAATTACCACTATAGCAAAATGCTTTAGTAATTAATTAAGTAATTACAACGGAGATAGTAGAATTTTATTTTATTTTTACAACGCACTCTTGATTGCTTAAAAATAAAATAAATGTTCACTCGAGATTTATTATCATAATTCTTTTTTGTTACCCTACTCTTAGAAATGGATCTTGGACAATAAAAAAATTATTATACCTCAAAATTTAGTTTCCACAATTTTAAAATCTCATCTTGTTATTTGTTACTACAATTTTTGAGGTATCTGCATAATTTTTTTATTGTAATATTACTTTCCTTATGGATTCATTAGTAATATTATCTCATATAGTTATACCTCGTAAATTAAGTCACTTCAACTTACATTTAAATCAAAAGTTTTCAGTATTCACAAGATTTGCTTAGCATGCGGTGATGGAAATTTTGTTGCCATAAACTAGCTATTTTTTATCGCTATATCTGCTTATTTTTGTTGTGTAAGTCTATCCTTCATATTTCATGCTCTCAACATCAGTGTACCTCATGTCCATGTGAATAAATCACCTCTTATGTTGTTCATACGATGTGAGTATATCATTTTCTTACATGGAAAAAAATATACAACAAAGTTCTAGGTAATGTAGTTACAAAGAATATGATACTCTGGCCAATGGAATAAAGAAAATCTTACACTCGATCTAAAGATGGTGAACCGCGGTTGGTAGTCAGGATACTTTGTCTTAGAAATCTGCAAATTAAGCATGACATTTAAGCCATACAAGAAAAAAGTACAACAATTTAAGTTTAAAAAGTATTTTATACACATACAAAAAATATTATCCAACAATAACGAATTATTTAAATATTCATTGTAATATATTCCAGTGTTAATTTTGTAACCATTAATATTATCCATTGCATATCTTATGTTCTTTTAGTTCATGACGAACTTAATAGCTATTGATAAAGGATGGATTCTATAATGACAAGTATCGGTTGACTTTTTCTTTAAATTCTGTAATAATCATTGCTACTTTCACATAAAATAGAAGAAAAAACCAGTGGATTATCATTGCTATATGACTTGTTTCTAACAATATAGTAATAAATTTCCTATATATATATAATATGATTAAGGAGATATACTTACAAACCATCCGGCGAAGATCTGATATGTATATTGGACTGGATTATGGTCCAACAAAATCATAATAGCACCTGATTCTTGGGAAGGACTTAATCCTTCTAGAGCATGGATACTGAATGATGCTTTAGCACCAAAATATCGTCCATCTACTGTTTTTCGAACTACAGACTGAAAAGATAAAAGTTAGACACGTTAACATGGAAAATAAAACCTACTTTCAATATATACATACAATTTTTTCAATGATCCCCTATAAAGGCAATTTAAGATGTACATTGCAAGATAAAATATAAAACTATATCATCATTCACACCTTAATCTCACAATATAAAATGTAATTAATATTGGCTAGTGAAAAAAGCACGAATTAAAGAGAGACCAATTCTTAAACTTGTGTCCTTTTGAGCTTTGGCAGTAAGTGTGTATCCCATCATATGTCATGATGATAAGAGAATGTACAATTGATAAGAGAATGTAGAAAATTTTATTAATTAAGTGATAGTATTTGTTTATAAATTATACTGAGGCCGGTTACATATGCAACTCTTCTACAAGAAAGTATTGTGTTGGGATACTTGTATATAAGGATAATTTAAGACCTCAAAAGGTGAATCATGCTATATGTATTGATTTAATTGAAAAAGTTATTTTTTATTATACTAGATAACAAAAACATTTAAAGAAGTTTTGATTTTACGATTGAGTAATAGAACAAAAGGAAATAAAAAAGGAAAATTGTTCAAGTAGAAAGTGTTCATTGAGAGGGAATTAAAAAGGTAAATTAAAATATATTTAGACTTACATATTGTGATCTCCCATTTCCAGAATTTTTGGAATTTCCAGAATCATGACCATTGAATCTTTGAAATTGATCAGTGATGTTAACACCTTTTGTATGCTCTCAACGAATAGGTACAATTCCTTGAGGGCATCTTAAGTAATGGAAGCATGTTCTGACATGTCTACTGACCTCTCTTCGAAGGAGATGCGTGGACTCCATCTGCACATAAACACATATATGTCAATATCATTGCAATTATACTCTCAATTTCTAGTTTATACTAAAATTATTTGCATTTTCGTAAGTTCCTATTCACGATAAATAAAGAAAATTAAGAATATTATTCCTTGTTTACAAACCTTCTAAGTTGTTTGAAAACTAAAATGTAATTACAAACATCAACACCTAATACCCATGAACAAATTGTTCAAAATATTATTAGGAGAAGCATGCCATTAATTTATTTTACATTTTCTTCCAAGCTATGAGAACATGTAAATAATTTTTTATGTTAGTGAATGAACCCTCTACCAAGAAACGATTGAATCCATATTTCTTAAAGCAACAAGATTTTGCATTAGTGTAAATATTTATTTATGAATATATAATCATACAGACTCTTATATAAGAATATGAAGTTACATCTAATATATTTTACTTGATCTTCACTAATATAAGATAGAACCATAATAAATGCATATGAACCCAACAATACAATAATCAATAGAGTATGTTATAACAAGAGAGAAAATTGAGAAAGGAAATCTCTCAACAAGATCTACCCATTTGTAACTCGTCGAAAACTCTTGTTACTGGCGATGTTCATTTGTGATGATGATGATATTTATAGTATTGATCTTTTACCCATGCCCGATGGTTACTACTATTTGGAGAAGTGATTGAAAGTCTTCAGGGAGAAATTTTGCTACTATGTAGCTAAGGGCAATTCCTTGACAATTAGTATGTTCCATATGATATGTATAGGATCCAAAGAAGGATGCCAAGGTATTAGGGGTCACAATTTAGTATACCTTGCTTTTCTTGACAAAGTCCTTCAATGTTCTACCATCTTGAGGTAATAGTACTCTAATTGTAATAACAACAAACGCATTGGCTACATGGTTAAATATCTCAATAATTTGGAGACAAGAACAAGTAATCCAACGGGCCAACGCAATCGAGGTACAAGTCGTCTTCGTTTTTCCCGTCTAGATACATGAAATTAGAAAATAAACTTAATCATTTCTTTTAGAATCCAATGAGGGAATGGATTTGGGGAGAAAAATCTATTAGGAAAAAATATTTGTTCATGGGTATTATTTAGTTCAATCATCTTGTATGACTTAATTTTTTAAGCTGTTATCCATTAAGATGCTTAGATAAATAAAGGAGTTTAATACTTGAGAGCCATGATTCCATCAATCTTTAAAGAGATGAGAAGCCCTGTCGATATACTATCTTGTATTAGAAAGGGAAAGTTTTGAGGATAAACCGTTATTTAACAACCATATTCTTATGAACTTTGCTTGAAACAATCAAACTTTGGTTATATAATTGGACTCAATAAACTATATCGGGCAACAAAACATCGAAGATTTATATGTTTCTTAAATTTCAGCAAGCATATGTATAATTCAAGACGAAGGATGCATTAAGATTGAGACAAAGGTAACTCTAAATCATATAATAGGACTCTAAATCATATAAAGCCTACTCTCATCATTTTAAGATAACATTCTAATTTGTTACTTCCATATAAAACATATGGCATGCTCTGATAAATTCAATTGGATCATCTTTCTCATTGTTCGCTTATGACAAAATTTATTGCTTAATAATATAAAAAAATGGTGTCAGTAAAACTCCACCGATTGGGGATAAAGTTAGTGATTTACCTGGATTTTGTGCCTCTTTAGTAGAGGATGATTCAAGGAAGGTTGCTTAGTTACATCAATACAATCATAAACATCTCCTGGTCCTATCTGTCATAGAAATAAATTCAAGGTAGAACATTATCGTAGAAGTCTAGAGCTAATTATATAAAATTTCTCTATTGGATATTCAACTATCATCTTAATAAATTCATTTTAAGGCTAGCCATATTTTCACCAAACTTGTCCAAGATAACTAGGATGGACTATAGTTGTATATTCTGTAACTGATCGCTGGATGAAAAAGAAAAGCATAAATCATTATTTTTCTATGGATCATATTCTTTGCTATTTTATTCAATATTAGATGATATACAACCATTTACAAAATATTTTGTTGCTGGAAGATAAAGGAACTATAGAGATGCAACATTATCAATATAATGTAAAGAAGAATATGAAACACATTATTCAAAATATTACTTAAATTATCCCTAAAATAGCTAACAACAACAATAACTAAAATAATAAACTCTGGATATTCATGCATGAAAATTAATAATTTGGAATGTAATATCAAATTCATTTTGAGTGAAAACATAGATGGGATAGAAAAACTCTTTATCACTAATCTCTTATGTTATAGATGAAACATGATCAAAATATTACCTTGATAGTCTTCACAGGTTTTTCTTCTTGTTGAAATTCTGGCGATTTATTATGTTATCCGTTGAAGTTATGCTTAGCAGTTCCATTTGACAAATCAACACAACAAAGCACTATAGCGAATAAAAATAGAATGGTCGAAAGTCATTCCTTGTTTCTCTCCATCGTATCCTCCAATCTGCATTGTCAATTATCATTATGAAATATATGCTAAAAAGTACATTACTCTCCTTTTATTCCATAACCTTGAGATGCATCGTACATATCTCAAGCAAAATATATAACAGGAAATTTAATTGGTAGAATATTGTAATTGTTGATTTGACATAAACACCAAGTTTTTACCCTATGTGGAAGTTTTTGGGCAGGATCAAAGTGCATTTAGCCATCTATGCATGCCATAAATAAATTTGTTACATTTTTGGATAATCAAAATTACAATATATATATATACAACCGTTTTTATGAACATCAATACATACATACATACATACACATATACATATACATATACATATACATATATATATATATACATATACATATATATATATATACATATATATATATATATATATATACATATATATATAGAGAGAGAGAGAGAAATCTGATTACATTTCCAACACTGGATTTATGCTATCAAAATGACAATATATATACAGCCGTTTTTATGAATATTCATGGTTATGATGTATTTTCTTTTCTACATTTGATATTCATACATTTATGATATATAAAATTGGTTGGATTCATGTCATAGTTCAATTACTAAAATTATGTCATATGTCATAGTTCAATTACTAAAATCTCACAAATATAATCACATCATAAATAATTTAATGTACGTAGACCTCTACCTTGGCCTACACCCTATATCAACATCAAAGATAATATCAAGATCATTAGCAATTTTATGATTTTTATGCGTAGAGTATATGCCATATTATATGTTTGACATAAAATCTAATACGGTTCATATCTTTAGAATGGCATGATCAAAATATTTAAATGGAATGGACACATGCACAGCCACACACAAATGCATGAGAACGTATATGTATAATACTCTGTAGACAGGGCCGGCCTGGGCATAGTTTTGAAGTACAATTGCCTATAGCTCATTAGCTTCAGAAGCCCAACATTATATGTGATTTGGTTTTTATTTTAGGAATAAAATAGATCTTATATATTTGAATTTTCGGTGAACAACTCAATGTTAAAATTAAAAATTTAATGAGATTATAGAATGACCAATTGTTCTTCAAAAATAAAATCTTTTATTTTATATTTAATGGTAAACAAATTAGGCACAATTTGCTTTTACTAAAAAAATTGTAAGAGCTTTTTTTATTTTACCTAAAGCCCACTAAATGTCAGGGACTACACCTAAGGATGTCAATCTGGGTCTACCCATAGGGTACCCGACCCGAACCCGCCCCATTTAAGGACCCAAAACCCGTCCCGTTTACTTTTGAACAGGTTTGGGTTTTGAATTGACTACCCATGCGGGTATGGGTATGGGTTTGGGATTGCCTTATGTATACCCGAACCCAAACCCGATGTGTGTGTTGAATTTTAATCAAATTAGACCCGAATCCATTTCATATCTAATTTGTATTGATCTACATGTATAAATATCCAACTCAATTTTCTCCTCTCCATCCATTTTTTCTTATTTAACTAATTTTTTGTATCTTTAATAAATAAAAACTATCAACACAAAAGAGTTAAACACTTAACATATATAAAAACTTAATATTCTCTATATATTGCATATTTTTATGAATCCAAATTACACGATCTCACTCTATTTCGTTTATCTGTGAAAATCTTGTATACATTTATAAATAACATAAGGTTTACCATGTCGAAGATATGTGTACCAATTGGGTACGCGGGTATCCAGCGGGTATATGGGAACCCAATAGAAATTACCTATTTAATAAGTGGATAGGTATGGGTAATGATATTATAAATGTGTATGGGTTTGGAAAAAGTAATACCCGCCCCAAATCCGATCCGCTGGCATCCCTAACGACACAGTCTATGGAATATGATCTTATTATTTCTTCCTATAGAACCCGCATCAGATATGGCATCCTTTAGAACGTCAGAACTCTTTTTAAATTTATATTTCTCTACGGGTTTGTGTTGAAAAGCAATGACTCTAAGTATCATTTTTTTGCAAAGAAAAAAGTGGGAAAATAATAAAATAACATAAAAAACGAAACAAACATCTATATAGTTAAAGAAAATCATGATTTTTTATTGTTTTAAATATAGCACAAACCATTTTTGTGTGTCTGATGAAACAGAAATCACATCTTAATATATTAACCAAGTCTGTTAAGAATAAATCATAGATTACCTACCTTAAAATGGATATTTTGCCATGAAAACATACGTAAAAAAACGAGACTTACAAATACTTGCAAGCCGAACAAAGAGACTCCTTTTTGCCTCTCCTAAAGGGTGCACATATGCACTTATATATAGTGAGATATGAGAGAATATATCAACATTAATTAGTAATTACTGCAATAAATCATTTGGTATTTGATATAAAGTGCCATGTTTTCCAAAATGAAATTCTCCTGAATACATTGAGTTGTCTATGGATGGTCAAAACCATAATAGGAAAATGTGCCAACATGTCAATTAAAAGAGTATGTGAACGGTTTCTAATTCAATTAAAAGAGTATTTGATGATTTTCGTTAAAAAAGAAAAAAATACTCCTAATTCTCATTCTTATTTGCAAATCATGCCATCGTGTTCTCTCTCCATCACTTTGGAGGACTCCTGCAAGGTCACCACCGGCGCAGGCTGTCTGCGCACCACGGGGACCTCCAGGACAAACCTCTCCCCTCTGCCAACCCCCCTCCAGCGATCGTCGTCAACCTCTACAAGTTCCCCAACCTCCCTCCCGCGGTCGGCGTCGACCTCTGCAAGCCCGCCCAACAGCAGCTTCTCCTGCCCGGTCAAAGCCCCCTGACCCTGCCCTGCTCGAAGCACCTCCCCCTCCCCCCGCCATGCCTACCGTTACTGGTGTGTAATTGGTTATAACCACATTCCTGTAAAATGATGAAAATTCGCTAACATACATTCTTTTCATATATTCTGCTATATAAAAGAAAACAGTGAGTCTGTTCATAGATTTCATGCCGATATTCATATGTGTGTAATTTATAAACTAGCAAAGAACCAGAAGTTCTTATAATGACAAATTGTATAAAACCTTTAGTTGAGGACAGCAAGATAGGAGGATCATGTCACATGCTTGGCAGCAAGACGACAAGAGTAGGAATGTACCTTAAAGTCCAATAACTGGAAGAAATTATGGCACAGATTATTCCAGAATTTGTTGCAGATTGGTAATTAGTCCAAGAAGGACACAAGGGATAAACTCCAGGCCGCGCCTTCTGCATCCATGCAAACCGGATCTCTTGAGCTGCAGCATATCAACAGCGCTTCATCGAACACCTATAGCAGCCGTTTGTCGAGCTGTACCCGATCTGTTTGATCGAGCAAGATTAGAACCAAGAGTCACTCCTCGTCTCTGTTCACCTGTGAGAAGAAGAGAAGCACCTACACACAACGGTTCTGCTCCATTCAATCTCATGAGGACAGAGGTAGTTGCGGCCCTTTTATCGCAAGAAGATCACACATGTTCCTCCTCTGCAAATCCATACCACAGTCAAGCCTTAGACGGCGAACACAGCCTTGAGAATCTCCAATGGAGGAGCACTTAGCATGTTGGAGGTTCCGGTTCAATGTACGAGTAATAAATCCTAGCAGAGACCTGCAATGCGTGTTCGCTGAGGACATCACCTGAATTAAGTCCGGTCAAGGTTGATCAATTGCCCAGTCAGCATCGTGAGCATCAATCACAACCCCACCTTGTCAACTCCTCTCTGAAATAAAATACATGTACAAAATACATATGTATAGTATACCTATATATAATACATTATATTATAAATACTATATATATGATATCAGAAAAATATTTAAAAATCACAGAAAAATAGTTTATAAAATAATAATCATTTTTTTATTTTATACACTTTTCAATTAAAAACCATTTACTATTTTACATTTAATTTCCTTTAATATCTGTAAACTCTAATTCCTAATTGGTCCACATAAGACTGTTGATCGTCGGTCAACCATCTCCCCTAGCTGGGGTTGGGTCCTCACGTGTCTCGTCGGAGCTTTTCTCCCATTTTTAGTGCCGGACTTTGATGTCCTTTGGCTCATTTCCAACCCCTGATTCCTCTCCTAGAATCTGTGACCCTCGCAGATCCCTAGGGAGGATCGGATCTACCTAGTCTTTCACATAAGTTGTTTATAAAAATATATATTATTTTATAAAAATATCAAAAAGTTATTCATTGCAAAAGTAATTATTTATCATTAACAATAAAAGTCGACTTCCAAGATTCATAATTAATTATAGAAAAGTCTAAATTGACCAAACTCACTTTTAAACTTCTTTTTATACTTAATACTCTTTATTAAAAATATAAAAATTATTAGAATAAAATAAGAGAGTTTTGACATTTGGACCTCATTGTATATATGTATTATATGTAGAAACTTCCAGAATTTATAATTAATTATCTGTAACTCCGTTTAACTTATTTTCTTCTTTAAAATACTTCTAAAAATCAATAGAAAATGTAACTTAACTCAAAAAGCTAATAAATCCCGAAGTCATGAAGCCGTGACCTAAATTTTTCGGACCTTATAATTGGGCCATACGAACTCCAAATTGGGCAAACTCAATTTTAGAATTTGTTTTATTGAATTATCTATCAAATGACACTGACTTCGCTAAAATCGGAATTAATATGTAAAATGTGATTTTGGGACCATATTGGTATATTTTGTACAATGTACCCTAATCACTATTATTTAATCTATGGCTTATTACATTTATAGAATTTATTAATATTCTATTATTAAATTAAATTAAATAAAAAATATTTATTTATTATATAATTATTAATTATAGTTATTCATTAAGTTGTTAATTCTATATGTATTGAACTACTAATTACTTATTTAATTACGTAATTAACCTTTTAATTATTTCCTAACTTAATATAATTATTAGATTATTTAATTATTTAATTTTATTTAATTTTATTTTTTACTTTATTTCCCACTCTCTCACACACTTTCCCTTTCTTCTTCTTCTTCTTCCCCCGACTCTTCTCCAACGTCGCCCATCACCTTCATCTTCTTCCTCTGCCTGTCTTCCTCTTGCTCATCCTTCTCTTCCAGCCAACGATCTAATGGCCGGTCATTGGTTGTTAGGCATTTGACCAACAAACCTCTGTCGAGCCACTCTCCATCCCCGCCTATAAATATGACCACCACCCTTCATTTGAGAAGAATCCGCCATTATCATATTCTTCTGCCACAGAACTACGTGAGAGAATGTATGTGATAGAGACATACTTTTTCACATTGACCGAAAAGTGAGAAGGGAAGCAGCGAGATCGCCGCCGGTGTTTAGCATCTTCTCTGTTGTGCGTCAAACTTCTACGATCCCCGCCGTCGTGTCGAGGTTGTGATTCCAGGAGTTTCTCCGAGCTCCTCCACAGGCGACTACCCTCTTCTTTTCCAGGTTAGATCCGCATCTCTTCACCTCTTCCTCCTTCCATTCTCTTCCCTTATCCCTCTATTCTCCTCAATCTATTCTATTCTCTCTATTTTTTTCCTTTACCCCCGGTCTGATCGACTTTTCCATCCACCTCACATCTCCTTCCAATTCACCTTCATTCTACCTCAAGCAAACCCTCACAATCGTTCACGTCCGGTGAATGATCGCAGGATTCCTAACTTCCATCTCCACCTAGAGCCTCCGATCACTATCTAATTTTCCATTTGGAGCCGAGGCTTCGACCTCGAGCCGATCTCCTCCTTGCAGGACCTCGAGCTCGATTGAGCATTGTTGTAGCTGAAGATGAAGCATCGTCATCTGGAGTCTGAAGCAACGCATCGATTCCCTACATCGTCGGCACTGACCCTCAGCCTCGCCGGGAGCTGCATAGACTGATCTACATCAATCAAAATGAACAGCGCACAGCCAGCTCCGCCTTTATCTTCCACCTCTGAGCAAGCAGCGACTACCATCGTATCAATAACAGGACGATCCCTTCCACCACGTTCTGACGCCTGGAGAGATCGCAAACCCTCGAAGAATTGTTCTCAGGGTTTTCCATAATTGTTTGATAGATAAAGAGGGATTCAATAACAGTCGTTTTATCCATCACGGATAGACGCCTCTAGTTTTGCCATGTGTCACAATCGTACAGCGAAACCGCCCCACCTCTCTTCTCGTCTACGTGTGTCGCGCGTGCGCAACAGATATACTTGGAAAAATTGTCATATAATCCCCGCAATTTATGATATTTCCAAGCATGGCAAGTCAAGTTGTCCCACATGTCCGAGCACGTGGGCTGGAATTTTTGCAATTGGACCCTCGAAACTCCTGATTATTATGAATAGGTCCCCAACAGGTGGATCCTCACATGCGACCACATGATACTTGGGGATAATTGCGTGAACACCCTCTTTTTTATGCATTTAACATACGTGATCATGCATTCCCAAAGTATCACAGATACACCCTTATAACATAATATAACTACTATACATAGCCTATATATAATAAATAAATACAAAAAAATATATAATAAAAAATGTATAAATACATATTAGAATATTAGAAGATATATTAAATCTATTTTGAAAAATAAAATATTCTTTATCTTTAATAAATCATCAAAACACTAAAAAATATAACAAACTTTTAAAATCATAAAAATATAAAACAACTTCAAAAATTTAATAAAAATCACATAAAGTACATTTTCCATATTTAACATAACAAAAAAATAAAATAAGATTTAAATAATAAAAATTATGAAAAAATACAAAACACATAAAATTTTCTAAATTTAATAACTAATTCAATAAAAACCACAAAAACGCACACATCATATCATTTTAAAGATAATTTCACCTACTTTTAAATAAAAATAAGGTAAAAGACCATCATTCTATTTTCTATTATAAAAAACATAACTAAAAATCTATTCTCAATAATAACATTGTTTTCAACCTTAAAAATAAATTAAAACTCATAAAAATTCTAAAAATTCTTAAAAAAGGGGAAAACAAATTAAAGACATAAAAATAATAAACTAAAAATCAAATAAGAAAATACAAAACATCTTCTAGAAATAAAAAAATTACAAAATACTTAAAATCATAAAAAGAATACAAAATTCACAAAAAATTTAAAAAACATTCAAAAAAATCTTAAAAAATTAATAGGCCTAATAAACCTTAGTTTTATGTAGTTTCACCCTAGTTTCAAACAATTTGTCTCCCTGAGTTCGACTCCCATATTAGACACTATACACATTAGTTTAGGAGTCTAAATAAAATATAAAATTTTATATTAAAATCCACATGGTCGATACAATGACCTTTTTATCTCTAGATCAGGTGTGATTTTTCACACATATTCAATTGATTCTCATTTACGTATATTGGGTTTTATTCACTACAACAAAATTGACTTATAGTGATGCTATTTCCAAATTTCGTCACCAAATCAGCCGTTGTTAATTTTATAACGACAATATTATTCGTTGTAAAATTTGTAATACTTGAAATCAATGAGGAATATAATATCAATCACTATAATTTGTGACGATCCATGTATCGATGATTTTTTGCCGTTATCTTTCAAAAAATGAACTAAACATTGCTAGATAGATGGTAAGATGATTCAATTATGTAAAAAATTCAATACGTGAGAGGTGAATGTGAAATGGACTCATTATTAAACATCGACTATCATTTTTAATATATGCCAAACTATGCAACTAAATTTGTATATTAAAATAAAATTACATATAAGTAATTTGCATGAAGTAAATTGATATCTATTCTCAAATCCGCTATGGATATCGTATATTGATGTTTGCGATGAGATATCACTTAATTTGGCACAGTACTCTATATTAAACATGCTAAACTTGACATGCACAATCGTTGAAATACTCTACTATATATTTACTCATTGTCTACATGCAAACTGACATATGCGGTGGTAATCCTCAAACTAATTATTCATTACCTTAGTAATGATTGATGACCGAAAAATCACTCAGATCAATCCGGGATAAAATATAAAATCACTCAAGGGTCGTTGCGACCCGGATCGAGAGAAATAATTCAGTCAATCAAGAAAAAGATAAGCAGACCACCAATCAAGCAGATAAAATACGAAAAATCAAATAGTGGCCCTGGCTATGAGATTAGCCTGGTATAGAACCTAGGGACGGACTCAGGGAGCACGAGTTGGCCTTGCAGCCTACGAAGTAGTCAACAAATATAAACAAAATTTTTTGGTGGTTTTTAATGTTTTTATATTTTTTGGATTTTTAGTTATTAAGAAGAATGATAAAAAGGTGAAAACAAGCACAAACAACAATTTATTTAGCTACTCTAAAAAGCTTCATAAATCCAAACAAAAATATTTTTATGTTTTTTATGATTTTTATTGTTTTTGGTGAATTTTTGATAATTTTATGATTTTTAGGGAATTTCCTAAAAAAGAAATAAGGAAGAAAAACAATGCTATTGTCCAGCCATGGTTCAAAGACCACTTAAAAATATCAAATGGTCCTTTCAAGGCCTAGAGGTAATTTTTATGAATAATAGATGTAATGAAGAAAATTCAGGAAAAGAGTTTATGATTTTTGGAATTTTCTATGATTTTCTAGAATTTTTATGAGTTTTAAGGGGTTTTTCAATTTTTATGGTTTTTTTAAATCTAAAAATGACAAAAAATGCACAAAAATTCAAGCATACAAAAAAACACAAAACTTAATTTTTTTATAATTTTTAAAGAGGTTTTTATATTTTTTTTTGGATTTTATTATCTGGATAGAGACAAAATTAAGGGTTTTTGAATTTTTAAAAATACTAAAAATGCTCAGAAATGTACTCAAAAATTAGGGAAGATTTTACACGGTGGCAGGAGCCACGTATCCAATTTTCACTCGATTTGAATTAATTTTGCTATTTTATTAAAATCAAAAACAAGCAAATAGTGCACAAGGACCTATCTGCAAGAAAAACATAGTCCTGGGGCCAATAGATAACACGGCAGAAAACCCTAGTCCCTTAATTGCTAAAATCCCAGAAAACCACGCACGGCACACGTGACTTGCACTTGGAGGGGTACCGATGTAATTCCTATTTAAAAAGTTCTAAACCATAACAAGCAAGGAATACAGGGTATAAAAAGCAAAAAGTCCACTAAATCACGTGTTGAGGCACGTGGCCAATATAAACAGGGACGATAATGCAAATATCCAGAACAAAAGGGTCCAATGTGCAAAATAACCAAAATAAAAAGAATGAGATAAAATATTTACAGGACTAACTAATAAAAGCAATAAACAGAGGGGCCTAAGAACAATTACCCCAATTATTATCCGTTGGCTGTAGCGGCGCCACGTATCTGATCTAACGGCTGTGAATCGTTGGCGCCTCAACGAAGGGACTCGGATCGGATCGAACGGGTGAGGTATTGCCACGTGGAGAATCCAACGGCTAAAGTACACGGTGGCTAACCCTCGCTGGATCGACGGCTCGGAATAGGGCACGTGGAGATCGAACGGTGCTGGCTCAAGGGCGCCTCTTCATCTGATCGTGCGGTCCTGATCAAACCTCCAATGGATCGGACGGTGGCGTAGCTCCTCAAATGGACGGCTCTGAGCAAATCTGGAGCTGGAGGGCTGAATGGACGACTGAGAAGGATCTTGGAAGAACAGGTGGCCGGCGTACTCCGCCAGCCCAGAACTCACGCGGTGGACCTTCTCTGGAGCTGCTGAGATGCGGAGAAGAATCGCCTCGGTGGTCCGCAGCCAATGGAGGTCTCCGATGAGGCTGGAGGCGTCGGAGATGCTCCAGCGACGAGGGGGACATGGAGCTGTTGTGCCTAAACTTCAAGGCCCTTAGATGGCATTTTTCAACCTGCAAAACACACAGTCGAACTCCTGGGTCGAGGGCAAATTGCCTCGACCCGGTGAGAGGGGAAATGGGTGGTCTGGTGACGTGGGATGGCGCCCTCCGGCGAAGCGGCGGCGGAGGAAGGCGAAGGACCTGCTCCGGGGCGAGACAGGGGGGTGGATGGGTGAGGAAGATGGAGGGAAGTCTGGTGAAGGTGGTAGTCGGGTCGGGGTGGCAGATGGACGGGCGGAGCGAGCTGAATTGGTCGGTGACTGTGGCAGAGCAAATTGGGGGAAAACCTAAATTACACTAAACTACAAGCTAAAAGAGTTACATGGCGGGCGTAGTTGACTAGGCTAGAGCTCCTGGAGCTCCGGGAGTTATGGCCTCAAGGAGGCGTCGAGTCCCGAGGCTTGGCGCGCTCGCGACGGCGCACGACGGCGAAGAGCTGCCGGATCGATGGTTCCCAGCGTCCCGAGCCTCGCTGCTACTCTCACTCGCTCCGCTGTCACTCAGGCGAGGTGGAGGAGGTCACAGGCGTCGAGGGGTATGTCCAAAGATGAGTGAATCGTGCGGCGGAGCTGAGGATTTATATGGTTAGGGGTCCGAGAAGGTGAAGGTCGGGCGAGCTTATTGGAGCTCGGGCCAGAAAACCCACCCGGGCGTGGATCTAGGATGATCAAGGAGCAAATGGAGCCCGGGGTTCAGGTGTTTGGCGATCGGGTCGAGCGGGAGAAATTGGAAGAAGTCGGGTCGGGCCGACAAGATCCTGCTCTGGTGGTCCTGGCGGGAGAGTTGACCGGGGGTCTACGTCCCCCGTGGACCAATCAGAGCCCGCCAATTATTATGGTTTTGTAAATTAAATAATAAATAGAAAATGATCGAATTTCGAAAAACTCAAAACATAAAAAATGTTTTTTTATTTTAAATTAATTTTTGGTGAATTTTATTTATTTTTTTGAAATAAAAATTAGGTATGTACCATATAGTATTAATATATATAGGTATATACAATTTTGTATTTTTGATTTTTAATTTTTAATTCTTTATTTTTGTACATTTTATTCCAATTTTATATTTTATTTATTTATAGAATAAAATTTTGAATAATTTGGTATTTTTATTTTATTTTTATTAATTATTTACAAGTGCTAAATAAATACTTTTATTTATATACATATATGGTATACTTACAATGTTGGTTTTGATTTTATTTTTATTCCTTTTTATTTTATTTTTGTTTTTGTGATTTTTATTTTATTTATTTACATTACGAAGCATAGAATATGTACACGTTTTATTGGATTTTAATTTATTTATTTATAAAGGGAACTAATTACATATGTGGTTTCTATGTACATGGTGAATATAGACAATGAGGGATGAATTTGATTTCTTTTTATTCTTCTCATTTTTATTTTAATTTTATATTTACAAATATATACAAATAAATGCAAACCAATTTTATTTTTATTTTGAGGAAAATATTTTTATTTATTTACACAGGTATATGTACAAGTGTGAGCTTCCTTATCTCTCTCTACTTGGGTTTTTATGCGGTCAGGCCCATGATGAGACCTCCCTTGGGGTTAAGTCGCTCAATATTTATTCTAAATATTTCCCTCTTTTTTGTATCTTTATTATTTTATTTATGCACAAAAACATGCTAGTTATTCATATTTACAAAATGCATGCTATTTGACAATTATTGGTATTTACATGATTATACATGTGTTTTGCAAAGGTTTTGTAGCTAAAATAAAAGAATAAAGAGTGATGAATGGGTATTCATCATCCCCCTATACTTAACTTTACTAGTCCCTTAGCAAACACTTATTTGAAAAAGAAGTGCAAAAGAAAAAGAAAAAGAGGAGAATATGCATGGATTAATGATGAGTATTAAACTTGCCTTCATTAAATTGAAATATGGAGCTCGATCAGATCTTTGGATTATTAATGTGTCGGAACCTTATTTAGACTTAAGCTTAAAACTTAACAGCCTCCAAGTTCCACCAATATATGGGCAAGACTCCTCAATAAACCAGATCAGAACAAGTATACATACACAAACTCTAATGACAATGAATCTTTCCTTGTACGGTGTAAGTGATATGTAGCTCCCCACCTCAGAAGTAACAAAGAAACAACCTCCCTCAACCTAGTAACTCTAATGCCTCGGTCTAGCAACTCTTTCCTCGAGAAGCGGGGTATTCCCTTCTAAGTTCAAGTGCAACCGGCTCAAGAAGAGGGGGAAGAAGAGAATGGACCATGACCAGTGTAGCCATGTATCCTTGGGAGCTCTAACCAGTGTAGCTGAGTCTCCTGCTGCAAGCTTCATGAGATGGAACATGTATACCATTAGCTTTGCTTTATTTGGCTATATACACTCCGGTGGGGTTATTAAATTTTCAATCCGACCCACCACTTTTTTGGAGTTCTTTTCTTTTTGCACATTTTTTTCATGTGCATTTGTACAACATATCTACATGGTGCAACATATATACAAGGAGTTTTTCCTCTTGAGCCAGTAGACTATCCCTCTTTTGAAGCTTTATTGCAACCCACGGCTTCTGTCTTTAGACTTCGTAACCACCAGACCAAGTTGAGGTACACTTCCTTCACTAAAAGAAGAAGAGAGGTTCCGCCTAGAAGTACTACCTCATATGCTACCCCAAGACAAAGGAAACTGCCTCCTCACCACCTCATCCGTGGAGAGCTATGTGTAGAGTGCTGGTGCAAGTAAAGCCATTGTCTCTGAGAGTCAACATTTGTTGTTAAGTACTCTACTTAGGCTCATCAAGATGACATATTCTCATAGCCTAGTGGACTCAAAGAATTAAGTCTCAATGGACCTGAAAAGCCTTAACCCTAAGCCCTATAAGGTTCCTCTTAGAATTAGGTGAATTAAGATCTTAATCAAGCTCCATTTTCAAATTTAATTCCAGGCTAGTTTAAATGTCAACTATAATCCAGGAAAAACTATACAAATATTTACAAAGATGCTATTTACAAATGTGCAATTTACAAATATTTACAATCGTGCAAAATTTTTGAAAAATGTTTTGAAACAATGGATGTATGCATGAATGCAAGTTTTGCAAAATATTTACAAACATTTACACAAGGTTTTTGCAAACTTTTTGTTTTCAAAACATTTCACAAAAATTTTGTACTATATACATAGATTTTGATAAGAAAATATTTACAAATCCTTTACACAAATCATTTTACAATCATTTGTATAAACATAATTTGATAAATAAATAGGTATGTGCAAGATGAATTTTATATACAAGGGAAATTTTTTTAAATCTTATGGGTTTTTAGCCATTTTTATTTATTAACACACTCACACAAAGTACGAGTTATGGCTAAAGTATATTTGAAATATATACACACCCTCCTATACTTAGCTCGAACGATGTCCTCAAAGTGATCACGAGCGATGAAGAAGACATAACTCGTGCTTAGTATAGGGAAGTGAAAAGGAATGGCTATATGCAAGGATGAACCAAAGAATAGAATGAGGAGAACTCGGTGTTTTCCCCCTATACTTAGGATCAAGTAATCCTAAGTATAGTAAGTTGTACATGAAGGGAAATCCGAGTGAAGGATGTACAGGGTCTACCCCCCTATACTTAGGGTGAAATATCCCTAACTATATGCAGCAAAACAGCGGCAGAAAGACACGAAGAAAATCAACAAATATATACAAGATGGGAGGACATCACTCCCCCTATACTTAAAGTGAAGAATCCTTAAGTATAGGCAACAACAGGAATGATGAAACAGAACGATATGAACAACCCGATGTTTCCACCCCCTTATACTTAGGATGAGGTGTATCCTAAGTATAGCAAAGATAATCCTAAGCGAGACCTGGGTTGAAAACAAACACGGAAGACAGATAGATCAAACTAAGACAAAACATGTATATACAAAAGGGTACATTGTTGAGGTGCCTCTCAACAAGCGCTAGGTTTTACGCCCCTAGCTGGGCGCAAAGGCTAGGACAAAGCGGTGTCAAGGTTCAGGATTACATCGGTAAGGCGAATGCCGTACTATCATCGCAGTCTTGGTATGAGAACAACGACGAACTAAAAACTGTAAAGAAAGACACCCAGGTAGGCAATCAGGCGGGTGTCTGCTACCGGCCAAGGATATGGAAGTATGTGTTCGGGATTCGGTAGCACAAAAGAAATCGTCGGCTCTGGATCAGACCGGAGTGGAAGTGTAGAGCCGAAGAAATCAAACGTGAAGAAGGATGGATCAGTCATGGAATCCTCCACGCCAATCAGTGTCTCGAAAAGGTGTGGACAATCAAGATCAGGAGACTCTCTACGAAGACTGATATCCGATGAATGAAACAGAAGTAGATCAGAAAGATCATCGAATATCTCCAGGATGGGCTCATCCTCGCGAGGGTCATCGAGGTGAGAAGACTCAGAATCAGAATGATCAAAAGACTCGGTTTCGTGTTCCGCCAGATCGAAAACACTCTCAGAAGGTGAAACCAAGTACACATCATGTGCGGCATTCTCCCGCAGATAACCCTTGGGGAGAAATGCAAGATCAGAGGTGAAAAGTAGAGGATCATGATCTAGAAGGGCATCTGCGCTGCTGTGAAGTATCCACTCGGTGCACCAGGCTGCATCATCGTCTAAAGTGTAGCTGTCGGCAATCTGGAAGCAGGAGAAGGTACTGGTCAACACCGCGGAGGCTGGCAAAGTGTCTGCAGCTGATCCTCGCTCTGTGGCAATGCTGGCTGCCAACTGGTCCTCAGCAAGTGTGTCTGTCTCATCAGAGTGGAGGACAAAAGGCTCAAATATGGGACTCTCTGTATCTGTACTCTCAAAATGGTGTCCCATACCGAACTGTGGCTGCTGGGCTGAGTCTTGGTCACTGTCAGACTCTGAGAAATATCTCTGTAGAAAAGAAGATGACTCCTCCGAGACTGGAAACTGAAGTGGCTGAGTCGATGGCTGTAGTAGCTGGGGCTCCTCCGGTACCTGGAGTATCTGAAAATATGATATCCAAGACTCGTCGACGAAGAACTCTGGGGCTGACTCGAACTCTAGCTGGAAGATCAACGGGAACTCGAGTAGACGCTGGGTTCGAACCTCTGCTATCGTATAAAGCTTCAAAAGAGGGATAGTCTACTGGCTCAAGAGGAAAAACTCCTTGTATATATGCTGCACCATGTAGATATGTTGTACAGATGCACATGAAAAAAAAGTGCAAAAAGAAAAGAACTCCAAAAAAGTGATGGGTCAAATTGAAAATTTAATAATCCCACCGGAGTGTATATAGTCAAATAAAGCAAAAGCTTATGGTATGCATGTTCCATCTCATGAAGCTTGCAGCGGGAGACTCAGCTACACTGGTTAGAGCTCCCAAGGATACATGGCTACACTGGTCATGGTCCATTCTCTTCTCCCCCCTCTTCTTGAGCCAGTTGCATTTGAACTTAGAAGGGAATACCCCGCTTCTCGAGGAAAGAGTTGCTAGACCGAGGCATTAGAGTTACCAGGTTGGGGGAGGTTGTTTCTTTATTACTTCTGAGGTGGGGAGCTACATATCACTTACACCGTACAAGGGAAGATTCATGGTCATTAGAGTTTGTGTATGTAGACTTGTTCTGATCTGGTTTATTGAGGAGTCTTGACCATAGATTGGTGGAACTTAGAGGCTGTTAAGTTTTAAGCTTAAGTCCAAATAAGGTTTCGATAAATTAATAATCCAAAGGTCTGACCGAGCTCCATATTTCAATTTAATGAAGGAAAGTTTAATAATCAACCTTGATTTCTCCTCTTTTTCTTTTCTTTCTCTTTTGCACTTCTTTTCCAAATAAGTGTTTGCTAAGGGACCAGCAAAAGTAAAGTATAGAGGAGTGATGAATCCCACTTCATCACCCTTTATTCCTTTATTTTAGCTAGAAACTTAAGCAAAATACCTTGTAAATATGTGTAAATATCATAAATTGCCAAAACACATGCATCATGTAAATATGCATAATTAACATATTTTTGTGCCAAAATAAAGGATTAGAATAAATATTGAGTAACCTAATCCCAAGGGAGGGCTCAACATGGGCCTGACCGCAAAAGAAATCAAGTAGAGGGAGATAGGGTCTATCATACTTGTACATATACCCATGTATATAAATAAATTTATTTTCCTAAAAATAAAAATAAATTGTGTTTCACATATTTTGTACATATTTGTAAAAATAAAACTAAAATAAAAAGGGGAAAAATAAAAGAAAAATAAAAATAAACAAAACTCTTCTCATGATTGTATAGACCATGTACATAGAGTAACATAACTATTTATTTTCTCCTTGTAAATAAATAATTAAAATCCAATAAAAATATTTCTATATTCCATATTTCATGGTGTAAATAAATAAAAATCAGAAAAATAAAAATAAAATAAAAATAAAAAGAATAAAAATCAATTTCCACCTTGTATATATACCATGTACATATGTATATCACCCTATTTATTTACTCCATGTAAATACAACATAAAAAAAATACCTCATTATTCCAAATTTTACGTTGTAAATAAATAAAATATAAAATTGGAATAAATATACAAAAATAAACAATTAAAAATAAAAAATACACATATGTATATACCTATATATAATAATAATAATATAATGTGAATACATAATTTATACTTCAAAAAATTAAATAAAAATCACTAAAAATTAATTTGAAAATAAATAAACATTTTTTATGTTTTAACTTTTTTTTGAAATAAAATCATTATCTATTTTATTTTTAATTTCCAAAATAATTTCCTATGGTGGCCTCAGATTGGTCCACGGGGGATGTTGACCTCCGGTCAACTCCCCCTGGCCTTTTTCCCCGCGGATCTCGCATCCGACCTGACTTCTCATAATTATCCCCGCATGATCCAACCACCATTTACGCAAACCCCAGGTCTGGATTACACCTGAACCATCCCTATTCCACGCCCGGGGATTTGCCTTGGGGTCCGAGCTCCGAATCACTCGCCCGACCACCTTCTTCTCGGACCCCTAGCAGTATATAGCTGACCTCCGCCGCACCTTTTCACGCATCCTTGGTAGCGCTCTTTCGTCCCAGGACCTACATTGTCTTCATTAGAGTGACAACTGAGTGAAGAGAGTGTCGAAGAGAGGAGGAGGACCCTCCAGCCATCGATCCGGCGAAGCTTGTCGCCGTGCATCGCCGCGAGGTGCGTCGAGCCTCGGAACCCGACGCTTCCTCGACGTGAAGACCCCCAGAGCTCCGAGAGCTCATCCACAGTCGACTTCCTTCATTAGGTAACCCCGATTCCATCTAGTTTAGCCCAATTTCGATTTTTTTCCCAAATTCATCCTCCGCCGTCGCTGATCGATTCCTATCACTCCAATCATCGATTCGCTCATCCGACCCGACCTTCACCTCCGTGAGACTTCTCTCCACCTTCTGCACCCACGCACTCCCCTTGGTTCGTCCCGAAACCAAGAATCGATATCCCTCGCCGTCGCCTCGCCGGAGGTCATCCATCCGACTCACCCGCACATCCACTTCACCCCTAACCGGGTCGAGGCAGTTTGCCCTCGACCCAGGAAGCTTTTGGTGCTACTTTGCAGGTGAGAGGACCCCATCTGGGGGTCGAGTCAATTGAGCACAGGAGCTTCCCTCCTCCGCCGTCGCTGGGCCGCTCCGGTGGCCCCTGGCTTCATCGGAGTAGCTCATCAGCTGCGGAACACCTTGGCGATTCTTTTCCATATCCCAGCAGCATCATCGGAGGTCCCCATCGCGCGCACGGAGCCGACGAAACTCACCGGCGAGCAGTTCTTGGAGGACCCTCCTCCATCGTCCGATCAGCCTCAACGCTCCAGCCTCGATCACCGCCATCTATTTGAGGAGTTCCAGCACCGTCAGATCTTCCAGAGGCTTGATCGGGACCGTCCATCCAGACGAAGGGATACCCTCGCTCCTCAGTCGTCGATCATCCATGTGGCGAGCCCTTGTTCGTCCGATCCGAGCCTTCGGTCTTCGAAGAGGCAGCATCGCTTCCCCACCGTTCGATCTCACACGTGGCGCGCCTCCAGCCGAAGATCTCAATAAGGGATAAATTACTTGTAGGCCCCTCTGTTTATTGCGCTTAATATTTAGTTATGTAAATATCTCGTTCAGTTATTTTTATTTTTGGATATTTGCACTCTGGACCTTCATGTTTCTTCTATTTGCATTATAGTCCCTGTGTGTGTAGACCACGTGCTTCGACACGTGAGGGCTTGGAAATTTTGCATTATCTATCCTATATTTCTTGTGTGTTAGTGTTTGCATGTTTTAAAATAGGATTTACATATATGCCCCTCCGTGTCTGATACACGTGCGCCGCGCGTGCTTTCGTGGGATTTTTTGCATAAGAGGCCCTGCACTTTCTTGATTTGTTACTATTTGGCCCCTGAAAGTACTTTTCCTTGCATTTAGGTCCCTATGTACTGTGAGCCTTTATTTTTATTGAATAAAATAGCAAATTAAATCCAAATTAGGTGAAATTTGGATACGTGGCTCCTGCCACTGTGTAAAAATTTCCCTAAATTTTTGGTACATTTTTTAGGCTTTTTGATATTTTTAATAATTCAAAAATAGTGGTTTTTTTACTACTTGACTTAGAAAATGAAAGAAAAATCTAAAAATCTTTTAAAAATTCTAAAAAAAATTAGTGTAAGTTAGCTTTAGTACCTTTGAATTTCTATGTAATTTTTGTGCTTTTTGGATTTATAAAAACCCTAAAAATTGCAAAACCCTAAAAATCTCCTAAAAATTATATAAAATTCTAGAAAAATAAAAAAATAAAACACTATTTCTGAATTTTAGTTGTTGTTTATACTTCTCATAAAAATTACCTTCAGACTTTTATAAGTCCATTTGGTATTTTAGTTGGACCTTCCAAGTCTGGTTGGACAGTAGCATTGTTTTTGTCTTTCTTGATTTTTTGAAAATCGTATAAAAATTAGAAAAATCTAAAATTTTCACCAAAAAAATTAAAAAATCTAAAAAACATAAAAACATTTTTGTTTGAATTTTTGGAGCCTTTTTGAGTGATTAAATAATTGGTTGTATTGGCTTGTTTTACATTTCTTTGGAAAAACAAAAATATAAAAACATTAAAAAAATTATAAAAACCCACCAAAAATATTTTCTTCTACTTTTTAATCATTTTGACTACTTCGTAGGCCGCAAGTCCAATTCGCGCTCCCTGAGTCCGACCCTGGGTGCTATACCAAGTTAATCCTTTAGCGAGGATCGCTCCTTTGTTTTTATTATTTTATCTCTTCTGATTGGTGGTTCCTTAGATTTTCTTGATCGAGCCGATTCTCTGAGATCCAGGTCGCAACGACCCGAGAGTATTTCTACCTTACCTGGACTTAGGGGTTCGAGGATTTTTTGGCTCATCAGGTACCTGCAATGAAAATCCAGGACTCGGGGCTACGCTCCGGTCCGGGTTATTGGAGCTAAAAACTAAACAAATGGAGGGGGGGGTGATGTTCAATCTCCGACGAAGGTGGTAGGGGAGATCTAGGCCCTAATCTCGACCTAATGATTGAGGCTAAGGATGATGAGGATGTGGAGTAAGACGGAGGGCGTGTCTGCAGAACGGGGCTCCGACCAGCTGGTCCGAGCGGATAGAAGTACGACATCGTGGACTGAAAAATCGAATCGAAACAGGAAATGCTAAGGATGTCAGGGATACCTAGAGATCTGGGTGTTCTTATGAACTCCAGGTGAAGATGAATGTCAGGGTGATGGCCTCAACCTCGATGCGGAAGGTGGAGGAGACTAATCGCGGCGGAGGTCTGACCACGAAGGGTGAGCATCACCTCTACTGCACCAAATCGAGCTCCAAAGGGTGCTCCGAGCAGCTGTCACTCAGCTGGATGTGGCTACGGGTCGAGAAGGGAGCGAGGTATGAACTACCTCTTTATGGAGGAGGAAGAGAATATTTATGGGCGAGCTGAGCGTCTGGAAAGATCTAAGTGCAGCGTTGAACCTTTGAAAGAATCAGATTGGGCAAAGGACCCACGAGGATATCGGATTTACGATTATTGTCGGGTCCGAATTTCTAGGCCAACAGAGTGCAGAATCAGCCTGAAAAATTTCGAGAAGGGGCTCCGACGAGCAGGATCCGGGTCTGACCCGGGAAGAAGGCGACGTTGACCCTCGGTCAACAATCAAGCCGACCAATCAGAACATCATAATTTACAAAATGCTTATAAATTCAATAAAAAATAATAAATGATTTTAAATCAAAAAGTGTATAAAATGATAAATGTTCCTTATTTTTTAAATTATTTTTTGTTATTTTTATTTATTTTTAGGAAAAATAACTCTATATACAGTATAGTGTATTATGTACATATATAATATACCATTTCATACAATTATTTTTATTTTGTTTTTTACATAAATACCCCAATTTTATATTTCATTTATTTACACCATAATTTTTTAAATACAAAATAATTTTTTATTTTAGTTTTATTGTTTATTTACAGGTATATAATAAATAGAGAAGAAAGTATACATACATGTATTATGTACAAGGGAGAGAGAATTTTATTTTTATTTTATTTTTATTTTTACGATTTTTGTTTTATTTTTAGGATTATAACAAGGAGGTAAAAAGAATATTTGATTTTTATTTTGTCATAAGTAATTATTTATTTACAAAACTAACATGTACAATATAGAGTATGCCCTATCTCTATCTACTTATTTTATTTGGCGATCAGGCCAATGCTTAGCCTTCTCTTGGGGTTTGGGTCACTCTGTATTTATTCTAAATACCTCCTTCCTTTTTTCTTTATTCTTTTATTTTTGCACAAATACATGCTAATTATGTTTATTTAACAAATGCATGCATAGTGCTTAATTTATTGTATTTACATCTATTTACATGATGCTTTGCCAAAATAATTAGCTAAAATAAAAGAATAAAGAGTGATGATCAGGGATTCATCAAGGATCTGCTGGCACAATTTTCCAAGACCTTAGAAAATGGACGGAAAGAGAAGATGTCGTATCCGTCGGGGTGTAAAAGATCTATGCAGTACAACAATCATTTCTTTAAAAAATAAGCAATACACCAAATATCAATACGATCACAATGGTCCCAGCTTCAAAAAAACCTACATTATCTTAGTAGAGACTTGGCTAAACTTGCTAGGCTTCACAAGGAGATGTGATTACACTGATCACACTCCATTTCTTTTCCCATTCTTCTTTCTAGTCTCTATTCGATTGTGGACACATCACGACCTAACCTTAGAAGGAAATATCCCCCCCTCGAGAATTGAGTAGCTGGATGACCCAATAGGAGTGTATTACTGAAATGGGTGATTTCTTCGCTTCTCTAAGTATGAAGAGCTAAAACCTTTCACACACAGTATAGATTGCTTTCAAAGTTGAAAAGTTTACGTGATAGATGGGTGGAGTTGAGCTGGCTATTGAGGTGAATCCAGATAAGGATTTGTGGGACTTGAGGATTATCGAGGCTTAAATCTAATTCTAATAGAGTTCTGACAAACTATTAATCCAAAAGTCTAAATCCAAGTTCTAAATTTTGGGTGAAGTGAGATTTGGTTTAAAGAAACAAGCATGTTCTAAGTTCTTTTATTTTTTCTTTTTTTTCTTTTTGCTTGCACTTATTTATACAATAAGTATTTGCTAAGGGACTAGCAAAGATAAAGTATAGAGGAACGATGAATCTATGATTCAACACCTTTATTCTTTCATTTTGACTAAAATCTTAGGTAAAATGAATGCAAATATCACTAATTTCTAGTAATTAACATTCTAACCATAAATATTCATTTTGACTAAAATCTTAGTCACTTATCCGTAATTCTGCTTAACTTAATTTCTTTTCAAATTTTCTTCAAAAAATAAATAGAAAATATAAAAATATATTTTAAGTCAAAATGCTAATAAATCCCTAATCCACAAAACCATGACCTAAATTTTCCAGACCTCATAACTCGACATATGGACCCTGATTTGGACAAACTCAGTTTTAAAATTCATTATATTTAATTATATACCAAATGACATTAATTTTGCTAAAATTGGGATTAATATGGAAAATGTAATTTCAGGATCGTATTGGTATATATTGTACAATATACCTTAATTTAAATTATTTAATATAGGTTATTGACATACTTTATTAATATTTTGTTGTTAAAATAAAATAAAAATCTATTTAAATATTTAAATATTTATTAATTATTTAATTGTTTACTTGTTTAATTAATTATTATTTAATTCTTTATTAATATATTTAATTATTTACTTATTTACTTATTTATTTAATTAACTGATTATAATTTATTTAATTAAATCATAATTTATTCATTTATTTATTTATTCACTTAATTATTATATTTATTATAATTTATTTATTTTTGGGCTTTCTCTCTCTCTCTATGCGCCCTCCCTTCTTCCGCGACGATCTTCCTCCTCCCTCTTTTTCTTCTCTGCCTATCGCCCAACTTCGCCAATGGCTGGTGGCCCAACAACTTCCGATGTCCCTATTCATCGACAGTGACCCCATCTTCTCGCTTAATCCTCAAGTTTCCTAACCTATATATAGGTCAGCTCCTCCCTCAGAAATCGCCATCCACCATTTTGCTCCATTTTTTAGCACTCCGACAAAGGAGAGAGGGAGAGATGACAATTCTCCTCGAGTGTAGAAGAGGGGGTGCGATCACCTCGTCGGTCGAGTTTTCCTCTGTTGTATGCACAGCCTCTGTGGGTCGCCACCGTGTTCGAGGCAACAACCATCTAAAGCATCGACCTCCAAACTCCACCGACGATATCAATATCATTTCTCCTTTCCAGGTTAGTCGTCTATCTCTCCTCCTTTAGTTCTCTCTTCCTCCCTTCCATATCAATTTATTTCATCGTCGATCGTCGAATCCTCATCACCTCTGGCCATGCATGGTTGACAATTTGATCCCAAACCTTGGCACTCTGATCAAAGCTGCCATGCAGACCGTTGGGTCAGACCTAGCTTGACAGATCTGACCGCACGTCCTCGACATTCCCTGACTGTGATATCACCTTTCCAAAGCTCCCTCAGAACTGCCAGCCTCCCACACGCATGTCACGTGCCTCACATAGGTATATTTCCCTTTTTGTAAGGTATTTTGTTTTTTTATCATTTTAGTCCAATAAATATAATATGAAGTTAAGAACTTTTGTAGTGAGGATCCTGTAGTTTTATTATTTGCACTTTAGTCCATCTAGATATAGTCATGTGTAGCTTCACGCGTTTTTGGTGTATTTGCATATCTTATCCTGCACTTTGAACTTGTTATGGAATGAAGTAATAGTTTTGATATTTACACATATACCCATGTGAGCACTACTTCACATGCTGTGCGCATTTTACTTGAACAAATTACATCATTGGCCCTTATATTTTCTGATTCTGTTGTCCATTAGGCCCTAAACTTAAACTATTTACAGAATGGTCCTTGTGTACTTTTCTTAATTGTAATTTTTCATTAATTTCAATAAATACCGATTAACTACAAAAATTGAGTTATAGTAATAATATTTTCAAAATCCGTCACCAAATCTGTCGTCATTAAATATATAATGATGGTATTGTTTGTTGTACATTTTTTAAGTACTTGAAAGCAACGAGGAATATAATAAGTCAATATATCATTAGTGACGATCCATGTAATGATGCTTTTCTGTTGCTAATTTTCAAAAACTAAAGTAAAAGTTGCTAGATTGATGGTTAGATGATTTGATTATGTAAAAACATCAATAAACGAGAGCTAAATATGGAATGGATTCATTATGAAACATCAACTATCATTTTTTATGTTAAATTATTAGAAATAAGTTATTTGAGTGACATAAATTGATATTTATTGGTAGTTGCGGATGAGATATCACTTTGGCACATACTTGATGAATACCCACTCATCACTCTTTATTCTTATATTTTAGCTACAAAAACCTTTGTAAATGCATGTAGATATATGTAAATATAAATAATTACCAAAAAACATGCATTGTGTAAAAACCTATAATTAGCATGTTTTTGTGCAAAAATAAAAGAATAAAGATTAAAAAGAAAAAGAGGGAAATATTTAGAATAAATATTGAGCAACCTAACCCAAGGGAGGGCTCAGCATGGGCCTGACCGCATAAAAGCCAAAGTAGAGGGAGATAGGGGCTCATGTGTACATATTTGTGTGAATAAATAAAACTATATTTTCCTCACCCAAAAATATGCTTGTAAATACTTGTACATATTTATAAAAATATAAAAACAAAATAAAAAGTTAAAAATCAAAAAGATCAAAAATACTCCCTTTCATCATGTACACAAACCACACCTATATATTTATTTAGCTTTGTAAATATATTTTTATAATTTTTGTAAATAGTCTATGTTATATATTGTAAATAAATAAAATAAAAACAATTAAAAATCAAAACAAAATAAAAATAGAAAAATAGAAAAATATAAAAATACATTGTACATATATCATGTATATAGATGTATATATATATTTATTTTACCTATGTACATAAATAATAAAAATAAAATAAAAATACCTTTTTATTCCTTATTTTATTCTATAAATAAATAAAATATAAAATAAGGATAAAATTGTATAAAAATAATATATAAAAATCAAAAATCAAAACCCTATATATATTGTATATACCTATATCTAGTACATATTATGTATATAGCCTATTTTTATTTCCAAAAATTAATTAAAAATCACCAAAAAATAGAAAAAAATAAAATAAAAATATTTCATGTTTGGAGTTTTTGCAGATTCGGCCTCTAGCTACCCCTATTTGTCACCTCAAGATCCAACCACGTGGCCGAACCCCATTGGGTCCTGGGGATGTTGACCGCCCGGTCAACTAGCCCCCCCCCCCCCCCAGGACCACTTCCCACGGGTCTGGGCTCCGGACCCGACTTCTCCTAATTCTACCCGCTCGACCCGACACCCAATTCGCTAAACCCCGGCTCCGTTTTGACCCTCACACATCCGACACCTTCGCCGGGCATCCATCTCGGGATCCGCGCGCTTCCACGACCCTACCCAAGCCGTTCTTCTCGGACCCTTCCACCGTATATAGCTGCAGCTCCGCCACCTTCCCACGTGATCTTTGGTCATTCGCCTCCTTCCCTGTGAGCTCCAGAGAGACCGCGAGAGTGACAGCGAGCGATTCCACATGTTGCAGTGAGGAGAGGAGGAGGAATCCACTGATCCGGCGACGTTGCCGCCATAGCTCCGCCACCTGAGCGAGCTTCGAGCCTCGGGCCGAGACGACCCTCGAGGCGACGACCAGGAGCACCCCCTGCTCTTCCCCAGTCTCTCCAATCATCCAGGTAACCCCGTAGCTCCGCCATTTCATCTAATTTTAGTTTTCCCCCAAATCGCTTCTCCGTCGTACTTTTTCGATTCACCCCGGTTCCGACCACCATCCGACCATCGGACCCGACCTTCACGTTCGCCTTCCTCCGCCGCACGTTCTCCACCCGCTCACACAACCCAGCTCGCACCGGAGCTGGGAACCGGGCTTCTCCGTCCACCACCTTCGCCGGAGCCCGCCGTCCCGACGCACCAGCCATCCCCACTTCGCCTAACGGGGTCGAGGCACTTTGCCCTCGACCCGCGAATCTCCTGAGTGGTTTTGCAGGTCCAGCGGAGGCCATCTGAGGCCTCTCGACATTCAGACCAGGAGCTTCACCTCCGCCACCCTCGTCGGAGCTCCCCCAAGCTCGGATGGGGCATCGGAGGCCATCAGCAGCTGCGCACCTTCACGCCAGAGCTTCTCTGATACTCAGGCGCAGCAGAGGAGGCCGGAGGCACCTTCACGAGGCCGGCGAAGTCCGCCGGCCGCCTGTTCATCCAGGACCTCCAGTCACCGTCGATCTTCTCCGCCAGCTCCAGATTGCATCTTGACCTCCATTAGTGGAGCTGCATCCACCGCCCGATCTTTGGAGGATCGACCTCAGCCGTTGGATCGTCAGCCAACTCGCCTCCACGCCATCCGATCAGCCACGTGGCATGCATCCAACGACCCGGCTTAATAAAGGGTAAATTACCCTTAGGCCCCGCTTTTATTTTTATTTAGCTTTAGTCCTGTAAATATTTAAGTACGTTGTTTAGTTTTAGGTTTATTTGCATAGAGGACCTTGAGCTTAGTTTATTTGCACTTATACCCCTGCCTGTTGTGAGCCACGTGCTTCGTCACGTGTTATTTTGGTGTATTTGCAATTAAAGCCCCTGTAGTTCTGGATGTTCCTAAATGAATGAAAGTTTTTAGATATTTGCATTTATACCCCTGTGCGTGGTGTATTTGAGCATGTGCGATATTTCTTGGGTTATTTGCAACTAAGCCCCCTGGACTTTTGGTACCTGTTACCAATAAGTCCTCGGGACTTATTTTTGTTACATTTAGGTCCCTGAGTGCCCCAGGCACGCGCTTGGCACGTGTTTTGCTGGGTATTTTGCACCAGGACCCCCAGAACTTTGGGTATTTGCACTTTGGTCCCTGTGCACAGTGCCCTGTCTCTATTTTCGAATAAAATATCAAATCACCTCCAAATCCAACGAAAATTTGACACATGGCTCATGCCATGGTGTAGGATTTTTGTAGATTTTTGAGGACATTTTTGATTTTGTTTGGTATTTTTAAAAATTCAAAAACCGCTATTTTTGTCACTGTCTAGCTTTAAAAATCACAAAAAAATATCAAATAATGTCCAAAAATTACAAAAAATTGTCCACTGTTTGTTTTGCTTGGTTTGATTTTCTAGCCAATTTTGGCTATTTTTCATCACTGAAAACCACTAAAAACTTAAAAACACTCAAAAACCCATAAACATTCTAGTAAAAAAATTAAAAATCCAAAAATAATAAAATTGGTACCTAAATTTTTCTTGTTTTATTCTCTTTACAGGAAAATTACCTCCAGGCCATTTTGAGGTCCTTAGATATTTTATCTAGGGCTTTTTGGCTCGGTTGGACAGTACCACTGTTGTTAGCTACTGTTTGATTTTTAGAAAATAAAATAAACATCAGAAAATTATCAGAAATTCACCAAAAACACAAAAAAATATAAAACACATAAAAACATTTTTGTTGGAATTTTTGCTTGACTTTTAGTACCTTTAATAAATTGTTGAATTGTGTACTTGGTTGTTTTTATCATTTTCTTAATAAACTTAAAAATCCAAAAAAAATATAAAACAAATTTAAGACCACTAAAAAGATTTTCTCCTTTTATTTTGACTACTTCGTAGGCCTCTCGGCCAATCCGTGCTCCTTGAGTTCGACCCTGGGTGCTATACCAGGTTAATCACATAGCAGGACCGCTTTTCGTGCTTGATTGATTTTATTTGTATCGAGTGGTTCATTCATTTTTCTTGATTTAGCGCATCTGAGCGACCGAGATCGCAACGACCATTTTTGTACCTTTACCTTAGTCGTTCGGATCGCTAATCAGAATGGCGCCGTTGCCGGGGAGCACGGCTTAGTAGTCATTTTTTTAGCTTTTCCGCGGCTTCTTCTTTTCGCGGCTTTTTGCATAGATTTTTGTAGATATTTTTTCTGATATTCTCTGATAATAATTTGGACTGACCACTTGTCTCTTTTTCTTGCGAGGGCCCGAGGATCGAGGCGACCGATTTCGAGAAGCCGACGCAACCGCGAGACTCGGAGGCGGCTCCCTTCTGTACGGAGCCGCAGGCGAGAGCGAGAGAGAGAGAGAGTTGAGTGGGTGAGGTTAGATTAGGATTATTTGACTATTATTATTGTAATAATATAGGGACTCAGTTTGGACTTGGACTTGGCTTGACCACTTAGCGGGTCTGTTTCGCCGAGCACCGGTGTGCTCGGGGGACCCTTAGGAGTTTTTCGCGGTTTTTACGCGGCTTTGTTTTCTTTCTTTTTACTGCCTTTTACGATTTTTAGCGGTTTTTCTCGAGCCCCTAGATTTAGGATTTTCTGATTGACTGTGCCGTAATTAGTAGGATCCCCGCACTTAATTAATTGCATGTTCCTATAGAACGATAATTGGACCTACTAATAAATCAATAATAAAAATAGCTTCGTCGCTTTCCTGAGAGCCTACGCGCCGCGAGCCTGCCCCGTCAAGCGCTACTCCTGAACTCGACTTGTCGAGAAGAGGAGGGGTGAGTCTAGACCAGACTCTTTGGATGGAGGGCGAGTGACTAAGCTAGACGGTTCTGTCGAGTAGAAATTGCCTGTTTAGGACTCGGTTTTCACCGCTGCACCATATAGGTAGTTTCTTTCCTGTCTTTACATTTATGCGCGGATCATATTGCATGTAGAGTGCTGGAGTCTGGTACGCCTTCCTTACTTTGCATGCATCATTGATTTCATCGTGCATCGGCTTTTTCGTCTTCTCCCCCTGTTTTGGATTAAATAATCAGGAGAACCGAAAAATTCGTTAGGCGTTTGTTTGAGATTTGAAAAATATTAAAAAAAACCATAAAATTGGGACTGGTTAACACTATTGATCTTAAAAGACGCTCACCCTAATAATTTTGTCTTGGGGAGAGCAACCCCCTCATTGTATGGTTTGGATGTGCGAGAGAGTGACCCGCACCCTAGGTAGAGCCCTCCGGTGCTAGTCCCAACTGATTACCGACTCTTCCGTGCGGGCCAGTCGGTTGGGTTAGCATCGGGTATCCTAACAGGTCACGTAAGCGCTCTGATATTTTGTGTGTTCACCTAATAAAATCGACAAGATAATTTGACCGAACTTTCACGGTCTTCAGCTCGCGTTGCGTTGGTGAACCGGGGGTTTGTTTTGCGATCATAGTTTCTCCAGATCTCATCCGCACTACTCGCCAGATCAAGATGATGGATAGACGCTCTCTTAGGCAGCCTCTAGCTGCACCGCTTTCGGGCACGTCTACCCGATCATCTAGGTTGGCCCGCGAGAGCCGAGACCAGCTCTCCGAGCCCGAGCATGACTCCGCCCTGTTCCCCCTCGATCCCCTTTCTTTCTTGCCTGAGAGACACGAGCCCGAGGAGAGACTGATTGATTTGACAGCACTTGAGTTGGGCTCGTTTGATTTTGCAGACGTCGCTATGGCCGGCAGTTCAGATGATCACTCCCGTCAGCCCGAGCATTTTGTACTGGACCAGGGAGCGATCGACTCCACCCTGATCGCATCACTTGAGACAGTCCAGCAGCAGTTACGCGATCAGGGGGCATTCATGATTGAGATGAGGCGAGAGTTGGAGAGGCTCAGAGTAGAGCGAGACCAGCAGAGCGAGCCTGAGGAGATACCTGATGTAGAGGCACGAGCCGCAGCAGCCGCAGCAGCCGCCGCGGCGGCAGGCGCCGTGGCAGGAGGACCACCACGACCGATGCGGGAGTTGCACAACCCCGGATTGACACTCATGCATCATTGGGTAGTAGTGCCAGCGATCGTGGGGGACTTCAAGTTCCCCCCGAACACCTTGCAGTTACTACCCCGTTTCCACGGACTTGCCACTGAGGAGCCCCACCTCCACCTCCAGGAGTTCCTGATGATTTGCAGCACTGTCCACGATCGCCACGTGGACCAGGACACGATCCGGATGATAGCCTTCCCTTTTTCACTAGCAGATAGAGCAGCCACCTGGCTGAAGCATCTAGGGAAGTTTGTCTACACCTGGGAGCAGCTCCACACCGAGTACTTGAACAAGTACTATCCACTCGGGCGGACGAATGCAGCGAGGGCCCTGATCAGCAACTTCTCCATGTTCCCCAACGAGCAGTTTCATGAGGCATGGGAGAGGTTTCGAGAGCTCCTAGATAGATGCCCGCACCACGACATCTCCAAGCCGAACCTAGTTCAGAGCTTTTTCAGCGGGTTGACGCCAGAGCTTCAGGGTCTAGTGAACGCTTCTTGCGGCAGGTCCTACTTTGCCAAGGACCACGATCAGGTCTGGGCCATCTATGAGGAGATGGCCGAAAACTACATGGTGATGTCCCAGACCAGGTTGTATACTCAGAGACCCCAGCCACAGCAGCCAGGACCCGTGCAGTACCAGCGGATAGCACGGGTAGATGCAGGTCCATCCAGTTCGTCCGCAGTCGCAGCAGCACAGGCAGAGTCGACAGCTGCGGACATGGGCATTATCAGCGAGAAGTTGGACCGCATGGAGCTGATTGAGAAGAAGCAGTGCCAGAGCATCACTCAGATGGAACAGATGGCACAGGTTCTGAGCAACATGAAGACCCAGCTCATGTGTCTTCAGGAGGCACAGACGGCTCCTCAGCCCCGTCTTCAGTCGTGAGGCGACTCCGGCAGCAGCAGCAGCTCGTCCCAGCGCTCCAGCACCCTTGTGCAGCCTAGACAGGTTCACCTTGTACAGGCGGAGCCGTACCAGCAGCCGCAGCCCACCTCGCAGTCCCCACCATCTCCAGAGATGCAGATGGTGGTATACCAGCCGGACCAGCCTCTGGCAGTACTTCCGCCAGCCCCTTACGATGCAGAGCCGTTGATGGATGTCAACGGGATTTGGTATGACCGCCCCCAGCCTGGGATCCGACGAGACCATCCCGGATTCAGGTGGGGGAGTGGTGGTGCCCAGCCCCAGCAGCAGCCATCAGGACAGGGAGGGCAGTACTCCCAGCAGAGAGATCACCAGCAGCCGCAGCAGCAGCTCCCAGCATACCAGCAGCACCAGCCATCATCCTTCGTTCCTATCAGCAGCAGGGACAGTCGTGGAGACGTGAGCAGCAGGCTCACCCAGTTCAGCAGCAGCACCCTTCCTCATACCCCTCTTACCAGCAGCAGTTCCAGCAGCCTCACCCCCAGAGAGGCCACCCGTCGGGCTCCCACGAGAGTCCCGCTTTAGATGATATCGCCCGCCTCCTCACGGACCAGCAGGCTACATTCAGACGGGAGATGGACGAGTTCCGCCAGGAGATGCGGGACTTGGTGAGAGGGAAGGCCGCCATTCCAGCTCAGATCGAGCCGAATCCGAATAACCTCAAGAGGAAATCTGAGCAGGTAGTACACACTGAGTTTGCCACTCCTAGTGACCCATTTGTTGATACATCTTCGGATCTATTTGATGCTGATTTTGTCACACTTAGGAGCGGTAGGACCCCAGCAGGCGGCGGCGCCTCATCTGAGCTTCACCACGAGGATACTTCAGAGGCACCACATGAGGAGGAGGAGAGCGGTACTGAGGCCGCTCCAGATGATGATGGTGGCACTGATGCCACCAAGGATGCTAATCCCACCGGCGGTACTGAGGCCGCCGCTTCACCAGTTCGAGGAGGTGGTACTGATGCCACCCGTTTAGCCGGGCCAGCCCGCGGTACTGATGCCGCGAGACGTCTACCAGCAGCAGCAGCAGAGCCAGCCAGAGGTGGTACTGAGGCCACCGATGTTTGTATTGAGAGAGATGTTGTCTTTCCTCGCCTTGATGTATCTCAGAACTTTGGTTTGAATAAAAGAAAAGATTTAGTTTCTCCTGGTCCCACTGTGGTACTTGATGTATGTGTGGATCCGGCCGTCGAGCCGTCTAGGCCTTTTCCAAGTCCTTCATCTGCGAAGGACCCTGTGATCCCCTTCCCTAGAGCCCTTTAGATGGGGAAGGGGAAGAAAAAAGAAAATGATCCAAAAAAGAGAGAGCAGGAGGAGTTCAGTCAGAGCATGATCGATAGATTCCACATCCAGCTGACCCTCCAGGAGGCTTTGCAGCACATCCCCCTTCTTCAGCGATCTTTGAGAGACAGGACCACAGTCAAGAGGAGGAGGAGGAACCACACTTCAGAGATCCATGTGCTGACGAAAGCCACGTGTTTTGCGATCCAGAACCGTCTGCCAGCCAAGAGGCCAGATTCAGGGGCACCGTATGTCAGATGTCAGATTAGTGAGCAGAGGTTCGACCGGACTCTATTGGATAGCGGATCGTCGATCAACCTCCTTCCGGCAGCCCTTCTCGACCGCTTCGAGTTGGGCACTCTTAGACAGAGCAGGACAGTCCTTCAGTTCGCTGATCGATCTGTCAAGAGGCCGAAGGGGTTGTTGCGAGATGTTATCGTCACGATTCAGGGCCTGAAATTCCCCGTGGACTTCGTGGTGTTGGACATGGAGATCCCTGATTCAGTGGCCGATACCCCCATCATCCTTGGTCGTCCGTTCTTGGCCACAGCCAAGGCGGTGACTGATCATGATAGCGGGAAGGTGTACTTTCACGTCGAGGGCGAGAGTATACAAATAGAGACGGTCGAGGACTACAGAGCCAGAGAGAGAGCACGCTCAGAGGATAGCACAGATTCAGAGCAGCTGACAGACGCCGAGCCAGACATCCACCGGGACTGTGATTTTGTGATCACTGATGACGGGGCAGCATGGGCAGATCCTGCAGCACCGGCCATCCTCTCATTTTCAGACACAGCTGATGCCGAGATGATAGCAGAGGAGAGCTTGGAGAGCACAGCCCTGGTTCAGGATACCACAGAGGCAGCAGAGCCGGTCCTTGATCGCGACACGGATTTCAGTGATGGTGGTGCTGAGGCCACCTTGTGTTACGGTGGTACTGATGCCACCGCGTTTGATGCAGATCCCTCGGATTCAGAGTCTGATTGGGCAGATTGCGTTGATCAGATGCCAGACCTGAGTCCACCTGAGCCTACAGACAAGGAGGAGGTAGATGCAGAGCAGATCAGAGACAGCACAGTTGAGCAGCCTTCTCCAGATCCAGTTTGCGAGAGTTCGCTTTCTTTCTCCCAGGCAGATTTGGCAGACTTAGCAGCATTGACACACTTTTTTCCGAAGTCAGAATTGCCAGCACCCAGCTATCCAGAGCTGAAGCCGCTCCCTACTTTGCTGAAGTATCGATTCCTTGCGGGCGAGCCTGAGATGTACCCAGTCATCATCTCTGCCGATCTGACTGGAGAGCAGGAATCCCGTTTGATGGGGGTTCTTGAAAAGAACCGCAAGGCAATCGGATGGAGCGTAGCAGTTTTCCATGGGATCAGTCGATCAGTGTGCTCCCACCATATCTATCTCGAGGAGGGGGCGAAACCGTCGCGTGAGTTCCAGCGGCGACTGAACCCCAACCTGAGAGAGGTCGTAATGAAGGAAATATCAAAATGGTGGAGTGCAGATTTTATTTATCCCATTTCCGACTCCAAGTGGGTCAGACCCTTGCATGTGGTGCCCAAGAAGACGGGCATCACGACTGTGATCAGTGAGTCGGGAGAGGAGATTGCTACACGAGTACCCACCTCTTGGAGGTCTGTGTTGACTACAGGAGACTCAACCAGGCCACCAAGAAGGACCATTTCCCCCTGCCTTTTATTGACCAGATCATTGAGAGACTGGCAAGGAAGAGCCATTATTGCTTCTTGGATGGGTACTCGGGCTACAACCAGGTGGCCATCGCTCCTGAGGATCAGGAGAAGACCACATTTACCTGTCCCTTTGGTACATATGCCTTTCGACGCATGCCATTTGGGCTATGCAATGCCCCTGCGACTTTTCAGAGGTGTATGTTGTCGATCTTTTCGGACATGGTAGGGGAGTGTTTAGAGGTCTTCATGGACGATTTCTCGGTCTACAGCGACGGATTCGACTCCTGTCTTGATTGCCTAGACCGAGTACTCCAGCGATGTATTGAGTACCATTTGGTTCTATCTTGGGAGAAGAGTCACTTCATGATGACTCAAGGGACGGTGCTTGGCCACATCATCTCCAACGGGGGCATGGAGGATGATCCGGCCAAGGTTTATGTCATTAGAAAACTCGCACCACCGTCCAATTTGAGGCAGCTACGATCATTTCTGGGGCACGTTGGATTTTGTAGGAGATTTATCCAGGATTTTAGCAGGATTGCCCGACCGTTGACTGACCTCTTGACGAAAGACACCAAGTTCCTTGTCGATGACAAGTGTCTCTCGTCCTTTGCGACTCTCCAGCAGTGTGTTATTGAGGCTCCTGTTCTCCAGCCGCCTGATTGGTCTCTCCCATTCGAGATCATGACGGACGCCTCCGATTTTGCCGTGGGGGCAGTGCTGGGACAGAGGAGGGATGGAGTTCCGTTTGCTATCCACTACGCTAGCCGCACATTGGATTCCGCCCAGCAAAATTACACGGTCACAGAGAAGGAGATGCTAGCCGTAGTGTTCGCCCTAGATAAGTTTCGATCTTATATCATTGGATCTAGAGTGACTTTGTACACAGATCACACCGCCATCAGGTACCTCATGGCAAAGAAGGATGCCAAGGCCAGATTGACTAGATGGATCCTTCTACTCCAGGAGTTCGACATTGAGATCAAGGATAAGTCTGGAGTCAAGAATGTGGTAGCGGATCACCTCTCCCGTTTAGAGCAGCCTGAGGAGTCTGAGCAGATTGACCCCATTCGAGATACCTTCCCAGATGAGGCGATCCTTGCTATCGCCTCACTCCCGTGGTACGCCAATATTGTGAACTTTCTCGTTGCTGGGAAAGTCCCACAAGATTGGCCCAGGCAGAGGCTTGAGACCTTCCTTGCGAAGGCCAAGTCCTACCACTGGGAGGATCCCATCCTTTACCACGAAGGAGGGGATAGCGTCTGGCGTCGGTGTATTCCTCAGGAGGAACACCATAGCGTCCTCACTTACTGCCACAAGCTTGAGGCAGGAGGACATCATTCTGGGAGGAGAACGGCACAGAAAGTACTCCAATCCAGCTTGTGGTGGCCTACCCTCTTCAAGGACTCTGATGAGTTCGTGAAGAGGTGTACTGACTGTCAGAGGATGGGCACTTGTGGACAGCGTGATATGATGCCGATGCATCCCATTCACTTCTATGAGGTTTTTGATGCATGGGGCATCGATTTCATGGGTCCATTCCCTAAGAGTCAGGGATTTGAGTACATTCTATTGGCCGTTGATTATGTGAGTCGTTGGGTTGAGGCCATCCCCGCCCGAGTCGCTGATGCGAGGACAGTTTGCAGATTTTTGAGGAAGCACATCATCACGCGGTTCGGGGTTCCATGAGTTCTGATTTCTGATGGGGGGTCTCATTTCATCAACGACCAGGTGAAGGCCCTTGCTAGCGAGTTCAGTATAGACCATCGTGTTGCCACACCTTACCATCCACAGACGAATGGTCTAGCTGAGGTGTCGAATAGGGAGATCAAGACTATCTTGCAGAAAGTCGTCCGCCCTGACCGAAAGGATTGGTCACAGCTCTTGGACTCGGTCTTGTGGGCATATAGGACGTCTTTCAAGACTCCATTGGGCACATCTCCCTTTCGCCTCGTATATGGCAAGCCGTGCCATTTACCTATTGAGCTGAGGCACAAGTCACTTTGGGCAGTCACAGATATTCTTATGGATCCAGATGGTGTAGGAGACCAGAGGAGGGCAGAGTTAGCTGCCCTGGAGGAGCTTAGAGATACAGCTTTCTCAAACAGCCTACAGTACAAGGAGAGAGTGAAGGAGTGGCATGATTCTCATATCAGCCACAAGCATTTTGAGATTGGACAGAGAGTATGGCTGTTTGATGCGAGGCTACGATTATTTCCAGGGAAGCTACAGAGCAAATGGAAGGGACCTTATCTGGTTAGAAAGGTACACGACAATGGTAGCATTGATATATCCGAGTTGTCTTCTAAGAGTACCTTTCGAGTGAACGGCCAGCGGCTCAAGCCATTTCTAGATCATGAGCCGCGGGACGTTATCGTTGCCCCTATTCATTTTGCGTAGGATGTGGTCTCTTGACTCACATCTTTTGCATCTCACGCCTGATTTTCACTGTTCGTCCGCCTTGTATAGATCCAGTTGTCCATATCATTCTATTCTTTAGTCCCACATCCCTTTTCTCATCTTATGATTATGCTATACTTAGGGTGTACTTTTAGGACCTGCGGGTATTCTTTTCATTCTTTCTGCTCCTGTTTTGCTGCCTATACTTAGGGATATTTTATCCTAAGTATAGGGGGGGCAGACACTGTATCTTCTTCACTCGGATTTCCCTTCATGTACAGCTTGCTATACTTAGGATTAGTTAATCCTAAGTATAGGGGGAAACCACCGAGTTCCTCTCATTCTATTCATCCATTCGTTTCTATACTCAGCCATTCCTTTTCACTTCCCTTTTACTAAGCACGAGTTATGTCTTCTTCCTCGCTCTTGATCACTCTGAGGACATCGTTCGAGCTAAGTATAGGGGGGTGTGTATATATTTCATATATACTTTAGCCATAACTCGTACTTTGTGTGAGTGTGTTAATAAATAAAATGGCTAAAAACCACAAAATTAAAAAAAAATTTCATGTACATAAACTTCTTTTATTTGCACGTACATAGCTAGTGTACAAAGTATTTTTGTAAAAATGATTTCAAAAATCTTTTGTGTAAAGCTTGTGTAAATATTTTTGTATCAAAGTTATGTATATAGTACAAAATTTTTCCAAAATGTTTTGAAAATCAAAAGTTTGCAAAAATCTTGTGTAAAGGTTTGTAAATATCTTTTTGCAAAACTTGCACCTCATGCATCATTCATCGACGATTTCAAAACATTTTTCAAAAATTTTGCATGATTGTAAAAATTTGTGTAAATAAGCATCTTGTGTACATATTTGTATATAGTTTTTCCTGGATGAGAGTTGACATTTAAACTAAGCCTGGAATTAAATTGAGAAATGGAGCTTGACCAAGATCTTAATCCACCTAACTTTAAGAGGAACCTTATAGGGCTTAGGGTTAAGGCTTTTCAGGTCCATAAGGACTTAATTCTTTGAGTCCACTAGGCTATGAGCATATGTCATCTTGATGAGCCTAAGTAGAGCACTTAACAACACACGCATGACTCTTAGAGACAATGGCTTGACTTGCACTAGCACTTTACACATGGCTCTCCACGGATGAGGTGGTGAGGAGGCAGTTTCCTTTGGCTTGGGGTAGCATATGAGGGTAGTACTTCTAGGCGAAACCTCTCTTCTTCTTCTAGTGAAGGAAGTGCGTCTCAACTTGGTCTAGTGGTGATGAAGGCTAAAGACAGAAGCTGTGGGTTGCAATAAAGCTTCAAAAGAGGGATAGTCTACTGGCTCAAGAGGAAAATTTCTTGTATATATGCTGCACCATGTAGATATGTTGTATAGAAGTCCTTGAAAAAAAATGCAAAATGCAAAAAGAACTCCAAAAAAGTGGTGGGTCGGATTGAAAATTTAATAACCCCACCGGAGTGTATATAGTCAAATCAAGCAAAAGCTTATGGTATCCATGTTACATCTCATGAAGCTTGCAGCGGGAGACTCAGCTACACTGGCTGAGCTTCCAAAAGTCTATACTTCTTCCCCCTCTTCTTGAGCCGGTTGCACTTGAACTTAGAAGGGAATACCCCGCTTCTCGAGGAAAGAGTTGCTAGACCGAGGCATTAGAGTTACCAGGTTGAGGGAGGTTGTTTCTTTGTTACTTCTGAGGTGGGGAGCCACATATCACTTACACTGCATGGAAAGATCCATGGTCATTAGAGTTTGTGTATGAAGACTTGTTCTGATCTGGTTTATTGAGGAGTCTTGCCCATAGATTGGTGGAACTTAGAGACTGTTGAGTTTCAAGCCTAAGTCTAAATAAGGTTCCGACACATTAATAATCCAAAGACCTGATCGAGCTCCATACCCCAATTTGATGAAGGAAAGTTTAATAATCAACCTTGATCCATGTACATCCTCTTTTTTTTTCTTTCTTTCTTTTTCACTTCTTTTTCAAATAAGTGTTTGCTAAGGGACTAGCAAAGTTAAGTATAGGGGGGTGATTAATACCCATTCATCACTCTTTATTCTTATATTTTAGCTACAAAAACCTTTGCAAATGCATGTAGATATATGTAAATATAAATAATTACCAAAAGCATGCATTGTGTAAAAACCTATAATTAGCATGTTTTTGTGCAAAAATAAAAGAATAAAGATTAAAAAGAAAAAGAGGGAAATATTTAGAATAAATATTGAGCAACCTAACCCAAGGGAGGGCTCAGCATGGGCCTGACCGCATAAAAGCCAAAGTAGAGGGAGATAGGGGCTCATGTGTACATATTTGTGTGAATAAATAAAACAATATTTTCCTCACCCAAAAATATGCTTGTAAATACTTGTACATATTTATAAAAATATAAAAACAAAATAAAAAGTTAAAAATCAAAAAGATCAAAAATACTCCCTTTCATCATGTACACAAACCACACCTATATATTTATTTAGCTTTGTAAATATATTTTTATAATTTTTGTAAATAGTCTATGTTATATATTGTAAATAAATAAAATAAAAACAATTAAAAATCAAAACAAAATAAAAATAGAAAAATTAAAAATATAAAAATACATTGTACATATACCATGTATATAGATGTATATATATATATATTTTACCTATGTACATAAATAATAAAAATAAAATAAAAATACCTTTTTATTCCTTATTTTATTCTATAAATAAATAAAATATAAAATAAGGATAAAATTGTATAAAAATAATATATAAAAATCAAAAATCAAAACCCTATATATATTGTATATACCTATATCTAGTACATATTATGTATATAGCCTATTTTTATTTCCAAAAATTAATTAAAAATCACCAAAAAAATAGAAAAAAATAAAATATAAATATTTCATGTTTGGAGTTTTTGCAGGTTCGGCCTCTAGCTACCCCTATTTGTCACCTCAAGATCCAGCCACGTGGCCGAACCCCATTGGGTCCTGGGGATGTTGACCGCCCGGTCAACTAGCCCCCCCCAGGACCACTTCCCACGGGTCTGGGCTCCGGACCCGACTTCTCCTAATTCTACCCGCTCGACCCGACACCCAATTCGCTAAACCCCGGCTCCGTTTTGACCCTCACACATCCGACACCTTCGCCGGGCATCCATCTCGGGATCCGCGCGCTTCCACGACCCTACCCGAGCCGTTCTTCTCGGACCCTTCCACCGTATATAGCTGCAGCTCCGCCACCTTCCCACGCGATCTTTGGTCATTTGCCTCCTTCCCTGTGAGCTCCAGAGAGACCGCGAGAGTGACAGCGAGCGATTCCACCTGTTGCAGTGAGGAGAGGAGGAGGAATCCACTGATCCGACGACGTTGCCGCCGTAGCTCCGCCACCTGAGCGAGCTTCGAGCCTCAGGCCGAGACGACCCTCGAGGCGACAACCAGGAGCACCCCCTGCTCTTCCCCAGTCTCTCCAATCATCCAGGTAACCCCGTAGCTCCGCCATTTCATCTAATTTTAGTTTTCCCCCAAATCGCTTCTCTCGTCGTACTTTTTCGATTCACCCCGGTTCCGACCACCATCCGACCATCGGACCCGACCTTCACGTTCGCCTTCCTCCGCCGCACGTTCTCCACCCGCTCACACAACCCAGCTCGCACCGGAGCTGGGAACCAGGCTTCTCCGTCCACCACCTTCGTCGGAGCCCGCCGTCCCGACGCACCAGCCATCCCCACTTCGCCTAACTGGGTCGAGGCACTTTGCCCTCGACCCGCGAATCTCCTGAGTAGTTTTGCAGGTCCAGCGGAGGCCATCTGAGGCCTCTCGACATTCAGACCAGGAGCTTCACCTCCGCCACCCTCGTCGGAGCTCCCCCGAGCTCGGCTGGGGCATCGGAGGCCATCAGCAGCTGCGCACCTTCACGCCGGAGCTTCTCCGATACTCAGGCGCAGCAGAGGAGGCCGGAGGCACCTTCACGAGGCCGGCGAAGTCCGCCGGCCGCCTGTTCATCCAGGACCTCCAGTCACCGTCGATCTTCTCCGCCAGCTCCAGATTGCATCTTGACCGTCCATTAGTGGAGCTGCATCCACCGCCCGATCTTTGGAGGATCGACCTCAGCCGTTGGATCGCCAGCCAACTCGCCTCCACGCCATCCGATCAGCCACGTGGCATGCATCCAACGACCCGGCTTAATAAAGGGTAAATTACCCTTAGGCCCTGCTTTTATTTTTATTTAGCTTTAGTCCTGTAAATATTTAAGTACGTTGTTTAGTTTTAGGTTTATTTGCATAGAGGACCTTGAGCTTAGTTTATTTGCACTTATACCCCTGCCTGTTGTGAGCCACGTGCTTCGTCACGTGTTATTTTGGTGTATTTGCAATTAAAGCCCCTGTAGTTCTGGATGTTCCTAAATGAATGGAAGTTTTTAGATATTTGCATTTATACCCCTGTGCGTGGTGTATTTGAGCATGTGCGATATTTCTTGGGTTATTTGCAACTAAGCCCCCTAGACTTTTGGTACCTGTTACCAATAAGTCATCGGGACTTATTTTTGTTACATTTAGGTCCCTGAGTGCCCCAGGCATGCGCTTGGCACGTGTTTTGCTGGGTATTTTGCACCAGGACCCCCAGAACTTTGGGTATTTGCACTTTGGTCCCTGTGCACAGTGCCTTGTCTCTATTTTTGAATAAAATATCAAATCACCTATAAATCCAATGAAAATTTGACACATGGCTCCTGCCATGGTTTAGGATTTTTGTAAATTTTTGAGGACATTTTTTATTTTGTTTGGTATTTTTAAAAATTCAAAAACTGCTATTTTTGTCACTGTCTAGTTTTAAAAATCACAAAAAATATCAAATAGTGTCCAAAAATTACAAAAAATTGTCCACTGTTTGTTTTGCTTGGTTTGATTTTCTAGCCAATTTTGGCTATTTTTCATCACTGAAAACCACTAAAAACTTAAAAAAACTCAAAAACCCATAAAAATTCTAGTAAAAAAACTAAAAATCCAAAAATAATAAAATTGGTACCTAAATTTTCCTTGTTTTATTATCTTTACAGGAAAATTACCTCCAGGCCATTTTGAGGCCCTTAAATATTTTATCTAGGGCTTTTTGGCTCGGTTGGACAGTACCACTGTTGTTAGCTACTGTTTGATTTTTAGAAAATAAAATAAACATCAGAAAATTATCAGAAATTCAACAAAAACACAAAAAAATATAAAACACATAAAAACATTTTTGTTGGAATTTTTGCTTGACTTTTAGTACCTTTAATAAATTGTTGAATTGTGTGCTTGGTTGTTTTTATCATTTTCTTAATAAACTTAAAAATCCAAAAAAATATAAAACGAATTTAAAACCACTAAAAAGATTTTCTCCTTTTATTTTGACTACTTCGTAGGCCTCTCGGCCAATCCGTGCTCCTTGAGTTCGACCCTGGGTGCTATACCAGGTTAATCACATAGCAGGACCGCTTTTCGTGCTTGATTGATTTTATTTGTATCGAGTGGTTCATTCATTTTTCTTGATTTAGCGCATCTGAGCGACCGAGGTCGCAACGACCATTTTTGTACCTTTACCTTAGTCATTCGGATCGCTAATCAATACTCTAAATTAAACATGCTAAACTTGACATGCACAATTGATGAAATACTTCGCTGTATATTTATTCATTGTCTGCCAACAAATATATATATATATTTATTTATTTATGGCATTACTATTCAAACTAGTTATTCTTATCTAACAATAAATCTCACACTTGCATCCTCCGGGGCCTCCATGGTAGTAATAAAGTCCCCATTTTTCACTATCAATTAGATCCCCCACATCATAGCATGATTCCCTCGGTGCGGTCATTCTAAACCAAGGTTTTGCATTCAATAAAGTGAGGGTCGTGTTGCTCTTGGTCGTGTCCACAATTTCGATATTCTTGATGTAAGCCGCGCGTCCAAATCCTTCTTTTGGATAGTGGCCAGAACCCAGAGGAGGACCGTTTTCACCATTTTTGCTATGACCAGTGCCTAAAGTCGCCATCATGGGAGCATAAAAAGCTATAGTGTTGAATAACGAGTGAGGCCAATATCCTACTACTTGAAGCTTCTCTCCGTATAAGAGCCACCAGTGACGTGTCTTTGGATCCTAAATCAGAACAAAGAATAATGTGATATTACGATGGTAATGTATTCCAACAAAGAGAACAACCAAAGGATACTTACGTTGTACATAAGAACGGTGATGTAGTATTGAGTTCCGAAAAATTTGGAAACGTTTGTAAATGGAGCTCCGAGGGCAACGTCTGTGCTTAGTTGTATAAAACCTGGGCAGTTGAGGTTGACACATTCTGAACCATCACCCGACTGTAATTAAAATAAAATGTGACTTGGGATAAGTGAAGATTAAAAAATTGCACCTTAACAAATTTCAAAGACGATTTCTTTGATACTTGGTTGAAGAATAAAGCACATCTTAAATAATTATGATTTAACGAAGATTCGAAATTAAGACACTTATTGTCAATCAATCTACATATGACCAACTCCATGTATCACTAAAAGATGATATATTATGATTCCATTGTTCTATGTACATTGGTATTTGTTATCCATCAGCTTCAATTGGAATCAATAGACAGGATATTTTGTTTTTCCGTTTAAATTATTTAATTAATTACTTCTATAGTAAAACTCTTACTAACAAAAGAATGGAGATAATATAATTTTATTTTTTTGCAACGCACTCTTGATTGCTTAAAAATAAAATAAATGCTCACTCGAGATTTATTATCATAATTCTTTCTTGTTACCCTACTCTTAAAAATGGGTCTTGGACAATAAAAAAACTAGTATACCTCAAACTTTAGTTTCCACAAATTTTAAAATCTCATCTTGTTATTCGTTACAACAATTTTTGAGGTATCTGCGTAAGTTCTTTTTAAATATTTTAATATTACTTTCTTTACGGATTCATTAGTAATATTATCTCATATAGTTATGCCTCGTAAATTAAGTCACTTCAACTTACATTTAAATCAAAAGTTTTCAATATTCACGAGATTTGCTTAGCATGCAGTGATGGAAATTTTTGCCATAAACTAGATATTTTTTATCGCTTTATCTGCTTATTTTTGCCGTGTAAGTTTATCTTTCATATTTCATACTCTCAACATCAGCGTACCCCATGTCCATGTGAATAAATCACCTCTTATGTTGTTCATACGATGTGAATATATCATTTTCTTACATGGAAAAAATATACAATGAAGTTCTAGATAATGTAGTTACAAAGAATATGATACTCTGGCCAATGGAATAAAGAAAATCTTACACTCGATCTAAAGATGGTGAACCGCGGTTGGTAGTCAGGATACATTGTCTTAGAAATCTGCAAATTAAGCATGGCATTTAAGTCATACAAGAAAAAAGTACAAAATGAAAAATCGTAAGTTTAAAAAGTATTTTATACACATACAAAAAATATTATCCAACAATAACCAATTATTTAAATATTCATTGTAATATATTCTGGTGTTAATTTTGTAACCATTAATATCGTACATTGCATATCTTATGTTCTTTTAGTTCATGACCAACTTAATAGCTATTGATAAAGGATACTATAATGACGGGTATCGGTTGACTTTTTCTTTAAAATTCTGTAATAATCATTGCTACTTTCACATAAAATAGAAGAAAAAATCAGTGGATTATCATTGCTATATGATTTATTTCTAACAATATAGTAATAAATTTCCTATATATATAAGAGTTTTTATCAGTTGTGCTCCTCTGAGATCTTGCAATTTCAGTTATGCTCCTATCTTTTTGGTAATATTAGTTGTACCATCAACTTTTTGCCATTTTTCAGTAGTGCCCCTCTGGTTAGTTGCCGTTCATTCCCAATGTAAACGGACGTTAACTTTGGGATATAATGGGAATTGCATTAAAAGTAAAAGTTGAAAAAGGTCATTTTCTCATCTTCCTCCTTCCCCATCCTCTTCCTCCTCTCCCATCTTCTTCCTCTTCCTCCTCCTCTTACCCCTCCACCTTCCAAGAGCACCTCCCTTTTGTCGCCCCCGCGCCCTCCGCCCCGACCTCCCCCCTGCTTCGAGTTCTGTGCCACTGATGAATATCCATTCATCACTCTTTATTCTTTTATTTTAGCTACAAAACCTTTGCCAAATACATAGATAATCTTATAAATACAAATAATTATCAAATGACATGCATTGTATAAAACTGAATAATTAGCATGTTTTTGTGCATAAATAAAAGAATAAAGAGACAAAAGAAAAGAGGGAGATATTTAGAATAAATATTGAGTGACCTAATCCCAAGGGAGGCTCAACATGGGCCTGACAACATAAAAACCCAAGTAGAGAGAGATAAGGAAGCTCACATGTATACATATACCTGTAAATAGAATAAAAATATTTTCCTCTAAAAGTAAAAGTAGAAATCGGTTTGTATATATTTGTAAAATAGTTGTAAATACAAAATCAAAATAAAAATAAGAAAAATTAAAAAGAAAATAAAAACACCCTTCCTTGTATAAATCCACCATGTACATAAGACCACGTAGCTATTTATTTATCCCTATAAATAAATAAATTAAAATCCCATAAAAATTGTACATACTCTATCTTCATAATGTAAATAAATAAAATAAAAACCATAAAAACAAAAATAAAATAAAAAGAATAAAAATAAAAATCAAAAGAGACATTGTATATATACCATATGTATAAATGTATATAACTATTTTACCCTTGTAAATAAATAATAAAAATAAAATAAAAATACCTTTTTATTCCTAATTTTATGCTATAAATAAATAAAATATAAAATGGGAATAAAAAGGTACAAAAATAAATAATTAAAAATCAAACATTAAAAATCAATATTGTATATACCTATGTATATATAGTACTATATTATAATTACCTAATTTTCATTTCAAAAAAATAAATAAAAATCACTAAAAAATAGTTTAAAAATTAATAAACATTTTTTATGTTTTGAGTTTTTCAAAAATAAGTCATTTTCTATATTTAAAAAAATTAAATAATTTAAAAACAGAATAATTTGATTGGTCCTCGGGGGATTGTTGACCCCGGTCAACTTCCCCCGCGGACCCTCTTCCCTTGCGGATCCGAGTGACGACCCGACTTCTCCTCTTTTTCCCCGCTCGATCCGATCACCATTTCCTCGAACCCCGGGCTTCATGGATTCCCTGTAGATCCGACACCCTCGCCCGGGGTGGGTTTTGGGGATCCGAGTTGCGAGCTGCTTGCCCGACCATCGTCTTCTCGGACCCCTAACCATATAAAGCATCGCCTCCGGCAGCCTTGGACATCATCTCTGGACCTCCCCCTCGATGCCAAGGAACTCCTCCGGCTCGCTTGAGTGACAGCAGTGCTATCTGGAGTGGAAGTGAGGCACGAGGCATCGGGAAGTCTCTGATCCGGTGGCTTCGCCGCCGTGCATCGCCGCGAGCGCGCCCAGCCTCGGGAACCGACGCTCCCTAGGAGGCAATGACCCCCGGAGCTCCTCGAGTTCCAGCACAGTCGACCTCCTCCGCCAGGTAGGTAGATTAGCTAGTACTTTAGCTTAGATTCGAGTTTTTAGATTTCAGTAGCCGTAGCTCCGCCGCTTCCGCCCATCGTCTCCGTCCAACCATTTGCCCATCCGACCACGCCACCACCTTCACGAGCCTTCTCCGCAAATTCTTCATTCAGCTACCCAACCCTGACTCGCCCCGGAGCAGGGACTTCGGTCCTCCTCCTCCACCGCTCGCCGGAGGACCTTCGCCCCGACGCATCTTCCATCCATTTCGTGCTTTAACGGGTCGAGGCAGTTTGCCCTCGAGCCCTCTTTCTTCCTGTGCATGTATCAGGCCAAATCGACCTCATCTGGAGGTCGGAACTTCAGAGCACAGGTGCTCCAGGTCGTCACCGTCACCGGAGCTCTCCAGAGCTCCCCGTTATCATCGGAGTAGGCCATTGGCTGCGGACCACCGAGGCGAGTCTTCTCAGCATCCCAGCAGCCTCTGAGGAGCTCTCCAGCACGCACACGAGTCCGACAAAACTCGCCGGCGACGAGTTCTTGGAGCATCCTCCGCGTCTGTCCGATCGCACCCCTTTGCTCCAGATTCAATTAGAGCCGTCCCCTTGAGGAGCAGCAGTGACCGTTAGATGCGATCTGGACCGCCTGAGTCAGCCAGGGTTTAGCCCCTGCCAGCGACTGTCAGATCCACCACGTGGCTGAACCTGGAGCGTCCATCCGCTGGAGAGGCGCATGCTGCTATCTTTCGTTCGATCATCCACGTGGCTTCCTCTCCATCGTCAGATTAGAGCCGAGGTTTCTTCATTCGTGCGTCGCGCATCCTCCACCGACCGATCAGACACATGGCGCGCATCCAGCTCCTCGGATAATAAAGGGTAATTTACCCTTAGGCCCTTTTCCTTTTTGTCTTTATTATTCAGTCCTGTAAATAGCTTAGACAGTTCATTTTGTTTTAGTTAATTTGCATTGAGGACCCGGTAGTTTACTTTATTTGAAATTTAGTCCATGTTTGTGGTGACCACGTGCATCGACACGTGCTTTAGTGGGCTTTTTGCAATATAATCTCTGTAGTTCTTGCATGTTATTTTTTTGAATAATTTAAAATAGGAATTGCATTTTAGTCCTTCCACACCTGGTCCACCTGCGCGATGCGTGTTTTCTTGGACTTTTTGCACTTTCGGCCCTGAGGTTTTCTGACTTGTTATTTTTAGGCCCTTAAAGTATATTTTTATGACAAATAGGTCCCGGTGACTGTGGGCTTGTATTTGTTGTGAATAAAATATCAAATATCATCCAAATCCAGTGAAAATTTGACACGTGGCTCGTGCCACTGTGTAGAATTTTCACTAAATTTTGGAAAATTTTTGGAGCCCATTTATTATTTTTAAAAAATTCAAAATCACGCATTTTTCTTACTGTTCAGTTCTAAAAACCACAAAAAATATTAAAACAACTTTAAAAATTACAAAAAAAATTAGATATTGTTTGTCTTGCTGTGTTTGATTTTCTGACTAATTTTGGTCATTTTTGGACTTATAAAAACTATAAAAATTACAAAACCCTTTAAAAACCCATAAAAATTCTAATAATTAAAAGGAAAATCAAAAATTAATAAATCCAGTTTCTAATTTTTCCTTGTATTGTGCACTTTACAGGAAAATTACCTTCAGATTTGATAGGACCATTATCTATTTTATTTTGGCCCTCCAAGTCTGACTGGACAGTGTCCTGGATTTTCAGCCTTGTTTTATTTTTATAAAATTCCATAAAAATCAGAAAAACCCAAAAAATTAACCAAAAATATAGAAAAATATAAAAAACATAAAAACATTTTTATTTGAATTTTTGGGTGAATTTTGAGTAGTTAAATAATTGTATGAAGTTGCTTGTTTCCTTGACTTTCTTATTTTATTTATAATTAAAAAATCCAAAAAAATATAAAATATTAAAAATCCACCAAAAATAGATTTCATTTATTTGTTTTCACTTTCGACTACTTCGTAGGCTGCAAGGCCATCACGTGCTCATTGAGTTCGACCCTGGTCGCTATACCAGGCTAATCTAATTGCCAGGGCCACTATTGTTCTTCTTTGATTTTCATCTTGTTTTGATGGTCTGATCTCATATTTCTCGATTAACTAAATTATCTCCGAGATCCGGGTCGCAACGACCATTGATCTTATTTTATTCACTCGAGTCTTGGTGATTTTTCGGCAATCAGCCACCCCTTGCCGCCCCCGCGCCAACCTACACCTCCAGGACCTCCCCCTTCTTCCGCCCCCAGCCAACGATCTCCTCCAAACCCGTGCCACCCCTGCCGCCCTTGCGCCACCCCGCACCTCCAGGACCTCCCCCTTCCTCTGCCATGTCCTTCCTCCGCCCCCAGCCGACGATCTCCTCCGCCCCCGCTCCACCTCCTGCCGCCCACGTGCCACCCCGCACCTTCATATTCTCCCTCCGTCCCGACCTCCCCCCGCCCCCTGCTTCGAGGTCCCCCCACCCGCTACCGCCCCACACCAACCCGCACCTCGAGGACTTCCCCCTTCCTCCATTACGTCCTTCCTCCGCTCCAAGCCAACGACCTCCTCCGCCCCAACCTCCCTCCTCTTCCCAAGCCGGAGACATCTCCGTCCCCAGCCTTCCCCCTCCTCCATCTCAAACCTTCAGTATTTGTTTGTTTAAGATAAATTTTGATTAATTGATTCATGAAAGTTCATCAAAAATTGAAATAAAAATTACCATTTGATCTGCAATGAGTAATATATCCGTAAAAATGCCAAAAGTTCAATGATTTTATGGATGCATGAAGGTGTAATTAAGAGAGAGAAATTACAAAGAGAAGAAGAAGAACAAATGGAGAGGAAGATGATGAAGAATAAGTCTGGACAATTATACCCCTCTTAACTGCACCATGGTTTGAAAAAACCATGGTTAAGTCAACTCATTGACGGCTAAACTAACGGAGGGGCACAACTGAAAAAACGACAAAAAGTTGAGGGCACAACTGATATTACCAAAAAGATATGGGCATAACTGAAATAGCAAGATCTCGGAGGGGCACAACTGATAAAAAGCATATATATAATATATGCTTAAGGAGATATACTTACAAACCATCCGGCGAAGATCTGATCCGTATATTGAACTGGATTATGGTCCAACAAAATCATAATAGCACCTGATTCTTGGGTAGGACTTAATCCTAATAGTTCATGGATACTGAAGGATGCTTTAGCACCAAAATATCGTCCATCTACTGTTTTTCGAACTACAGACTGAAATGACAAAAGTTAGACACGTTAATGAGAAATAAAACCTACTTTCAATATATACTTACAAAATTTTCGATGATCCCCTATAAAGGCAAGTTAAGAAGTACATTGCGAGATAAAATATAAAATTATATCTTCATTCACACCTTAATCTCACAATATAAAATGTAATTATTGTTGGCTAGTGAAAAAAGCACGAATTAAAGAGAGACTGATTCTTAAACTTGTGTCCTTTTGAGCTTTGGCAGTAAGTTTGTGTCCCATCATATGTCATGATGATAAGAGAATGTACAATTGATAAGAGAATGTAGGAAATTTTATTAATTAAGTTGTAGTATTTGTTTATAAATTATACTAATCAGGCCGATTACATATGCAACTCTTCTACAAGGAACTATTGTGTTGGGATACTTGTATATAAGAAGGACAATTTATGAACTCAAAAGGTGAAAATGCTATATGTATTGATCTAATTGAAAATGCTATATGTATACTAGATAACAAAACCAGTAAAGAAGTTTTGATTTTACGAATAAGTAATAGAACAAAAGAAAATAAAAAAGGAAAATTGTTCAAGTAGAAAGTGTTCATTGAGAGGGAATTAAAAAGGTGAATTAAAATATATTTAGACTTACATATTGTGATCTCCCATTTTCAGAATTTTTGGAATTTCCAAACTCATCACCATTAAATCTTTGAAATTGATCAGTAACGTTAACACCTTTTGTATGCCCTCGACGAATAGGTACAGTTCCTTGAGGGCATCCTATACTGGTAATGGAAGCATGTTCTGACATGTCTACTGGCCTCTCTTCGAAGGAGATGCGTGGAAGAGAAGTAGGCTCCATCTGCAAATAAACACATATATGTGAATGTCATTGCAATTATACTATCATTTCTAGTTTGCACTAATATTATTTGCATTTTTGTAAGTTACTATTCATGATAAATAAATAAAATTATGAATATTATTCCTTGTTTACAAACCTTCTAAGTTGTTTGAAAACTAAAATGTAACTACAAACATCAACACCTAATACACATGACAAATTGTTCAAAATATTATTTGGAGAAGCATGCCATTAATTTATTTTAGGGATTTTATCACTTGTGCCCCTCCGAGATGTTGCAATATCAGTTATGCCCCTATCTTTTTGGTAATATCAGTTGTGCCCCTCAAAACTTGCTATTTTATCACTTGTGCCCCTCGGGTTAGTGACCGTCCATCTACAGTACAAACGGACGTTAACTTTGAGGACATAAGCGGAATTATTTTTTTTTGAAAAGGTTATGTGGTCATTTCCTCCTCCTCTTCCCCAACCTCTTCTTCTTCCTCCTCTTCCCATCTTCTTCCTCCTCCTCCGACCTCCTCCTCCGACCTCCTCCTCCTCCCTCTCCGCCCCGAGCTCCCCGCAGCCCCTCCCCTCCCCTGCGCCGTACCTCCTCCCTCCCGCACCTCCTGCCAACCCGCCGACCCCTCCCCTCCCCGGCGCCGCCCCCTCCCCTCCCCGACACCGCCCCCTGTGCCCCCTCCCCTCTCTGCGGACCGCGCCTCCCAACAGACGGCCTCCACTGGCTTCTCCACCGGCTTCGTATTTAGGGGCATAACCTCTTGACGAGGAAACAACTGATGACGGTTCCGCAGACCCTCGAAAGGCGGGTTCTTGGAGCGTCCAGAATGGTTTCTACGGCTTTCTGAGGATTGCCCATTCCACAAAAGCGTTTAATATCAGCATTGACAGCGATGTTTTTCTCGTTTGAACCGGTGGAATCGGCGGGAGGAAGGAGGGTTCGTTCTGCAAGGGAAAGATGATGTGTTACGGATGAGGGGAGCGTGGAGAAACAGGGGAGGTGTTGGTGGCGAGGGGAGAAGCCGGTTATGCCCCTACACCCCAGCTCCCTTCCGTCAGATAGGGGCATAACCTCCACCGGCTTCGTATTTAGGTGTTGGTGGCGAGGGGAGAAACAGGGGAGCTTCTCCCTTCCGTCAGATTGTGCCTCCACCGACTACACCCCAGCTCCGCCACTAGCCAGGCGAGCCGAGATCAAGAGGATCTCCGCTCCGGTCTTGCGCCACTATGTTTCTTCCCCTATCCGTTACCGACGTCGACCGGATTTCTCCACCGCCGGCCGTCGTTCACCAATTGGGGAAGAACATCCACAATCCACAGACTGTGCAGAACTACGCCACATGTCTGGGGAAGAAGAGCAAATGGAGGAGGAAGAAGATGAAGAAGGGTATGGACCATAATACCCTTCTTAACCACACCATGGTTTGAATAAACCATGGTTATTTTAATTTTTTGACGGTCAATCTGACGGAAGGGCACAACTGATGACGGAGCAAGTTTTGAGGGGCACAACTGATATTACCAAAAAGATAGGGGCATAACTGATATTGCAACATCTCGGAGGGGCACAAGTGATAAAATCCCTTTATTTTACATGTCCTTCTAAGCTATAATAACATGTAAATAAATGTTTATCTTAGTGAATGGACCCTCTACCAAGAAACGATTGAATCCATATTTCTTAAAGCAATAAGATTTTGCATTAGTGTAAATATTTATTTATGAATATGTATTCATACAGACTTAAAATTAAATACGCGCCCTTCCATTATTATATTAATACATGAACTCTTTTACGAATAAAATGCTAAATGTTACAATTTTCACTATATATAAGTCAATATGAAGTTACATTTAATGTATTTTACTTGATCTTCACTAATATATGATAGAACAAGAATAAATATCCATATGAACCCAACAATGCAATAATCACTAGAGTATATGTTATAACAAGAGAGAGAAATGAGAAAGGAGATCTCTCGACAAGATCCACCCTTTTGTAACTCATTGAAAACTCTTGTTGTTATTGGCGATGTTCATTTGTGACGATGACGATTTTAATTGTATTGATCTTTTAACCATGCCCGATGGTTACTACTATTTCGAGAAGTGATTGAAAGTCATCAGAGAGAATTTTTCTACTATGGGCTAAGGGCAATTCCTTGACAATTAGTATGTTCTCCACTGTAAAGGAATTACGCTCTATCAGAGTTAGAATACTAGAAAAATATTTAAGGCCATCTCGAAAGGGATAACAACAAACGGATTGGCTACATCAATACAATCTTAATATTAAAAAATGGTTTCAGTAAAAGTCCTCCGAATGCATATAAAGATAAAGTTAGCGATTTACCTGGATTTTGTGCCCCTTTAGTAGAGGATGATTCAAGGAAGGTTGCTTAGTTATATCAATACAATCATAAACATCTTCTGGTCCTATCTGTCATAGAAATAAATTCAAGTTAGAACATTATATATATAGAAATATAACATTCACTTCTTGTATACGTATCAAAGTATATAAAAAAGGATCTTCCAAGAGAGGCTTTCCTTAAGTTATATAAGCATTTCTTGTAGAAGTCTAGAGCTAATTATATAAATTCTCTATTGGATATTCAACTGTCATATTAATAAATTCATTTTAAGGCTAGCCATATTTTCACCAAACTTGTCCATAACTATGATGGACTATAGTTGTATATTCTAAAGAAAAATGCATTATAATTGGATATGATCGCTAGACGAAAAAGAAAAGCATAAATCATAATTTTCTTATGGATTATATTCTTTGCTATTGTATTCAATATTAGATGATATACAACCATTTACAAAATATTTTATTGTTGTAAGATAAAGGAACTATAGAGATGCAACATTACCAATATAATGTAAAGAAGAAAATGAACAAATTCTTCAAGATATTACTTAAATTATCCCCAAAATAGCTAACAACAACAGCTAAAATAATAAAGTTTAGAAACTGATGTCCGGAAAATTAACAATTTGGAATGTAATCTGAAATTTACTTTGAATGAAAACAAAGATGGGGATAGAAAAAAATTTATCAGTAATCTCTTATGTTATAGATGAAACACGACTGAAATATTACCTTAATAGTCTTCACAGGTTTTTCTTCAGTTTGAAAGTCTGGCTGTTTATGATGCAGTCTGTTGAAGTTATGCTTAGTAGTTCCATTTGACAAATCAACACAAAGAACTATAGCAAGTAGAAATAGAATGGTCCAAAGTCGTTCCTTGTTTCTCTCCATCGTATCCTCCAATCTGCATTGTCAATTATCATTATGAAATATATGTTAAAAAGTACGTTATTCTCTTTTTGTTCCATAGCCTTGAGTTGCATCCTACATATCTCAAGAAAATTACATAACATGAATTTAATAGGTAGAATATTGTAATCGTTGATTTGACATAAACACCAAGTTTGTACCCTATGTTGAATTTTTGGGGTAGGATCAAATTGCATTTAGCCATCTATGCATGCCATAAATAAATTTATCACATTTTTGGATAATCAAAATTACAAAATATATATCTAGAAAGTTTATCAGATTTCCAACACTAGATTTATGCTATCAAAATTACAATATATATAGCCGTTTTTATGAATATTCATATTTATGTATTTTCTTTTCTACATTTGATATTAATATATTTATGATATATAAAATTGGTGGGCTTTATGTCATAGTTCAATTATTAAAAGCTCACAAATATAGTCACATCATAAACAATTTAAAGCACGTAGACTCCTACCTTGGCCTACACCCTATATCAACATCAAAGATAATATCAATATCGTCAGCAATTTTATGGTTTTTGTGCGTACAATATATGTCCTATTTTATGTTTGACAAAAATCTAATAAGGTCATATTTTTAGAATGGCACGATCAAAATATTTACATGGAATAGGAACATGCACAGCCACACACAAATGCACGAGAACTTATACGTATTATAATCTATAGACATGGTCAGCTCTGGGCATAGTTTTGAAGTACAATTGCTCAGGATCTATTAGCTTCAGGGGCCCAACATTATATGCGATATGGTTTTATTTTAGAAATAAAATAGATCTTTATAAAATTAAATTTTTGATGAAATAACTAACTAAAAAATAGGTTCTTATAAATTTGAATTTTCGGTGAACAATTCAATGTTAAAACTAAAATTAAATGAGATTATAAAAGGATCGATTGTTCTCCAAAATAGAATCTTTCATTTTATACTTTGGTAAACACATTAGGAACAACTTGCTCTTAGTAAAAAGTTGTAAGAGCCTTTTTTTTCTTTTACCCAAGGCCTATTAAATATCAGGGACGGCACCGTCCGTAAGATATGATCTTGTTATATCTCTCTACAGAACCCGGATCAGATATGGCATCTAACTTCAGAGCTCTTTTTAGATTTATTTCTCTACGGGTATGTGTTGAAAAGCAATGACTCTAAGTATCATTTTCTTGCAAAGAAAAAAGTGGGAAAATAATAAAATAACATAAAAAACGAAACAAATCATAGATTACCTACCTTAAAATGTATATACAGGTAAAGAAAATCAGAATTTTATTTATTGTTTTAAGATATAGCACAAACCATTTTTGTGTGTCTGATGAAACAGAAATCACATCTTAATATATTAACCAAGTCTGTTAAGAATAAATCATAGATTACCTACCTTAAAATGGATATTTTGCCATGAAAACATACGTAAAAAAAGCGAGACTTACAAAGACTTGCAAGCCGAACAAAGAGACTCCTTTTTGCCTCTCCTAAAGGGTGCACATATGCACTTATATAGTGAGATATGAGAGTTAGTAACGACTGCAATAAATCATTGGGTATTTGATATAAAGTGCCATTTTTTCCAAAATGAAATCCTCCTGAATACATCGAGTTGTCTATGGATGGTCAAAACCATAATAGGAAAATGTGCCAACATGTCAATTAAAAGAGTATGTGAACGGTTTCTAATTCAATATTTCCTTTCCTTTTTCATACCACTCGTCAAATTTCAGTCAAATTTGAAAATGGTGCAAATCTTTTCCCATTGCACTCCATTGCAACTTTACCTTTCATTTTCAGCCCTATTTTTTTTAAAAAGTTGCTCACTAAGTAAGTATTATTTATTTATAAGGGATCTTACGATATGACATAAAACCAAAGTAATTTTAAAAAAGAGCAAGGAGCATTTAAACATTTAGTTCACTTCTTTTCCATTTTTTATATATTATAAATTCTACCGAGATATATACCTTATGAAGATAAAAAATAATTATTAATAACTTAGTAGCTAAAAATCTAAATTAGAAATAACCGTAATCAAGAATAGACTTGGCATACAAATATATTTCATACTTACTTTTGTTGGTTATTACATTATATGCGTCGCCAAATATTTTGTGGTCATATATGGAATTATATTAACTGCTCAAAGTTGAGAAATAGAAATGTTTTAGTTTTTTTCAACATAAAGCTATAGGGATAGAAACGGACGGTAAAAGGAAAACCAAAAGCTTGTGAATTAAGACCATGGAGAGATTTTAATATTGTCGTTGCCACAATTCAATTCCACTTTCCTAAATTATGTATTACTAAATTTATCACTTTCTTGACATTTTAATACATGCCATCTCACTTCTAATACGTCTATTGATATTTAATACCAAGAAAATATCGAAAAATGTAACGTTGGTAAATGTGCATTGTCCCTAATGTAGAGATTAGTACAATCTGTGAGGAACATGTTTCTTTATATTTTTAGGATTTGTATGCATGCATGAAATTTAGATGCTTTTTTGTGTTTTATGTAGTTTTTCACACAAACAAAATACAAAAATTATGAAACTTGGACAAAATCTGAGGTTTGATGAAATGCAAAGGAAGAAGAACTGGGCCGCGACTGGAATCTGACGGCGGAGAGATGATGAGGAAGAACATGGACGATGGCCGGCGGAGGCGAGCTTCCCGGCCGTCGATCTCCCTCCTCTGACACTCGTAGAGCTCCAAAATTGTCGCGGAAACTCCTGCAAGCCTCGACGACACGTCTGGGATGTCAAAAGTGGCCGGTGTCCACTGGAGTACTCCGGTGGCAATGGCGGCGCGAAGCGGCCCCAGGTGGTTTCGGCAGGTCTCCAAAAATGCCCCAAACGGACACAATGCTCCAAATCCTGCAAGAGAAATGTGAAGGAGTCAAGGGCAAGATGCCTCGACTCCGCGGAGGGTGGAAAAACACTCGATGGAGGCGTGGAATTGATTCGACGTTGGTCGGCGAAACTCGATGCCGGCCAACTCGAAATCCGAAGGGGTTTGTGATGATCACGAAAGAAAATTGGTCATCGAGATGCGAGAGGGATTGCGGATTAATCTAAGATCTGACTAAATCGTTAAGCAAGGAAGAGAGACTTCACCGGAGCGCACAGGAAGAGGTACTCCAGCGACCACTTCGGCAAGGGGACCTGACTCGATTCGACGCCCTCTACACCAACCAAAAGGGGGAATCGCTCCTTGCTGTCACCAGAAGTGCAAACAAGACCCTAGGATGAGGAGTGGAAGGTGGAAGAGTGGTCCAAGGAGAGAGGAAGGTCGGGGGGAAATATTTGAAGGTTTGATTGAATGACCGACCGGCTCCAAAGAACGAGGCGTATCTCGCCGAATTGTTGATGCCTGGCCCAAGAGAACCCAGGGCGTGTGTCACCAATCTTCGAGGACAAAAAGTCACGAAGACCACGATGCCAAAGGGTGAAAGGCGTGGCCTGGAAAAATCCTCAAAGATGGCGAAAAAAACAAAATTCTGCAGAATGAGAGGGGGTCAGATAGTTGACTGGAGGTCAACTATCAGACCCACCTGGTTGGTCCACTTGGACCAACCAGGAAAATCCCGCAAAAAATGCTTTATAAATGCAATTTAAAATGGTAAATGAATTTATTAATTTTTGGTTATTAAATAAAAAAATTTATTTTTTATGAAGTATTTTCTTATGATTTTTATTTATTTTTATAAGGTATGAAAATACAAGTTGCTTTTATAGCCTTTATAGGTATACATATCTATATATTTTAATGCTTTATTTTTTTTGTAGATTTAATTTATTTATTTTTGTTTATTAGTTTATGCATTTATAGAATATTTGAATACAGTTAAATATATTTTTTATTTATTTTTCTGAGGTATTTTATGCACTTAATAAAATAGAAGTGTTAATAATATAGGTATATGTACATGTATTATACCTATTAAGTTGTATATAAGTATTTTATTTTGTATTTTCTTTAGGTTTTTATTCTGATTTTACTATGCATATTTATTATAAATAATCTTTACAAAATTATAAAAATATAAAATTTTAAAAAATGATGAATAAATAATAAAATGAATATTTTAATCTGTACAAGTATACAATAGGGGTCCAAAACTCAACTTTCAAACCGTAACTCCTAAAAATACGAACCACCTTCATTAAATAGCTCATGAGAAATTATATACAATTAAAGGTGATTTTGACGCATTTCGAGTTTTTATTTGCGAGATACAGGTCTAAGAAGTTGGAATTCTGGAATCTTATTTAGAACATATTTTTATATGTACATTATTTTTGTGTGAAATCAATTTTGTATTTTTCTTTATTTAATTATCTACAAATTTCATATACAAAGTTTCTTTATTTGAAGTATAAAAAGTGGAACCAAAAATAGGTCCCAAAATGAATAAAGAATGGGTTAAATAAAAGGTGTCTCTATTGTATTTTAGCCCTTATCTCCCCCTACTTTATTCCTTGTCGACCTAGTCATCAAGATGCCTAGGTCTCGGGATTTTGGGTCATAAAATATTTACAATATTTTATTCTTTTTCTTTTCTTTTCTTTATTCTATAATTTTGGCTTTAAAAACCTCATTTTATACAGTATTTACACAATGATGCATGAATGCTACTATGCATGAATTAACGCTAATTACATGCCTACTAGGGTTTTTAAGGACAAAATGATTGAATAAAGATGATGAACAGTAGGGGCATCATGAGAGGAGGTATAGTGATGGGGGATTTTGGGGTTGTGCAGGGGGAGGCTCGGCTGGGGTTGGGTGGCAGTGGGGGTGGGGGGAATCGTCGTGCAGAGTTGGGGTGACTCGAGGCAGTGGGGAATCTCCGAATAGTCATGACTTAAGTAGAGCACGTAAGTCCTACACCAAGCTATGCTTGACTAACTTGTAGATTAATGTGGAGCATTAGGCTTGACTTGACCCAACCAAAAAAACCTACCTAGACCCACCAATTTTTCTCGAGTTGTGGATCAAGTAGAGGCTCGTATTTTTGGTAAATTGATTACTCGGACCCCAGGCCAAAGCCCACGAGGTCGGGTCTGGGTTCAGGTCGGGCTGGACCTGCTCCCAAGTTGTCATCTAGTATGCATTTGTTGGTGAGGGATCTCGTTCTCAAAACACTGCCACATTGGCTATGTAAAGCTCCATAGGTGATAATTTTGGCTATAACATTCTCCTCTCTAAATACAAATGCATATCCAATATAAAATAAAACTTGAGTAATAAAGTTACCTCCTTTTTCATCCTACGCCATCTACTGCTCCACGTCCCCCTTTTTCTCTAAGTCGTTGGATCCTCGCCTAATCTAATCTAATCCGCCCACTAGCGCATCAACCGCACCCATTGGATCAGATCTACGATCTGATCCCGTCCATCCGCTAGCATTATCGTCCTGACCGTTGGATCGCAAGATCCAACGGTCAAACACCTTCGTCAACCTCCGTAACCCCCCCCATCCCCAGTCGTTTCATCTTGCGCACACTCAGCCCCCTTCCATTTTCAGCCACTCACTCCGGCCATCCCTCGCTCTCCTAACGGCATCCCACGTCACCCTTCCCTCCGCCATCCTCGCGCGTCACCCATCATGCACGGCCATCACTCCTCCCTTCACCCTAGGCCGTCGAAACTCCCCTCCTCGCCATGTAACGCCCAGCCAACCTCCGCCTATTTAAGCGTTCCAAGGATCTTGGACAACTTCGCTATTTTCTAGGCATACTAGATACCAAGGCTTTCTTGAAAAAGTATTCGTCACCAAGGATCTTGGACAACTTCGCTATTTTCTAGGCATAGAAGCTCTACATACTAAGAAAGGCTTACATATGTCACAGAGGAAATACTGTCTTGACATACTAACTGAGGCAGGACTACTTGGGTGCAAACCCTCAGGAACTCCAGCAGAGCCTAGAAAACATTTTGCATCCAATGATCCTCTCTTTGAAGACACTACACGATATAAGATCCTTGTTGGCAAACTTCTATATCTTATAGTTACTAGACCTGATATATCTTATGCTGTAAGCAGAGGCAGCCAATATATGGAGAAACCATGCTACAGCCATTGGCAAGATGTTCTTCAAATCCTTCGCTACCTAAAAGACTCGCCAGGAAGAGGAATCTTCTATGGGATAAATGGTCACACAAATCTTACTGCATATGCTGACGCCGATTATGCAAGCTCTCCTGAAGACCGTCGATCTACAACTAGATATGTCATGATGATAGGAGGAAACTTGGTTAGTTGGAGAAGCAAGAAACAAGCAGTTGTTTCAAGATCTAGTGCTGAAGCTGAATATAGAGCAATGGCTCAGGCTACATGTGAGATCACGTGGCTTCTCACTTTTCTACAAGAACTAAATGCTGCTACATCCACTCCTATTCCCTTGTACTGTGACAACAAATCAGCTACCTACATTTCTACCAATCCTGTGTTCCATGAGAGAGCAAAACATATTGAGATTGATTGTCACTTTATCAGAGATGATGTACGAGGAGGGAAGATAACCGCGCCACACATTCCAACAGATCTTCAACTTGCTGATATCTTTACCAAGGCAGTGACTAAGAAGCGGCTTTCCTGGATAACTTCCAAGTTAGGCATGATTGATGAATATCCTCCAACTTGAGGGGAGTGTTAGAGATTACCATATATTGTTGTTTCTTTATTTACCTCTATTTCCTTATGCATTGTTTCCCTATGTATCACGGTTTCCTTATGTATTGTTCCCCCATGTAACCCCACAGGGGTATTTGTGTAAGTTCTCCTCTGAGCACCCTAGGGTTTAGTCCTATCTAAGGACCCCTAGACCTCACAGAATAAACACACAATATTCTTCTCTTCTTTTCTCCACAGAAAGAAAGAACTTACTCACAGAATAAACTACGAACGGTAACTCAGTGCATGATCTATTGGTTGTCTGTTGAGGATGTTGCTTCTCATCTCATACGGGTGAGTAGGAACTGAAGGGTTGGATGTAAACTAGCACATGTACTTTGTACTACATATATCAGAGTCACTAGAATTGAAATGAGTCCTCTACAGAGAACTTTGGCATGCAATATGCTGGATTTAGTGTAACATTTGAAAAAATTACCCTATCTCTTTGAAAGGGCAAGCATTGTGGGAATATCTATATTTAGATCTAGAAGTGGGTCACTGATGACCACGAAATCCCGAGCAACTAAGGATGAAGAAATAACAAAGGTCGTTGCGACCTCAGTCGCTCAAGAGATCAAACGGTCAATTAAGAAAATTAAGTGCAGACCACCAAAATTAGATAAAAATCAAATAAATACTATAGCGGTCCTGTTGATGAATACCCATTCATCACTCTTTATTCTTATATTTTAGCTACAAAATCCTTTGCAAATACATGTAGATATATGTAAATATCAATAATTACCAAAAGCATGCATTGTGTAAATACTTATAATTAGCATGTTTTTGTGCAAAAATAAAAGAATAAAGATGAAAAAGAAAAACAGGGAAATATTTAGGATAAATATTGAGCAACCTAACCCAAGGGAGGGCTCAGCATGGGCCTGACCGCATAAAAGCCAAAGTAGAGGGAGATAGGGGCTCATGTGTAAATAAATTAAATTATATTTTCCTCACCCAAAAATATGCTTGTACATATTTTGTATATATTTAGAAGCTATTAAAAACGAAATAAAAATCAAAAATTCAAAAAAATGCCCTTTCACCATGTATATAGACCATGCTTCTACATGTATGTAACCTTGTAAATAAATTTATTTATTTTCAAAACTTTTTGTAAATATTTTATGTTATATGTTGTAAGTAAATAAAACAAAAAGAATCAAAACAAAAATCAAACAAAAATAACAAAATTAAAATTACAAAAATATATTGTACAAATGCCATGTATATAGTTGTACATAACTATTTATTTCACCTATGTATATAAATAATAAAAATAAAATAAAAATATCCTTTTATTCCTCATTTTATTCTATAAATAAATAAAATATAAAATGGGAATAAAATTGTATAAAAATAATAATTAAAAATCAAAAATCAAAAGCCTCCATATTGTATATATACCTATATAATGTAAATACCTCATTTTTATTTCCAAAAATTAATTAAAAATCACCAAAAAATAGAAAAAAATAAAAGAAAAATATTTCATGTTTTGGGTTTTTGCAAAATCGGTCATTTGCTGCCTTATTTTTGAGCTTCAAATCTTCTCCACGTGGCAGCTTCTGGTTGGTCCACGGAGATGTTGACCTCCGGTCAACTCCCTCCGCGGACCGTCCTCTCCCGCGGATCTCGCGCCCGACCCGATTTCTTCCCTTTTTCCGCGCTCGATCCGCTCGCCATCTCCGCAAACCCCGGGTCCTACTTCTTCTCCTTGCATCCGACATGCTCGCCGGAGCCCTTGCCTCGGGATCCGCGCTTCATGCTGCCCTACCCGACCAACCCTAGTCGGGTCGGCACCCATATAAATCTCGAGCTCCGCCACCGAATTCCGGCATCTTTGGCCATTTGCTTCGTTCCCCAGTGAGCTCCAGAGAGAGAGAGAGGTGACAGCTCGCTCCTCGACCTGTCGCAGCGAGGAGAGGAGGCGAAAGCCATCGATCCGGCGATTCTTCACCGCCGTGCTCCGCCCCGAGTTGGAGCTCGAGCCTCGGACATCGTCGATCCTTGAGGCGAAGACCCAGAGCTGCGCAAGCTCGACCACAGCCCATTCCTCCACCTAGGTAACCCTTTAGCTTCGCTATTTAGCCTAATTTCCATTTACCCCCAAATCGCGCCGCCGTCGTTTATCGTCGATTCCGACCATCTCCCGCACCCATCCGGACATCGGAATCCCCCATCACGTTCGCCTTTCCCTCGCACACCTTCTCCGCCCATCCGTTCAACCCAGCTCGCACAGGAGCTGGGATTCGAATCCCCTCGCCGTCGCTTCGCCGGGGTTCGCCCGCACCGACGCACAGACCACCTCCACGACGCCTAACCGGGTCGAGGCATTTTGCCCTCGACCCGCGAAGCTCCTGAGCCTTTTTGCAGGACCAGAGGAGGCTATCTGAGGCCTCCCGACATTCAGACAGGAGCTTCTCCTCCGCCGACCTCGCCGGAGCCCTCCAGGGCTCGGCTGGGCCATCGGAGACCACCAGCAGCTGCGGAGCACCACGTCGGAGCTTCTCCGATCTTCAGGCGCAACAGGGGAGGTCAGGAGCGCACGTACTGGGCCGGCGAACTTCGCCGGCCACCTGTTCTTCCTCGACCTTCAGGCACCGTTCGATCGCTCTCCAGCTCCAGTTTCAATCTGAGCCATCCGTTCCAGGAGCGTCAGGCACCGCACGATCAAAGGAGGAGTTGATCCAGACCGTTTGATCTTGAGATGAGGCGCAGTTGAGCAGTCACTGTCAGATCCTCCACGTGTCTTCGTCTCAGCCATCCGATCACGCCATGGGTTATAGGAGCGAGGCGCCTCCGCCTCTCCACCGTCGGATCTACACGTGGCGCACGCTCCGCCCTTGGATCTTAAATAAGGGGTAATTGTCCTTAGGCCCCTCTGTTTTTAGTCTTTATTATTTAGTCCTGTAAATATAGAATGCAGTTGTTTAGTTTTTGGGATATTTGCATAGTGGACCTCGCACTTTAGTTTATTTGCATTTACACCCTTGTGCATTGTATGCCACGTGCTTCGTCACGTGTTTATCTGGGTTATTTGCAATAGAGCCCCCTGTAGTTCTGGTTGTTAGTGAATGAATGAAGGTTTTATTCTATTTGCATTTATACCCCTGTGCGTGATTTATTTCTACATGTGCGTTATATTTTGGGTATTTTGCAGATAAGCCCCTGGACTTTTGGTACTTGTTACCAATAAGTCCTCGGAACTTATTTTTATCACATTTGGGTCCCTGAGTTCCCCAGGCACGCGCGTGGCGCGTGTTTTGCTGGGTATTTTGCACCAGGACCCCTAGAACTTTGGGTATTTGCACTTTGGTCCCTGTGCACAGTTCCCTTTTGTCATTTTTGAATAAAATATCAAATCACCTCCAAATCCAACGAAAATTTGACACATGGCTCCTGCCATGGTGTAGGATTTTTGTAGATTTTTGAGGACATTTCTGATCTTGTTTGCTATTTTAAAAATTCAAAAACATCTATTTTTGGCACTGTTTAACTTGCAAAATCACAAAAAAATATAAAAACTTTTCTAAAAATTCTATAAAAATTAGGAATTGTTTCTTTTGTATTTCTTGATTTTCTAGCCAATTTTGGCTATTTTTCACTGCTTAAAAACCATAAAAATCTAAAAACCCTCAAAAACCCATAAAAAGTCTATTAAATAACTTAAAAACCCAAAAACAATAATTTTGGTACTCAAATTTTCCTTGTTTTTCTTATTTTGCAGGAAAATTACCTCCAGGTCTTTTTAAGGTCCTTAGGTATTTTATTTAGGGACTTTAGGCTTGGCTGGACAGTACCCCTTGTTTTTCTTACTGTTTGATTTTTAGAAAATAAAATACACATCAGAAAAATTCCAAAAATTCATCAAAAACATTAAAAAACATAAAAAACATAAAAATATTTTTGTTTGAATTTTTTCTTGAATTTTGATGCATTAAATAAATTGCCAAAGTGTGCTTGCTTTTGCTTTTCTTATTTTCTTCACATCTTAAAAATTCCAAAAAAAATTTAAAACAATTAAAAACCACTAAAAAATGTTTTCCCTTCTTCTCTGATTTTTGGACTACTTCGTAGGCTTTTTAGCCAATCCGTGCTCCTTGTGTTCGACCCTGGGTGCTATACCAGGTAAATCTCATAGCAGGACCGCTATTTGAGTGTTTGATTGATCTTTGATTTATTTAGTGGTTCATTTTTCTTGATTGACACATTCTGAGTGACTGAGGTCGCAACGACCTATCTTTCTGTACCTTCTACCTCTGTCGCTCGGGTTTTTTGTGCCATCAGATTGGATCTAGAGTGACTTTGTTTACAGATCACACCGCCATCAGGTACCTCATGGCAAAGAAGGATGCCAAGGCCAGACTGACTAGATGGATCCTTCTACTCCAGGAGTTCGACATTGAGATCAAGGATAAGCCTGGAGTCAAGAATGTGGTGGCGGATCATCTTTCCCGATTAGAGCAGCCTGAGGATTCTGAGCAGATTGATCCCATTCGAGATACCTTCCCAGATGAGGCGATCCTTGCTATCGCCTCACTCCCGTGGTATGCCGATATTGTGAACTTTCTCATTGCAGGGAAAGTCCCACAAGATTGGCCCAGGCAGAGGCTTGAGACCTTCCTTGCGAGGGCCAAGTCCTACCACTGGGAGGATCCCATCCTTTACCACGAAGGAGGGGATAGCGTCTAGCGTCGGTGTATTCCTCAGGAGGAACACCATAGCGTCCTCACTTACTGCCACAAGCTTGAGGCAGGAGGACATCATTCTGGGAGGAGAACGGCACAGAAAGTGCTCCAATCCGGCTTGTGGTGGCCTACCCTCTTCAAGGACTCGGATGAGTTCGTGAAGAGGTGTACTGACTGTCAGAGGATGGTCACTTGTGGACAGCGTGATATGATGCCGATGCAGCCCATTCACTTCTGTGAGGTTTTTGACGCATGGAGCATCGATTTCATGGGTCCATTCCCTAAGAGTCAGGGATTTGAGTACATTCTGTTGGCCGTTGATTATGTGAGTCGTTGGGTTGAGGCTATCCCCGCCCGAGCCGCTGATGCGAGGACAGTTTGCAGATTTTTGAGGAAGCATATCATCACGCGGTTCGGGGTTCCACGAGTTCTGATTTCTGATGGGGGGTCTCATTTCATCAACGACCAGGTAAAGGCCCTTGCTAGCGAGTTCAGCATAGATCATCGTGTTGCCACACCTTACCATCCACAGACGAATGGTCTAGCTGAGGTATCGAATAGGGAGATCAAGAATATTTTGCAGAAAGTCGTCCGCCCTGACCGAAAGAATTGGTCACAGCTTTTGGACTCGGTCTTGTGGGCATATAGGATGTCTTTCAAGACTCCATTGGGCACATCTCCCTTTCGCCTCGTATATGGCAAGCCGTGCCATTTACCTGTTGAGCTGAGGCACAAGTCACTTTGGGCAGTCACAGATATTCTTATGGATCCAGATGGTATGGGAGACCATAGAAGGGCAGAGTTAGCTGCCCTGGAGGAGCTTAGAGATGCAGCTTTCTCAAGCAGCCTACATTATAAGGAGAAAGTCAAGGAGTGGCATGATTCTCATATCAGCCACAAACATTTTGAGATTGGACAGAGAGTATGGCTGTTTGATGCGAGGCTTAGATTGTTTCCAGGGAAGCTACAGAGCAAATGGAAGGGACCCTATTTGGTCAGAAAGGTACACGACAATGGTAGCATTGATATATCCGAGTTGTCTTCTGAGAGTACCTTTCGAGTGAACGGCCAGCGGCTCAAGCCATTTCTAGATCATGAGCCGCGGGACGTTATTGTTGCCCCTATTCATTTTGCGTGAGATGTGGTCTCTTGACTCGCATCTTTTGCATCTCACGCCTGATTTTCACTGTTCCTCCGCCTGTATAGATCCAGTTGTCCATATCATTCTATTCTTTAGTCCCACATCCATTTTCTCATCTTATGATTATGCTATACTTAGGGTGTACTCTACCCTAAGTATAGGGGGGATGTCGGACCTGCGAGTATTCTTTTCATTCGTTCTGCTCCTGTTTTGCTGCCTATACTTAGGGATATTTTACCCTAAGTATAGGGGGGCAGATTCTGTATCTTCTTCACTCGGATTTCCCTTCATGTACAGCTTGTTATACTTAGGATTAGTTAATCCTAAGTATAGGGGGAAACCACCGAGCTCCTCTCATTCTATTCATTTATTCGTTCCTGTACTTAGCCATTCCTTTTCACTTCCCTTTTACTAAGCACGAGTTATGTCTTCTTCATCGCTCTTGATCACTCTGAGGACATCGTTCGAGCTAAGTATAGGGGGGTGTGTATATATTTCATATATACTTTAGCCATAACTCGTACTTTGTGTGAGTGTGTTAATAAATAAAATGGCTAAAAATCACAAAAATTTAAAAACTTTTCAGGTACATAAAATTCTTTTATCATGCACATACATAGCTAGTGTACAAAGTATTTTTGTAAAAATGATTTCAAAAATCTTTTGTGTAAAGCTTGTGTAAATATTTTTGTATCAAAATTATGTATATAGTACAAAATTTTTCCAAAATGTTTTGAAAATCAGAAGTTTGCAAAAATATTGTGTAAATTGTTGTAAATATCTTTTTGCAAACCTTGCACCTCATGCATCATTCATTCATGATTTCAAAACATTTTTGAAAAATTTTGCATGATTGTAAATATGTGTAAATAGCATCTTTTGTACATATATGTATATAGTTTTTCCTGGATGAGAGTTGACATTTAAACCAAGCCTGGAATTAAATTGAGAAATGGAGCTTGAAAAAGATCTCAATCCACTTAACTTCAAGAGGAACCTTATAGGATTTAGGGTTAAGGCTTTTCAGGTCCATAAGGACTTAATTCTTTGAGTCCACTAGGCTATGAGCATATGTCATCTTGATGAGCTTAAGTAGAACACTTAACAACACACGCATGACTCTTAGAGACAATGGCTTGACTTGCACCTGCACTTTACACATGGCTCTCCACAGATGAGGTGGTGAGGAGGCAGTTTCCTTTGGCTTGGGGTAGCATATGAGGGTAGTACTTCTAGGCGGAACCTCTCTTCTTCTTCTAGTGAAGGAAGTGCGCCTCAACTTGGTCTAGTGGTGATGAAGGCTAAAGACAGAAGCTGTGGGTTGCAATAAAGCTTCAAAAGAGGGATAGTCTACTGGCTCAAGAGGAAATTTCTTGTATATATGTTGCACCATGTAGATATGCTGTACAGAAGTCCTTGAAAAAAAATGCAAAAATGCAAAAAGAACCCCAAAAAAGTGGTGGGTCGGATTGAAAATTTAATAACCCCACCGGAGTGTATACAGTCAAATAAAGCAAAAGCTTATGGTATCCATGTTACATCTCATGAAGCTTGCAGCGGAAGACTTAGCTACACTGGCTAGGCTTCCAAAACTCTATACTTCTTCCCCCTCTTCTTGAGCCGGTTGCACTTGAAATTAGAAGGGAATACCCCGCTTCTCGAGGAAAGAGTTGCTAGACTGAGGCATTAGAGTTACCAGGTTGAGGGAGGCTGTTTCTTTATTACTTCTGAGGTGGGGAGCCACATATCACTTACACTGCATGGCAAGATTCATGGTCATTAGAGTTTGTGTATGTAGACTTGTTCTGATCTGGTTTATTGAGGAGTCTTGTCCATAGATTGGTGGAACTTAGAGGCTGTTAAGTTTTAAGCTTAAATCCAAATAAGGTTCCGACACATTAATAATCCAAAGATCTGATCGAGCTCCATATTTCAATTTAATGAAGGAAAGTTTAATAATCCAACCTTGATCCATGTACATCCTCTTTTTCTTTTCCTTTTTCTTTTTCTTTTTCTTTGTTTTTCACTTCTTTTTCAAATAAGTGTTTGCTAAGGGACTAGCAAAGTTAAGTATAGGGGGGTGATGAATACCCATTCATCACTCTTTATTCTTATATTTTAGCTACAAAATCCTTTGCAAATACATGTAGATATATGTAAATATCAATAATTACCAAAAGCATGCATTGTGTAAATACTTATAATTAGCATGTTTTTGTGCAAAAATAAAAGAATAAAGATGAAAAAGAAAAAGAGGGAAATATTTAGGATAAATATTGAGCAACCTAACCCAAGGGAGGGCTCAGCATGGGCCTGACCGCATAAAAGCCAAAGTAGAGGGAGATAGGGGCTCATGTGTAAATAAATTAAAATATATTTTCCTCACCCAAAAATATGCTTGTACATATTTTGTATATATTTAGAAACTATTAAAAACGAAATAAAAATCAAAAAATCAAAAATTCAAAAAAATGCCCTTTCACCATGTATATAGACCATGCTTCTACATGTATGTAACCTTGTAAATAAATTTATTTATTTTCAAAACTTTTTGTAAATATTTTATGTTATATGTTGTAAGTAAATAAAATAAAAAGAATCAAAACAAAAATCAAACAAAAATAACAAAATTAAAATTACAAAAATATATTGTACAAATGCCATGTATATAGTTGTACATAACTATTTATTTCATCTATGTATATAAATAATAAAAATAAAATAAAAATATCCTTTTATTCCTCATTTTATTCTATAAATAAATAAAATATAAAATGGGAATAAAATTGTATAAAAATAATAATTAAAAATCAAAAATCAAAAGCCTCCATATTGTATATATACCTATATAATGTAAATACCTCATTTTTATTTCCAAAAATTAATTAAAAATCACCAAAAAATAGAAAAAAATAAAAGAAAAATATTTCATGTTTTGGGTTTTTGCAAAATCGGCCATTTGCTGCCTTATTTTTGAGCTTCAAATCTTCTCCACGTGGCAGCTTCTGGTTGGTCCACGGAGATGTTGACCTCCGGTCAACTCCCTCCGCGGACCGTCCTCTCCCGCGGATCTCGCGCCCGACCCGATTTCTTCCCTTTTTCCGCGCTCGATCCGCTCGCCATCTCCGCAAACCCCGGGTCCTACTTCTTCTCCTTGCATCCGACATGCTCGTCGGAGCCCTTGCCTCGGGATCCGCGCTTCATGCTGCCCTACCCGACCAACCCTAGTCGGGTCGGCACCCATATAAATCTCGAGCTCCGCCACCAAATTCCGGCATCTTTGGCCATTTGCTTCGTTCCCCAGTGAGCTCCAGAGAGAGAGAGGTGACAGCTCGCTCCTCGACCTGTCGCAGCGAGGAGAGGAGGCGAAAGCCATCGATCCGGCGATTCTTCACCGCCGTGCTCCGCCCCGAGTTGGAGCTCGAGCCTCGGACATCGGCGATCCTTGAGGCGAAGACCCAGAGCTGCGCAAGCTCGACCACAGCCCATTCCTCCACCCAGGTAACCCCTTAGCTTCGCTATTTAGCCTAATTTCCATTTACCCCCAAATCGCGCCGCCGTCGTTTATCGTCGATTCCGACCATCTCCCGCACCCATCCGAACATCGGAATCCCCCATCACGTTCGCCTTTCCCTCGCGCACCTTCTCCGCCCATCCGTTCAACACAGCTCGCACAGGAGCTGGGATTCGAATCCCCTCGCCGTCGCTTCGCCGGGGTTCGCCCGCACCGACGCACAGACCACCTCCACGACACCTAACCGGGTCGAGGCATTTTGCCCTCGACCCGCGAAGCTCCTGAGCCTTTTTGCAGGACCAGAGGAGGCTATCTGAGGCCTCCCGACATTCAGACAGGAGCTTCTCCTCCGCCGACCTCGCCGGAGCCCTCCAGGGCTCGGCTGGGCCATCGGAGACCACCAGCAGCTGCGGAGCACCACGTCGGAGCTTCTCCGATCTTCAGGCGCAGCAGGGGAGGTCAGGAGCGTACGTACTGGGCCGGCGAACTTCGCCGGCCACCTGTTCTTCCTCGACCTTCAGGCACCGTTCGATCGCTCTCCAGCTCCAGTTTCAATCTGAGCCATCCGTTCCAGGAGCGTCAGGCACCGCACGATCAAAGGAGGAGTTGATCCAGACCGTTTGATCTTGAGATGAGGTGCAGTTGAGCAGTCACCGTCAGATCCTCCACGTGTCTTCGTCTCAGCCATCCGATCACGCCAAGGGTTATAGGAGCGAGGCGCCTCCGCCTCTCCACCGTCGGATCTACACGTGGCGCACGCTCCGCCCTTGGATCTTAAATAAGGGGTAATTGTCCTTAGGCCCCTCTGTTTTTAGTCTTTATTATTTAGTCCTGTAAATATAGAATGCAGTTGTTTAGTTTTTGGGATATTTGCATAGTGGACCTCGCACTTTAGTTTATTTGCATTTACACCCTTGTGCGTTGTATGCCACGTGCTTCGTCACGTGTTTATCTGGGTTATTTGCAATAGAGCCCCCTGTAGTTCTGGTTGTTAGTGAATGAATGAAGGTTTTATTCTATTTGCATTTATACCCCTGTGCGTGATTTATTTCTACATGTGCGTTATATTTTGGGTATTTTGCAGATAAGCCCCTGAACTTTTGGTACTTGTTACCAATAAGTCCTCGGAACTTATTTTTATCACATTTGGGTCCCTGAGTACCCCAGGCACGCGCGTGGCGCGTGTTTTGCTGGGTATTTTGCACCAGGACCCCTAGAACTTTGGGTATTTGCACTTTGGTCCCTGTGCACAGTGCCCTTTTGTCATTTTTGAATAAAATATCAAATCACCTCCAAATCCAACGAAAATTTGACACATGGCTCCTGCCATGGTGTAGGATTTTTGTAGATTTTTGAGGACATTTCTGATCTTGTTTGCTATTTTTAAAAATTCAAAAACATCTATTTTGGCACTGTTTAACTTGAAAAATCACAAAAAAATATAAAAACCTTCCTAAAAATTCTATAAAAATTTGGAACTGTTTCTTTTGTGTTTCTTGATTTTCTAGCCAATTTTGGCTATTTTTCACTGCTTAAAAACCATAAAAATATAAAAACCCTCAAAACCCCATAAAAATTCTATTAAATAACTTAAAAACCCAAAAACAATAATTTTGGTACTCAAATTTTCCTTGTTTTTCCTATTTTACAGGAAAATTACCTCCAGGTCTTTTTAAGGTCCTTAGGTATTTTATTTAGGGACTTTAGGCTTGGCTGGACAGTACCCCTTGTTTTTCTTACTGTTTGATTTTTAGAAAATAAAATACACATCAGAAAAATTCCAAAAATTCATCAAAAACATTAAAAAACATAAAAAACATAAAAATATTTTTGTTTGAATTTTTGCTTGAATTTTGATGCATTAAATAAATTGCCAAAGTGTGCTTGCTTTTGCTTTTCTTATTTTCTTCACATCTTAAAAATTCCAAAAAAAATTTTAAAACAATTAAAAACCACTAAAAAATGTTTTCCCTTCTTCTCTGATTTTTGGACTACTTCGTAGGCTTTTTAGCCAATCCGTGCTCCTTGTGTTCGACCCTGGGTGCTATACCAGGTAAATCTCATAGCAGGACCGCTATTTGAGTGTTTGATTGATCTTTGATTTATTTAGTGGTTCATTTTTCTTGATTGACACATTCTGAGTGACTGAGGTCGCAACGACCTATCTTTCTGTACCTTCTACCTCTGTCGCTCGGGTTTTTTGTGCCATCACCTGTCTATTAGATTAGCGTGGTATAGCGACCAGGGTCGGACTCAGGGAGCACGTGATGGCCTTGCGGCCTACGAAGTAGTCTAAAAAAGGAAAAAATAAAACAAAGGTCTTTTTGGTGGATTTTTAGTCTTTTTATAATTTTTTTGGATTTTTAATTAATGAAGAAAGTAAAGGAAGCAAATAAACAAGCCAATACACACAATTATTTATCTACTCCAAAATCACTCAAAAATTCAAATAAAAGTATTTTTATGTTTTTTATATTTTTTACTGTTTTTGGGTAATTTTTGGTATTTTCTGATTTTTATTGACTTTTATAAAAATCAAACAAGGCAAGAAAACAAGGGGACTATACAGCCAGGTGTCAAGGGCAAATTTAAAATGCAAATGGCCCTATTAACATCTAAAGGTAATTTTCCTGTAAAGAAGAAGACACAAGGAAAATTTAGGCACCAGAATTATTGTTTTTGGATTTTTCAATTAATTATTAGAATTTTTATAGGGTTTTTAGTGTTTTTCAATTTTTATAAGTTTTATAAAGTGAAAAATGACAAAAGTTGGTCAGAAAATCAAACAAAGCAAAACAAACACTACCTAATTTTTTTGTAATTTTTAGAGTGTTTTAATCTTTTTTGTGATTTTTAACGTTAGACAGTAAAGAAAATGCGTGTTTTTGTATTTTTAAAAATATCAAAAAGTGTCAAAAATGTCTCCAAAAATTACAGAAAATTTTACACCATGGAAGGAGCAATGTATCCAATTTTCATCAAATTTGGAGTTGATTTGCTATTTTTATTAAAATCAAACATGAGGGCACAATACACAGGGACATGTACGCAAATAGAAGAAGTTCTAGGGGTCCGGTGCAATTTTTCCAAGAAAACACGCACGAAGCGTGTGACTTGGGCACTCAGGGACCTAATTGCAAAGAAACTAAGGTTCCTGGACTATTAATAACATGTATTAAAAGTCCAGGGGCCTCAGTGTAAAATACCCACGAATTTCAACACATGTTCTGAAAAACCACGCACAGGGGCATATATGCAATTAATAAAAAGTTACGCTCATTCATTAACTCCCTGAAACTATGAGTCCATACATGCAAATAACCCAGATAAACACGTGTCGATGCACGTGATCCACTACAGGCAGGGGTATAAAAGCAAATACCAAATATGACAGGGTCCACTATGCAATTTACCAAGCACAAATAAAAGGTCTAAAATATTTACAGGACTATAGACGGACAACTAAGAAACTAAGGGCCTAAGATGATATTTACCCTTTATTAAGTCGGCCGTCGGATGAGCGCCACGTGGTGATCCATCGGCTCAGATGCGCTGGGGCTAACCCTCGACGATCGACGATCACGATCGAGCCTCCCAGATGATCGGACGGTCAGAGTTGCTCCTCAAATGGATGGTTGAGATGCGAACTGGAGCTGGAGGTGAATCGGACGGCAGGGGAGGGTCCTCGACGAACTGGGCTCCGGCGAACTTCGCCGGGCTCGTGCTGGCACTGGAGTCCTCCTCGAAGGCCACGGATGGTCGGAGAAGATGCGTGGAGGCCTTCCGCGTCGAATGCCACCCTCCGATGACGGCGAGGAGCTCTGGGGAGCTCCGGCGACGTCGGCAGAGGTCGAGCCGCTGCTGCTACGAGTTGGAGCCCTCAGATGAGCTCCTGGGAACCCGCAAAGGTGCGCAACAGACTTGCGGGTCGATGGCAAGTTGCCTCGACCCTGTAAGCGGGGGTGACGGTGGTCGGTGCGGCGGGGTGGTCGAGCTCCGGCGATGCGACGGCGGAGGAGCTCGAAAACCCCAGCTCCTGTGCGAGCTGGGTTGAGTGAATGGGCGGAGAACGTGCGTGGGAAGAAGGCGAACGTGATGGGGTAGTCTGATGATCAAGACGAAGGCGGAGATGGTCGGAATCGAAGATGAACGACGACGGCGAGATTTGGGCGTAATGCGAAATTAAAGAAAAGGAAAGGAAACTACGGCTACCTGGGCGGATGGGTCGACTGGGCATGAGCTCTGAAAGCTCTAGGTCGTTGCCTCGCGGGTCGTTGAGGCCCGAGGCTCGAGCTCTACCTTCAGGCAGAGCACGGCGGCGCTAAGACGCCGGATCTGAGGTCCGGACACCCTCTCCTCTCTGCGACACAACCAACGGCGAGATGTCACCTCGAGGATGGTAGTGGAGGTCCTGGGATGGTAAGGTGGGGAGCCAAAGATCGGGAAAATGGAGGTGGAACTCGAAATTTATACAGCCAGGGGTCCGGCTAAAGTCGATCGGGTAGGGCAGCTCAGAGCGCGGACCCCGAGGCGAGCATCCCGGCGACGGTGTAGGATCTGGCAAGAACAATTAGGACCCTGGGTTTGGGTGAGAGATGATCAGGTCTGGACGCTAAAATGTGGAGAAATCGAGTTGGGCGTCTAGGACCCGTGGGAAGTGGTCCACAGGGGGGAGTTGACCGGGCGGTCAACATCCCCATGGACCAATCAGGGAAGGCCATCTGGAAATGATTTGAATATTCATTTAAAAATAGCAAATGGCCGAATTAAAGAAAACTTAAAACATGAAAAATATTTGTTTTAATTTTTTCTATTTTTTGGTGTTTTTTAATTAATTTTTTAAAATAAAAATAAGGTATTTACATAATAGAGCTATATATAGGTATATACACAATATAGGTTTTTGATTTTTAATTTGTTATTTTTATACATTTTTATCCCCATTTTATATTTTATTTATTTATAACATAAAATTAGGGATAAAGGGGTATTTTTTTATTTTTTTATTTATATACAAGGATGAAATAAATAGACATATACATCTATATACGTGGTATATTTACAAGGTTCTTTTTTATTTTTAATTTTATTCTTTTTTATTTTTAATTTTATTCTTTTTTATTTTGTTTTTGTTTTAATGGTTTTTATTTTCTTTATCTACAACATAAAAGATAAAATATATACAAAATTTTTAGGGGTTTTAATTTATTTATTTATAGCGCTAAATAAATATATAGGTGGGTGTATGTACAAAGTGAATATGTACAAGTGATCTATTTTTATTTTCTTTTTTATTTTTCCATTTTTATCTTGATTTTGTATTTACAAATATTTACAAATATGTACAAGCCACTTTTATTCTATTTTTAGAGGAAAATATATTTATTGTATTTACAAGGATGTTTACACACATGAGCCCCTATCTCTCTCTACTTTGGCTTTTATGCGGTCAGGCCCATGCTGAGCCCTCCCTTGGGATTAGGTTGCTCAATATTTATTCTAAATATTTCCCTCTTTTTCTTTTTATTCTTTATTCTTTTATTTTTGCACAAAAATATGCTAATTATAACTTTTTACACAATGCATGCTTTTGGTAATTATTTGTATTTACAGACATATACATGCATTTGCAAAGGTTTTTGTAGCTAAAATATAAGAATAAAGAGTGATGAATGGGTATTCATCAGTCACTTTCATAGGTACCTCAGAAGGATCTCATAATGGAATTCATGACCATTGGAGAAAGACAAGGGAATATTCATTCATACAAGAGATTACTGTCGCTGGAGAAACCCATGGGAATATCCGTACCAGAGCTCATTGTCGTTGGAGGAGGAGGTTGAACAAAGTATTTCTCTTGAGAACTTGGAGAAACTCGGTCACTCAAACATATAGTGCCTCAAATATAGTCTCTACGGCAATCTGAATGGTAGAGTTTGAATTTGAACGGTAGAGCCTGAATCCCCTACATAATACTCCCCTTTGTCCCAAAAGGTTTGGTTTACCCTTTGCGGATGTCGAGTCTCCTCACCTGTTTTGCCCCACTTCTCTCTACTTTACATGACCCTCATCCGCCTCTATGTCGACGCACGTGCAAGGACCCTCCTCTACCTATGAATGTTAATACTAAGCCCCAACGACCCACCCCAAAGTTCTCTTCTTCCGCATTTTATATAATATTTGACAAAATCTCTACTATATATAATATTATATTAGATATTTGGGGCTCGGCGAGGTGGTTGCTCCTCGCCTGTGATTACAGAACGAAAACTCTGGCAGAACAAAGGACTACCGCTCCTCATTCCCTCATCCGGCCACCCGTTCTCTCACGACGACTGCAAATCCTCCCCGCATTCTTACCTCTCTCTTTGGTGGAAGAAAAGCCCTGACGCCCCCTCCCCCTGAAGATGGCTTTCCCTCCAGGTCAATCCCCTCCTTTCCTGCCGGTAGAAGTGGTGAAAGTTCTGGCAGTCCGGAATCCAAGGATTCTATTATGTCCTACTGCCATATAGAATTCATTCTTCTGGACACGCTTCTCGCCCTCAATGCAAAGATAGCCCCTTTCCTGATTGGTGGTCCACGTTCCGTGGGAAGCTTCTCCCGCTGTCAACTCTGCTCCCTTCCGCAGATAGCCTTTCTTCATCTTTCTATGGAAAGCCCTGGCAGAAGGATTCGCATGCCCTACTATATAATAAATAATCAGGGGAAAGATTTGAGCTTTCAATGGCTTGACGACGGGCGGGAAAGAAGTGGCCAACCCGCCCTGAGAAGGAAAGGGAAGAATCCTCTCTGTCGTGAGGCCTACTCGCCAAACGAAGCCCGCTGTGATCCCCCTTCCAAACCCCTAAACCACTCGCTTCGGCGGCACACTTCGCTTTGGTCCTCCGCCGTGAGTGAGTAGAAATATGCCCCATTTCCGCTAGATTGAGAATGGAAGCCTTATTGGATTAGGGTCTGACGCCCACCACCAAAGAAGCGTCGAAGCGAGCTCTAATATATAATAGCGGTAGGTGGATTGACCAAGATCCTATACTTGTCAAAAAAATATAGTGCTCGATCTAGTTGGGAGAAGAATCGAAGAAGGGGCCAATCTCATTTTTTATAACCTGACTTTCTTTCTCAGCTTTTCTCCTTTTTTTGAAGCCGTCTCTTCTCTTCTTTTTCCAGTTTCCACATTTTTATATGATTTTCTTTCATTAAAGAATCTCTCTCTTACAGAGTATCAACCCATTGGGATTAAGAATTGCAACAAATTTTTCTCCTCCCCCTACACCCCCACCCCCATTTTATTTCTAGCCCAATTTTGCTCTTTCTTTGGGCTCATTTCTCCTTTTTTTATTTTCGGAGTTGAGCCCTAGTTGGACCCTTACAAAATTTCAAATAAAAAAATTATAGAGTTAGGGGTCCCCTTCATAACCCAATTCGTAAAGACCACCGCCCACCCCATGGGGTTCTATGTCCTAGAGAAACCTCTTGGCACCACAACCCACAAAACATGGAGAAGAAGGATTGTGGGAAAAGGTGGATCGCTTGCGTTTCGGGGATCACATTCACTGGGCTCGGAGGGTTGGAGGATGTTGCGAATCGCGGAAGCACGCATAAATGAAATTAATCAAGAAAGCACTAAGACACGCGGATTTACAAATTTCACCCATAACTGGGCTATGTCCTTAGATGGCAGCGATCGATTTTCACTATGTGGAGAACGAAGAGAGTACAGAAGTTATTGAGAGCTCTAACTAAAGTGAGTTTATATACTACTCTAGTACAAACTGTTCTCGGAAATATACAGATCCTTATAACATAATACAAAGAGAAGCCCTTATAAAAAAAATTGCGAGACCCCCGCTTTCAATGTATCCCTTCATTTACATCAAGGTACACCGTAACCTTCTAAAGAAGCACGAGCTAAGAAATTTATAGGGGGGAGTGAGGAGAAGGACACATGTGGCTAGGGCTCTCAAGCGTGTTGCGGCCGATGGAAGCTAAGGTGTAGTCTGAGAGGAAGAGGAGAGCATCTCTCAGAAGTGAAGGTGGGATGGTAGGAAGGACCACATCATTTGTATCCATAAAACAAGAGAGAGAGAGACAGGTAGAAACGGTAAATGGTTTGTCGTTTCATGTCCTCTTTAGGAATTATTTTGTATTCATACCTCATAATGAGAATTACTTTCCATGGGAAGCCCCCACAAGGGAATTTCTCGTTGTAGACTTGGAAAAGAGAAAACTTTATCGCTAGGTGGTAGAACTACTCTAATCAGACATGCATTGTCTTGTATGTCTATTCACATGATGTTAGTGTATGAAATTCCCAAAGGGGTGCTTAAAAAGATGGAAAGTATCTTTTCCATTTGTTTGTGAGGAAATTTTAACTAAAAAAGGCAAAGCATTGGATTAGTTATGAATAAGTTTGAAAGCCATGTATTGGAAGGGGTCTGAATGTAAAAAGTTTACAAGAGACGATGGAAGACTTGAGAACAAATAAAAAGACATGGAAATGTGTAATTTAGAATTCCTTACGAGAGAATTTTATGAAATCCAGATATGAGGATATTAAAGCAAAAATATCATTGTACTCCATCAAGATGGAAGAAATTACAAGCTTGAAGTAATAGTTAAGACCTCACCTTCTCGTACGGCTCGAGACCCGAATATATAGTTGTGCTGCAAAAAAATTGAGATTAGATTTATACAAGGGTATGTACACATGGATTCAACCAATTACGGATATATATACATGTATCAGTCCGACGTCATATCGTCTATTTAAAATATATGAATATGAATATACTTTTTTTGTTCTCGATGGATAAAAAGTAGTATATACATAGGGATGGAATGGATAAAGATATTGAAGGTGTCTGTCCGCCTTCCTATCTATTTTAAATAAATTGAATTTTTTATATAAATGGTATATACATAGGGATGCAACGTTCAAAGATTAGTGGTGGTGATTTGAACGTTGCCTTGAAAAAAAATCAGAACATATACCTTTGTTTTTAGAGAGATTCGGCAATCAGAATTCCATAACTTAAACATCTTTGATCTTGTGGCAACTAATAGTCCGTCGTCAAAAAAAATGTATCTTAAAATTTTGTTATTTTCCCAACTTAATCACAATTAGAAATAAAATAATGTACTATGAAATGTTTATTGTTCTATATTTTATGCGATATTTATTGCTAAGATAGCAACAGTGATTATGAAGTAAACAAAAGGATACTGTACTTTTAATAGTTTTACGCCATGACCCTTATAAAATTATCCAATTACATCATAGCTCCTACCATTTTTGCAATTAAACCTCATTTGTTATAAATTACATTGTGACTCATGTAATCATACTAACTCACACACGACAACCCTCGAGTATCATGTATTCAAGAAAGAAAGCAAGAAACATTGATACGCGTAAACTGAAAAGGGTGAACATTGCTTGGCACCTTTGGAATGAATATTTGAATTGAACAAATAACAGAAGCATGTATAGTGTGTGTGTACACACACACGAGTCTCCATGAAGAAATTGGAGTCTGATATGGAATTGGTAAAACCTTCATCAGATCTAAACACTACAATAATAATGCTGAAAGATTGTTAAAGAGAATCATGAGATTTATCATAAAAGAAACTCATATGGGATCTACACACGACAGTAATAATACTGAAAGATTGTTAAAGAGAATCATGATATTTATTATAAAAGAAACTCAGATGGGATCTAAACACACGACAGTAATAAGAAGCCTTCATCACTTACTTGAACAGACAGAAGCCGCCTTCTTCTTCCTCCTCCTCTTGTTCTTCTACTGATGATGCTCGCATATCCTCCAAAACCACCTCCTCCTCTTTTTAAATTGCTCTCCCCAAACCTTAATCGGAAACGGCTTGAGGTCCCTCTCTGAAAATGGATCTCCGTCAGCTCCCTCCCTCGTGCCCATGCAGAGGGCGTTCCCACTGCTTTCGGTCTAGTTAAGTAAAGCTAAACCTATACACCCAGGTCACCGTAATCAGAGCTATACCATAGTCTGCTCAGAATAAAGCATTTATGATGGCAACATATATATTACTCCCCTGCGTTGTTTTCAAGTCCCACGAAAACGACGCTCCTTTGTGGATATCTCAAAGTAAAAAGCTTACATTAAATAGTCCAAAACAAAAATAATTAATAAGAAAATAGATAAATTAATAAACATGCATTTAAATAACTAAAAATAAAATAAAGGAACATCAGATATTATAAAAAATGTATGAATATTAAACGTTACCCACAAACTATGTATACACATACAATAGATTTTAGCAACCACAACAGTACAAATGTATATTAGTAATGTACGTGTGCACTTATATGCGCGCGTACGCATGTGCCTTCATGCCGTGTGTCTGCATGTGTGTGATTGGCCTTTTTATTGAAGAAACAAGGGAAGAAGGAATTACAACACTTGGAAGGAGGGGAATACTTGAGAAACTCTTGTGGTGATAGTAGATATGTTGTGCTTCTTATTATTGTATTATAATTGTTATCAAATGAGGATCTCATGGGTGATATTTATAGGACATTAAAGAGGATGGAGATATTTTAGAAGAGAGATCTAGGATCCTCTTCCATACTCTTCCTTACGTGGAAATATCTAGATATTTTGGTAGGAGGTGGAGAAATATCTAGATATTTTCTCCACATCTTTCTTTTCTAGAATCTTCTTCCAAGTACTCCATATGTGGATGAAGGATAGTGTGCCCACATGTTCTCATGTGGGTGGAGGTTGCATGCGCCATGTGTATAAGGGCGTATTGTAATAATAATACTTCAAGGGTAAATTACAAATTATATTTCGACAAGGTTATGCTAATGTCAAGCTTTAGGGTCGACCTATGGCCCATTAATGATAGGATTGAAGCCTCATATAATATGGATCAAATAGTATTTGTTACCGGATCTGGAATACTTTGTTGGATATCCATGGCTTTAGAGTTGTCCGGTATGTATCGGAGCGGGTACCCATCTATCCTACTAACCATACACACCTGATTATTCCCCTATTCCTGATGTGCCTTCCCCTACCTGAAGAGGTAACAGTGTGTTTGAGCTTTGATCGAAAGTTCAATCTAAATTATTCTGACTACGGAAGAGCTTATAATATATGTTGATGTTGTATGTACTCAAATGCAAAACAATGGGAGTCTGTTTCTTCTATTTTACTTCTCCATTGACACTATCCGTTTTTAGAGATATCTGGGGCTTTTGAACCTTGGTACATGGTGCTGAAGGACACTGCCTTCATGATTTTCTTGTTTTTTGTTTCATCCAAAGATGAAACCAGAGGTGTTTGGTCTTGCATCTGAGTTAGGGGTACTGCATGGAAATCCATCGAACTCTAATCTGCAGAGGTAACTTCTTTTGCTTGATTTTTTATGTTGTTGGTATTACGCATGTAAATAACTTAAATAAGAGAGATTCTATGAGACCACGGCACTGGTTATTGTGATTATGACGGTAAGGGAGGAGGTGGTTCTGGATCACAATGCTCATGGAAATGAAGCTCACTGACTTCTTCCATGTGTCGATGTAGTATCTAGTTATCGCTATATACTAGTTGAATGCCCGCGCTTCGCTGCAGGTGTCTAGTAACATGATTTTTTTCTTGGATTCTATATTTAAAACTACCAACATATTTTTTCCCTAGATTTTATATTTAAAACTATCTTTTATCCTAACACATTGATCAAAATAGCGTCAATATGCAATTCATACTAAAATTGTTTAATGAATAAATAATTAAAAGTCTAGTGTTGCATTTGAAAATAGAATGGTTTAAGAGATTTCATATATGCATATCTCCTTTTTAAAATAGACAGGGAAACACAAATACCCATGACTATTTTTTAAATTATAATTGAACAAAAAATTGTTGAATTCCTATCGTAATATAATTCTTGTTAATAATACATGTATGCATATTGTAAAGAAGTAATTTTTACTCATTAAAAAGTTAGGCCATAATAATTTACATTGTTGTTCATTGTATGCTTATAATATGTTACACAGTCGTTACATGAAGCATCTTCTTCAAATAGTTATACCGATTAATTAAATTATGGACATGCATCTATAATTGGTAAACTAAATTCTATTGGTTTGAAATATTAATAGTGAGATTGTGGAGGATATCCATAATTTCGCATATTGTTAAACTTGAAGAACACAATCCAATGTTGATTGTTTAATAAATTCAAACATTGTTTCGAGATACATGTAATTTAAATTTGCATTTGTTTACACCAATTTTAGGTGTATATTATTACAATGCTATTTTAAAATATACATATGTAACAGAATTCCTTAAAATGTTCTTCAATGTAAGCACACACCATATAATTTACATAAATACAATCAAAACATATGATTTAGTGTAAAATATACAGAAAATGATTTTTTTTGGTTTCTATGAGGTGCGTCCCTTTGAGATATCGCAATATAAGTTATGCCCCTTCCTTTTTTAGAATATTAGTTGTGCCCCTATGTTCTTGTAAATTTACAATCTTGCCCTTTTGTTAAAATAAAGTAGGGACATAAATGTTATCACAAAAGGGCAGAAATGTGAATTTTGCAAGAAGGTAGTGACACAACTGATATTCCAAAGGAAGGTGCATAATAAATATTGTAATATCTCATAGGGGCACAACTGATAAAAACCCTATTTTTCATTTTTTTAGATAAAAACCACAAAAAATATTCTTCTACTTTTGAACAAATGCAACAAAACTAATAAATATAATATTTATTAATGAAGTAACTTAAAATAAAGTATTTAATGAAATTTTACAAATGAATTGTTTTTTTTGAGTTTATTTTGCACTTGAATGTTTTTGTGAAATAAATATAGATATAAATATATAATGGTCAACCAATATTATAAACCAATATTATTTTACATAAATGAATATGAAGAGAGATTATGTGAATATGTTGTGTCGGTTATATATTGCATTTACATATTTTCATGCGATAAATATAGGTAAATATATAATATTAAAATAACATTATTTACGACATTACTTTAATTGTAGGGAGAGAATTTTCAATGAGTGTGTTAATTGTAGGGAGTTTGTGTATGTGTATTATTAGATGATATACATCTAAATATAGAAACATGATAGAGAGGGAAATTCAAGAGAGAGAAATGCAAGAGATGGACCCTGATGTATAGAATGGGAGAAGAAAAGAAAGTGGACGGAGAGAGAAGGCCATGAGACGTTTGAGGATAAGAGGGAAGGAGAGAGAAAAGAGAGGGGAGAGGAGGGAGGAATCAGGAGAAAAGATAGAAATATTTGTAAGAGTTCCACGTGTCAATTTGAGAGAAAGCTGGGTAAAACCCAGCTTTAGTATAGGTTATAGATGAGAAGATATTGTAAAGGACACTAAGTAAATGATGATCTTGATATCATTTATTGTCATTAATTCTATAATTTGTTGTGGGTTTCTACAGTTTCATCTACAAATAAAAATGATCTTCAGCCGAAATGGGTTTGTCATTGATAGGAGGCACAACGAAAGGGTTATACTAATGAGAAAAAGGACTTTGCTAGTTGAAACACATTACGAATTCTATAGAACCCTCACAAACTATCAAGACCATAATTTATGATAAGCCCAAGGAATTGCACTCGAGTGGATCTTCATTGGCAAGCGTCGTTTGTACTATTATACGCACTATGAAATGTTAGAAATGTCCGTCGCAGCCAACCAAACAATGGTGGTACTGAGGAACCCATAAGCATCAGATGTTACGCATTTAAATCGTCATCTTTGCATCTGGAAAATGCGCCGCCCTCGGGTTGTTTGTGTCTTAAATCATTATAAATAAAAAATAGGTCAAGTCTTCCAGGGCCATTTTTTTATAGATAAAATGCATGCATCTAGAATGAAACTTGCTTTCCAATTAAACCAAAAAAATATTCCTGTGTTCTTGTTACAGAACATAAGAGGAACATGAGATGAAACGGATATAGAGTGGAAGACTCACCTCGAGATGTGGAAGAGATCGGGAGAGAGAGAGTTGAGTTGGGGGACAGGTGCTTGTGCTCCTGCAACCTCACTTGTAACTATGGGTTTTGACAGGTGTGGATCTGTTGCGGAGAAGGTGATGAAAAATGTGAGCAGCGGTAGTAATAAATGGATCATGGATGTGAGGGGCTCCCTGGAATGCAAATTAGAAAGCCATGGGTGAGTTCCAATGTGTGTAGGGGCTTTGTTCCGGGGAGGACAGCTACCGTGGTAGGGGCTTTCTGCTTTTGTCCCGGCGGATGACGGCTGCCGTGCCGAGGCGGAGGAAGCACCGTTAAGTTGTGACGTGGATGGGCGTATCCTTTCGACGACGGCATTTAAAAATAAGTGAGACCGGAGTGGCAGTTGGCAAGTGGCAATTCAACGAAAAAATTGTTGTTATAGGAATCTTTAACAATAAATATGATATTCGTTGCTAATTATAAGTACAAAATATGATTTGACGACGAATTATATTCTTGTTGTAATATGTATAGAATAAATGTCGCTATGAGCCGTCGCTAATCTATACTAAATATAAAAAATTAATTTCAACAAATAATATCATGACCAAGTTTAAAACAATATCACTATAGAACCTTTTTCGTTGTAGTGCACCAAACATGTTAGGAAAACCTCACATTTCCAATACGGAGAGCTTTATTAGCATATATATGAGGGGTATGTGTGGAGTAAGGATGAAAAATGGTCGGATACGAATATGAATATAGTTATAATCATATCATTATTCATTTTAAAATACTGAATACGAATGCGGATACGAATATTGACGAATGTGAAAAATGCCCGAATGAAAAACGTGAAGATAGGTATAATTATACAAGGGTATGTGCACATGGATTCAATCAATTACGTATATGCATGTAACAAGTCCGACGTCATATCGTCTATTTAAAATATATGATGAATATGGATATATGTTTTTTGATCTCGATGGGTAAAAAGTGATATATACATAGGGATGCAATGGATAAAGATATTGAAGGTGTTTGTCCGCCTTCCTATCTATTTTAAAAGAATTGAATTTTTGTTTATAAATGGGTAAAACTATGGGATATACAGAGGGATACAATCAAACACATACGCTTGTATCACTGCACCATCGTATCATTTTTAAAGAAATATGATGAGTGTGTGCACACGCATGTGATCTTGCGTGTGTGCATGCATACATCCATGTGTGCGAGCAGATGCGAGCGTATGTAGTCATGAGAGTGCGTATGCGCACACGTGGGCATGCAGGTGAGTACTTGTGCATATACAAACATAATCTACACTGTGATATAACAAATTGTCATTGAATACATTGACACTGTCGAAAAGTTTGCATCAATATTCTCCCAGAGCTTAATTACCCACGTAAAACCCAACCACTAGCAACCAATGGCAGCATGAAAAAGAACATGGATCAAGGGAAAAATAAAGAACTCACCGTGACCTAGAGATGGGAGAAGCAGACTTCAATCCACAGCGAATGGAAATAGAGCAAAAGGTATGTCACACACGTACGAGGAGCAAAGAATGAAGTTGGGGCAAATGACGAAGAAAATGGATGATGAAGAACATGGAGGAATTGAGAGGGACGGATAGCTGATTTGCCATTTCCAAACCATCGACAATGACCTCGAAGGCATCACAAAAGCTGCCATTTATTTCTATTAACATCATTGCCTACGAATAATGCACGTCATGCTATCGTGAGCAGCATGCAACCCTCATGCCTTGTCTAGTACTAAATAATGGACGTCCTGAAGAGTTTTTTTTCTTTTTTGTGATTTTGGAACTCTTTTGATGCTTCTGTTCCTTAACTTATGACAACTAACTCTACGAAAATCGTTAACATAAACGTTTACAAATTCATATTTAATTAAAGATTTATCTTTTGTTATGATCGAAAATCATTCCATTACAATCACAACATGGTCAAGTGAATGGTATCAGACTACGTAAATAAGCCGATAATTTTTCATTTTGTAAAGCTTCAAACATCACTGAAATTTCATTCTCAAACGATTGATCATCAAAGATTTGTGGTGGTGATTTGAACGTTGCCTTGAAAAAAGTCCACTATATATACTTTTTGTTTTTTGAGAGATTCGGCAATCAGAATTCCATAACTTAAACATCTTTGATCTTGTGGCAACTAATAGTCCATCGTCAAAAAATTTTGTATCTTAAATTTTAGTTATTTTCCCAACTTAATCACAATTAGAAATAAAATAATGTACTATGAAATGTTTATTGTTCTATATTTTATGTGATATTTGTTGCTAAGATAGCAACAGTGATTATGAAGTAGAAAAAAGGATGTCTAGCATAAATACCATGGTTCAAAAATCAGACCGACCGGTCGGATCGGTTGGACCGGGAAATCGGTCCTGACCCGGTCGGTTCGGCCGGTTCTTTGTAATTAATTTCAAAAAATAAAAAATAAAAAATCGGGTCCGACCAGTGGTCTGACCGGATTGACCCAGATTGACCCAGTTTTGATGGTTTGGTAATTTTCAAAAATAAAGGTTTAAATATTGAAATAATGGGGTTTTTATTATGTATGCCCTTCTTAACTTCTGTGATATAAGATGTGTCCCTCTCTTTTTTGGAATATACATTATGGCAATACTTTCTTAGAGTAATTTCTTGAAACAAATATAAATAAATGATTACAATATTATATTCACATATAATTCTAGAAAATACGACTAACTTTATAGAGTTTTAATCGAAATAGGCAATCATGTTATACCATTTAAAGATTGGAAATTTCTAACGATTAATTCATTGATATATAAAAACATACTTACATATATGTATCTGATTTTATTGGTTCTAAAAACCGGTTCAACCGGTCTGACCAGTAAATTAAGTTCGGTCTGATTTTTTCTGAGTTGATAAGAATGATGACGTCATGCTGACGTCATCACTGGTCCGACCGGTTTGGACCGACGGTTCGACCAGGTTAGACCAAACCGAAGACTAACCGGTTCAACGTACGATCCTATTTTTAAAACCTTGACAAATACTGTGTACTTTTAATAGCTTTACACCATGACCCTTATAATATTATCCAATTACATCATAGCTCCTACCATTTCTGTCATTAAACCTCAGTTCTTGTAAATTACATTGTGACTCATGTAATCACACTAACTCTCACACGACAACCCTCGACAAGAGCATGGATTAAATAAAGTAAGATTATAGGATCATGATGCTTAAATATTTTCCTTTTTCTAAAACAACCAGCATTAGAGAAACTTCCGTATGAAATGATATGAATTGTTATGTATCTAATTTTGAACTATACAGCAACAAATTTTCAAAAAATATCGACAGTAATAAGACTAAGTTTTAAAGTAAAAAAAATAACACTAATAATGTTATATAATTTAGCAAGCAGAAGTGATCAAATTAGATAGTAGTCCCACAATTAACAAAAAATAATCAGATAAACAGACTTTAAATCCTTAGAGGGCAAGGAGATGCTCAAGAAGGGCGATCCCTTCCTATCAAATTGTTTATTCAATTCTTTTATACATAGACACACACACAAGAAATCATACACATCGATATTGACTCAATCTATTCATATCTATTAACACCAAGGTTTTAAAAATCAGTCCAGACATTGAATCAGTAAATCTTTGGTTTGGTCTAATCGGGTCGGACCGTCGATCCAAACCGATCGGACCGGTAATGATGTCAGCATGACATCATCATTCATATCGACTCGGAAAAAAATCGGATCATGCTTAATTTACTGGTCAGACCGATCGAATCAGTTTTTTGAACCAATAAAACCTGATACATATATGTAAGTTTGTATTTATATATCAATGAAATATTAGTTTAAAATGTCAAATCTTTAAATAGAATAACATGATTGTCTATTTCGAGTAAAACTCTAAAAAAGTTAGTCACATTTTCTAGAATTATATATGAATATAATATTTTAATCATTTATTTATGATTGCGGCTAGAAAATTACTCTAAAAATATTATTGGCACAACTTATATTCCAAAAAAAGAGGGATATATCTTATATCGCAAAAGTTAAGGGCGCAGTGATAAAAAACTCATTATTTCATTACTTAAACCTTTATTTTTTGAAACCATCAAAACTAGATCAACCCGATCCGTCCATTCGGATCAACCCGATCCGACCACTGGCCATGCCTGATTTTTTATTTTTTTTATTTTTTTAAATTAATCACAAAAAATCGACCGAACCGACCGGGTCGAGGCCGGTTTCTGGTCCAACCGAACCGACCGGCCGATCTGGTCCGATTTTTTAAACCCTGACTAACACACTTATTGTTTATTCAATTCTTTTATTCTTTCTAACTATTTATTTAATGATTTTTACATTCATAAATTTGAGTAATTTCGTAATTACAATCATAATCCTGCATAATCGTGAATTACATTAGAAACTCCAGATAATCACTCCATCACACCCATAACCTTACATTTAATTTTCCCGTTAACCCAACCGCATCAATGGATTAATCTAACCTATAATCTATCCAACGACTTTGAGAAAATTTTAAAAAAAAATAAAAAAATCCCTTCCTTCTCCCACACCCGACACCCTCCCTCCCACACCTCCGCCACTGCCCTCCCTCCCCCACCTTCGCCCTAGCCTCCAAACTCCTCTAGGTTGTCGCCCCTCCGCCTCTGTCCTCCTCCTCGCTGATCACCTCTCCCTCCCCTTGTTCCTCCTCCATCTCGCTCCACCCCCACCGACCCCTCCCATTCTTCATTCATCCCCTCGCCCCTTCCCTTATAATGAAAGAGGGCAAAGAAGGAGCAGCAGTGGCGAAGGCAGAGGCGGCCACGATGACCCACTGTTCAAGGAGGCCACGGTGTTCAACTCCGAGCGCAGGCGCCTGGCCCAGAGCTTCGAGTACAGCTACGACGACTTCATCCCCTTCCTGCGGCCCTTCTTAAGAGGATACCTCAACAAGTGCAGGGATAATTTTCATTCTTCCTCCTTCATCTTCCATAGCTTCTTTTCTATTGCATGGAGCGCTTCGTAGGTCCTTATTTTCATTGAAGGTTTTAATGGATAATGATGCATACCTTGATGTGAACTTTGTCATCATATCTATTTGTGAGCCTTCCTACATGGCAATGGCAAGTGACCTTACGATGGCTTAGGTGTATCGAGTACCATCAGGAACTTTCAATTCACTGACGCGAGCTGCAGATTCATCAATCCGTCGGAATACTTGAAACTCTCGATCAAAACACACGATTATTGTTATAGGGTCAAAGATACGGTCGACAAGCATGAGGAGCGGCTAGCCTTAATTTGTTTATGGAGGACATGGAGATTGCAAAAGTTAAGGATTGATCATGAAATCGCGACGAAAATAATTCGTTAGTAGGAGATATAAAGAGGTGTGATGTAAGTGGGCCAAAATATCAGGGGTCCTGGTAAAAAATTTCCTCGAATAAAAGGCAATGGTTGGTTGCTGATGGTCTTTTAGTCCAAGTAGGTAACACGTTGAGAACAGTTCATCTGAGTTAATTATAGGTGAATAGGCTCTAATCTAAGGAATAGTCCCCAACCACTCCGACCTAAGTATAGATACAATTAAATATAAAACATAGTTTAGTTGGTTACACTCTTTGAACTTCTCCACACTTTGAGAGGTTTCTACTCTTGATCAGTTTTAGCTAATATATAGGACCACATCTTGATAAGTTTATGTGCACGTCAAACATGAGAATAAATGGGAACAAGTTTCCTCTATAAAGGGTTTATTGCAATGGAGCGTATACCATGCATTAAATTCTTGATTTGTCATCATCGATCGATCACTAGTTGTTACTTTATCTGATGAAGACTCCTTCTCTATGCCCCACGCCATCATCGTCGTCAGCCACCAAAAGCAGCTCCACTGCACTCTCGAGAACGAAGGAGAATCAAACCATACCCGTGCGCATCGCCTGATCAACAATATCGAATTTCAGATCTTGAACGTGCCGACCACAACCCCTTCCACCGGTCTGAGAGATAGAGGTCTGATCGAGTTTGAGTTCTCTGAAGACATGGTACCTTTTGCAAATATGGTTGAGTTCAAGGACAAAATGTTAAAATTTCATAAATTCAGTCAAAGATAACGACTAGAATAGATGGCAGCTAACACGTGGTTATTTCATGTAAGGGTTAACAACTATTCGAGGTTTTGGGTGTAGCTATCGATTATCAATGGTTATGTATGTAATTAAGAATGTGTATAGGATTATGGGTGTAAATATCCCAAAAAAATATGAACAAAATTTGAAATAAAAAGAGAGAGCAAGGCTAACCATATCGTAAAATTATCAAGTCAACCACATATCATCTCTTCATCTTCTATGAACTCTTCTACTCAATAGACCTATCTTGCAGTAAGTGCTTCTCTTATATTGTCTTCATGTACACCTCACTAATATTGGAACTTGAGACAAGTTGCCTCTACCAAATAAGTCTTAACCGAAACACTATACAAGTAAAATATTGTTTTGCTAATTTTTTATGAAGTTCGAGCTTGTAAAAATACTTGGAGCCCCCATTCCAGGCATTTTTCGATTTCATGTATTAGAGCTAAAAGGTTTGTGGATGAAAGCACTTGATCAGTTTAGTTTATTTGATATTTGAGACTATACTCGAATTTTGTGACATTACCAATGCTAAGTGTTACTCGATTCAAGTCGAGCAAGTTCCTATATCAACTCATGCCTTGAAGACAATTGAGATGATCAAGCACTGTAGGAAGAGACTCATTTCCACTCTCAAACTTTATGAAATGAAGGGTGAATTTCCATGACCTTTAGAGGCCATTGCTTCCCTATATGTAAATATTAGAACATTGAAATCCTTCTTTTTCAATACATTTGCTAGGAATCAGCAAACCATAAGGAGGTATTTGTTTGGGGAATAGCCTCAAGACTTAAGGCATTTTTTCCTTCCCTCTCTTTCACCGTACTGCTATTACTCTCTGCGCGTCTCTCTCTACCTTTATTCTACCTTACCTATCATTATTTCAGCTTATTCTTAACCTTGCAGCCGAACATGAATAATTCCTTATTGCAGCTTATTCCTTAGACTTAATCATGCTTATTCCCAAACCGAATGCATCCTAAGCGTGGGAGTGTGATGAATCTTGAATTAATTACATGATTATACCAAATTGAACTAGTCCATAAACTAAAATACCTTATATATGTTAAATAACAAAATCGAGAGAAGCGCATTACATGCATTATAAGTCATGTATTTTTTCCATCAAGATTCGTCCTCATGTGTAATGGGAATATGTCTCATACAATCCGAATTTAGTGTGCATTTGAAGGTGCGACCATTCTTAACAAAAGGTTGCCCTAAAACAATCCTTCACTTTCCCAAAATTGCAATATTCCAACTTCTTTTCATGTGGTGAGCATCCACATGAAATCTTCATCATATCTAAATACACACTTGGTATGTTCTGGACGACTCCGACATGAGCACACATGATCTAAATATTCCAAGTCTTGAAGCGATATTTACTACACCTTTCTCTTGAGCATGCTAGCAAGTCTCCCTTATATACTATGATGGAATCGTATTGGTCTAAGTTTAAATTGCATACCTTCATCATCATCGTCGTCGTCATCATCATCATCATCATCTTCTTCTTCTTCTTCTTCTTCTACCCTTTCTCCTGTCTCAGACTATCAGCAACCTTATGTGCATCTTTATCATAATAGAAGAAACCAAAAGGAGCTCATGACTTAGATCGACCTCTGAAAACCATCTACCTTGATCTAGAACAATTGAACTTTCCATGGATATAGAACAATGAAGCAACCGCCTCATCTAGTGTGATGGTGTCATTTCCATAGAGCAACATTATCATTATATGATTATATGGATATAGAAGAGAACTCACCAAGATCAACACTTTAACGTCCTCGTCCTTAAAGAGAGATTCTCTATTATCATTCTTTTCCTCAAGTATGAGCACTTCCACCATGATCTTCTTTAAATCATCCAAGTGCATGTTCAACTTTGTCCTGTTGGTCGTTTTTAAATAATACAACTTATTTAGCAATAACATGGTTGTTAAATATTGTGACTTGATCATCCCTCTAGCTTTTTACGTACAGACTTTTGTTTGATAATTCAGGCTGATGACTTCACTAAAAGTTATGTCTACCAAGAAAATTTATATTGTTTGTGAGATCCTTCATCTCCCTTCATTCTTCCTCCTTCATCTTCCCTAGATTCTTTTCTATTGCATGGAGTGTTTTCATAGATCCTTTCATTGAATATTTTAATGGATAATGGTGCATACCCTGATGTGAACTTTCCCATCATATTTGCTGGTGAGCCTTCCTGCAATATCTCGTTGCTAACTGTCAAGCATACAATATCGTAATTTCCTATACTTAATGTCAAATCTTGATCTGAACCACTTCTCTATACATGAAATCCCACTAAGATACTAGACACTATGATGTCGGTCACTCTGATACCAATTTGACATTTTCATTCTTTTAATGTATATACATTGTTTGACACCATTGTCCATCACATTACCTTGTTTTTTTTGTTCATATCTCCCTTTTAGAATCCTCTCTGATGGTAACTTGATGCCTTCACGACTTGATCCCTACCATGACAAAAAGGTCTAATATAGTAAGGGCATCCATGAGTCTATGAAAAGAATTAATGAAAACTTGTTGGGGAAGAAAATTTTATTTGTTGCCTACTGTATTGACATGAGGTTATCTCTCAAGATTATTTTTCTCTCATTTTAAAATTAATTAGGAATTTTAATTAAGAAAGGGAAATTTGGGTTTGGTATCGTTACTTAAAGCATTTAAGGGAGTTTTAGTAAAAATATGATCTTTCTTCTTATAAATAAATTGGCCTTTATTACAAAGTTGAACTCCCTTTTTAATCTTCTCGTGATCAAGTAGGGAACTCGTATAATTGATCAAATTAAATAATCTCATCGATCACTAAATTAATCTACTCCTAGACGATATTTCAATGTTAATCAATAAAAAATAGTTTGATCGATCATTCTTTTGCACATTATTCTCGTCAACTTGCATCATTTTCAAAACAAAAAGAAACAATCTTTGGTTCATCTTCCTTTTACACATGAAAAGGTATGTTTTGATCAATAGTATATTAGTGAACCAATTCCGTAGGTCATTTTTTTTAAGAAAAATCAATTATTTTATTGAAAAGCCATATTTAGTTTCCTAAATCATTTGCAACCTATTGGTACTATTTTTGCTCCTATTATGTTTGCATATCATTGGGGAAATAGAGCAATCGTGCGACAACAATCTCTTGCACACATATTTTTACAAATACATATACACCTACAAAAAATGCAAAAAATACATAATATTTCTTATTGATTTTGGTGTATCCTCATAATGTAAACATCTCGTCTTATTGATTGTGATGGTATCCTCTTAGTCTAATTAATTCAAAATTTGGATACTTCTATCTCTTTCTCACATCTCAGACTATCAACATTCTTGTGATCTTCGTAATTGCAATGGAAGCATTTGATGAGATATTGCAACGTCGTCTGCCTTTAACCTTAAGGAGTCGTCCGGTTTGAGGAATAAGGGAAATGAATATGTAGAGATAATAAAGCATAGCACACTATTTTTCAGTTTGATTGGAGGGAGCGGATAAGGAGAAATAAGGAGAGATAAGTGGTAGTTATTTGTTATTCTCTGCTCGGTAGGAGGGGGAGGAAAATGTTGACCTTCCATGAAGGGAGAGGAATAGGACAGATATCCCTTGTTATTCTTCAAACGAACAACCCTAAGTTTCATTGATCTATATACATTGAAAGACAATATAAAAGGTTCAAGTGTTTGGGATAAATACCAAGAAGGATATTTTAGGACATGAATTTCACTATTATAACACTTTGTCGATTATAAATAGATGATATCTGTAAGGTTAATTTTATCATTTTCATGTGAAAAAATTAAAGCTTTATACTGATAAAGTGTTAGTTATATAATTCAAGTTTTAAAATGTCACAACTATATTATCATAACCATTTTCCATTATATCTCCAAATTTTAAGGACAATTATTGAATTTTTCCTATAATAAATGCAAAGGTATGAGGACCCATAGCAAAAGATAAGATCCTTCAGACAAGAGGAGACGTTTCAACCTATCCTTTGTGGAATCATTGAATGAAAATATATCTAAAAAGCTATGTATTGTCCTATAGTGCTAGTTGCAACTTGCTTTAATTATTTAATATATCTAGGTCGTTGATCTAATCTCTGTATATGTTTTTTTAATCAATTGATTAGTCTAGAAATTAACTATAATATATTGAAGGACATGATTATTTAGTTGTCTATTAAAGGATCCATCCACCATGCTTGGCATGAACAAGTTGGATTACATGATCATATGAGAGCTAATTGATAACTATAGTTCAATAGGTAAAAATGATTTCGGACATCCGAGATAATATTGGTATTTATTCTGCACTTGAGGTGTCGTTTTGAATTACGAAGTCCCATTTCAGCACCTGAAATATAATTGAACCTTAAGATATCAATTCTACGTCTCGCATGTGTTGAAATATTCATATTCCTTTAATATGGATTTTGGTTGTTACTATTTTAATTATTACTATTATTATTTAATAATTATCTTTAAAAAAGCATCAATTTTTCCATCTTGTTCATGCCACCATGGAGTAAAGAAGTATTGAATACATTTATAAATCAAGTTTAAAAATCATTTTCTAAACTTAAAGTCAACTTTAAAAAAATGTAGTAGATTAAATATTATACTCAAATGAAGATGCCTTGTATATGAATGAGCGAACCATGTAAGTGTCGTATTAAAAAAATTACTATTTATTTGCAAAAAGATAATTGGGTCAAAGAAGCTAACATGTCGGGAACAATTCTTTTGAGCTAAATTAATATAGGTCATTAAGCTCTATTTTTATAAATTCCAACCATCAAGTAAATAAATATACAACTAAATGTAAGACTAGTGTATATTACACTCCTTGATATTTCCCCATCAATGTGGTTGTCTTTTCCAAGAAGGTTACTATCTTATCTTTTTTAGCTATGTATTGCCAAATTAGGACAAGTATCTATGTATGTCAAATATCAAAAGAAATGGGAACAAGTTTCCTCCACGTTGCTTCAATTAATGTGGGAAGAATAAGGAGTTGGTTTCTCTTCATACCACATATCGATCTCTTGAATGATGTGATTTGATTTGCCCTCTTCAATGGATCACCAATTCTACCTTAACTAATGAATATGCCATCATGATAAAAGATTGACCTTGAAATGGACACCTTGTAGACAACACAAAATAAATATAGCGAAAGAGGGGTTATTTTAGAACCTAGAAGTTGGAAGGTAAGCATGGGAATCAAAAGTAGAGGCTATACAAACATCCCATGTACAAACATCCCTTGTGTTGTAAGGCTCGCACATTTAGCAAAATACCAAACCTTCTTAGAACTGACTACTGCACAATCAAAATCACTGAAGCAAAGGAAAGAAGAAGAATACAGTTCACTTCTCACAATCATCGAAGAAGAGAAAATATTGTTCAGAGGAACTGATCTGACTATTTCAATTCCCTCAGCTTCCAACCCCTCACCCTGCATAGATGTGCCGTGACTATGTATTGTTCCATCATCATCCTCTTTAGTAAAGCCTCTCTTGTGAGGATTCAATGCCTCCATGTGTTGCAACCGGACTTTTGGTGCCCTCACTTGGCCTCCTCTGGACTATGCATGTACAACTTAGCGTTGTGCTTCCTATCATGGCATCGCACATCTAGTGTAACCAAAGAGAGTTGTATCGTCTTGAAATAAAAATGAAATAAATAAATGAACACTAGATGTTTGAGTCATTTGATCGCCTTCTTCAATAAGCATACCTTAGAACGCTCCTCTTGAGACTCAAAACTAGGAGGCTGCTGCATGTGATTAATCAGCCTCACCTAGATCACTATTCTATAAACTAGTTGGTAATACTTATGCTCTTTACCACAATGCGGTATTTATCATCTATCATCTCCCATGTCGATCATCGTGATCCCATCTATCCTAAAATGATGTGCTGATTTCCTTGCCATAGAGCAATGTCATGATAGTCTGATAATAAGAAGATGGAAGAGAGAAGTCAACAAGATTAGTATCTTATTTTTCATCTTTGAAGAGAGATACTTCCTCATCATCTCAACTTAAGTGCAAACGATCCTCATAAGCTTATTAACTCGTCTAAGGCCATGCATAGTTATATGCTTGCTATCATGGTTCAAAAGATGCGATCTCACAAACTTAACTAATATCTATTTTTATCATTATTATCATATTTGTGCATTCTAATAATTAAAATGGAATTTAATAGAAAACTAGTCCCGTGTCTATGATTCCAATGTCACTAGAAAGTGGCGAATCTAAGCGAATTGAAAATAAATAATGCAAGTATTATAAAGAGGGGGGAAAGAGAAGAAGAAATCTATATCTAGGTTACCAATAATGAAGTATATGTGTCAGTTACAATTAAGATGATCTTTTGCCCAACTTAGTTTGAGATTGACCACAATTTATGACTGAGAACGTGTTTAAAACTATTTATAGCAAAAAATATATAAATTGTAAAAAATATATAAATTGTAGTTAGTGAGTATTAGTTACATAATTTTTGCTTCTATTAACAAGATACAATCAATTAGGATTATATTTGACAAGGGATAACACCATAGGTAATCCTGCAACCGAACAGATACAAGTAAGAATGCAAACGGTTATAGATATATCCGTATCTAATCCGTCGTCGTATCCGTTATATACAAATTTCGACATCAGTATTCGTATCCATTTTAAAATGTATAGGGATATGGATATCATTTTGATATCTGCAAACATCTGTATTCGTATTCGTATATCAATTTTCGTATATAAATATAGTCATAGATTTATTTATAACCATATATAACATAATTTTATACATTCTTTTACCATATTTGTATACTTTTTATGATACAAACACATCTAGTAAATTTATATTATGTATTTTTCATCTAATTCGTATATATTTAAGTCGATTCTATAGAAGATTTCTAACATTACTCGTATCGATCAATATCCATTTTTAAGGATATGGTAAGATAGTTTTAATATTCGTTAATATCCATTATAGCATATGAATTCGTATTCAAAAATAGATGAGGATATGGTAATATCTATATCCATATCAGTATTCGTCTGTTTGCATCCCTTCATACAAAGCACAAACGATATTAGTTTAATATTATACTTCTCTAGAAGGCACTTGGAAACATACATACTAGCCAAGGGAATATATCTCCTTTCTTTGAATAAAAACATGGTCATCTATCCCCTCCAATTTTGACTAAGCAAACCTCATGGAGAGGGGCCATCCACATTAAGTGAGAAAAATGACTTTTTTGGACTCGTCTCAACTAATTAGGATCCCAATATTATACCAGTGTAATCAATTTGAATGTGAACCTAAAAGGCTCCATATGGCTCTATTGGATCCCATCTCTCCACAATAATTGTCCCACCAGAGTCTCCATCTCCCATGGCATCCACATCTTCTTGTCCTTTGGATCCACAAGGATTCCTCTCCTTCATGTCCAGTAGGTTTGCCATGATTTCATCGGTTCTCCTTGTTCTAAGGCCAGTCGGAAGGTAAGTAGATTGTAGTCTTTTTTAAATCAACACACACAGGTCTCCAATCCCTCTTCACCTTCTGTTAAACTCCTCATCAATGTGTGCAACCAATACTGTGATTTTGAAAAGAATCACCAGAAATTGAGAATTTCGGGATCCTACACAAAGGGTCTGTTTGGTTACTGAGATGAGGTGGATTGGGGTAACCTACTGTGAATAGTAGCTATTTGGATGGTTATGAAGGTTGGAGGTGGTTGGAGTAAAGAATGTAATGTGATGTCACATTGATTTGTGATGGAATTCCGTTATTCCAACCCAAGAAATGAAAGAAGGTAAATCAGATTTCCTCAAGATAACCCGGTAACCAAACAGACCCAAGGGATACACGAGCTACAACATATTCCAACCATGGAAGGTCATATCGATTTCAATATCATGTCTATACGATATCTTGACGATATTTTGATGATATATTGATGAAATATGGTCCATATCGATGCTCTTTTGTAAAGGAAATGCCTGAAAAGGAGGAAACTTTGCCATGTCGGTACCCATATTGGTCTCATCTCGATATCGATATATCGACGATATCACGATATTTCCTTCCATGATTCCAACATGTTACCGATCCTCTGTCGTGCACAATATACATGCAACAATATCTCTGCGTTAGGATTGCCGGTCTCAAGGTAGTCGAACACCCAATCTTAAAACAATAGAGTTGTATTTCATACAAAAGTTGTTAAATAACTACTTATATACAAAATCATATAAGTAGATATCTATCAACTTGAACTTGGAAAATTGAGAAATAAAAAGTGGCAATTGAACATCTAGACGAATACATAATAGGACAAATTACAATTTAAGTCCCCATCTATGGGTCAGATCTCAGAATAGGTCTCTATCTTTAAATTGTAACGATTCGGGTCCTCGGATCGTTAACATAATGAACTTTTTGAGGTTGATGACGAATATGCCCTTGTTTAAAAGTTGGAACCCAACCCCATTCCTTTTTTCTCTCCTACCCGACAAGGGTATTTTCGTCATAAATCCCAAAATTTCCGTTTTCTAAACAGCTCGGGTACCCGAATCATTACAATTTAAAGATAAAGACTCGTTGTGGGATCTAACCCATAGATGGGACCCATATTGTAATTTACCCTACATATTATTTACATGACAAAATCGTATTAAAATTATATATCAATCAATCTTGGAATTTGGGCCACTGGTTGAGGTGGACTTCACGTCTACACACGGTTCATTGAATTAAGCTATGTCATTAATTATTCTATAATACTGTAGTGTTAATTAATTTGCTAGTTGTCAAACTAACAAAAATTTCAACGATTGCCACAGGACGTAATTTTGTATTTTATATACTTATACTGTTTGGGGGTACGCACATGATGGGATATTGGCAACAAAATTTGGGATTTTTACACCAGGTCCCGAAAAAGTCTTGGTCCAATTTCCTGATAACCCCTATAGTTCGTATTATTATACCACAACGCTAAAACCTTACTATATTTGATACATGCCCCCTTAAATGGGTTGAGGATTATGTTGTGGACCTGTGCTGTGCGAATCTCTAAGATTACATGGATTGCGATGTAAGTATAAATATTATAGGGATAATGATAAAACTGTACAAGCTTTTAGGTATCGTTGCGTAAAGTTCCTTGAAACCACAAAATCCATACCTTCCCTTTTTCCTGTCAAAATGGAATTGTGATTTTTTTATTCTCATAAACTAAAGGGATATTTACATCATGACCACCTAAACTGTTGTCAAATCACATCATAACTCGTATATACTTGTTAGAGATGCACGGACAGTTGATCTTTTTTCCCTCGAAGAAGACGGCAGATCTTATAAAATTTATCAATTACCTTGACGATCTTTGAAACAACCTAATCCCTCCCTCGATCCCGTAAACTTGCCAACTATTACTCCATGAATCCTGCGGTTAATCTGTTCGAAGTTCGCGGAGATTCTTAAGGTAATTTACAGGGTCTATGGGGGCAATTATGTTGTGCAAAAGATCCTAAATGTAATTTAAAAAGTCTATATGGTCTGTCAAATAAAAATTCCTAATTTCTAATAAATAATAAGGATTTTACCCGATATATTCTATAAACTTTGCCAATTACTTCTACAAGTTTTGAAACAACATAATTCCCCACTAACCATGTAAACTTGTCAACTCTTACCTTATGAACCTTACGGGTTAATCTGTTTGAAGCTGAATCACGTGGAAGTTTTTAGGGTAATTTACATGTCAATAATGTAACTACATTGTGGAAAAGGTTGTAAAGATAATTTAAAATTTTTATAAGGTCTGCCCAGTAAAAATCCCTAAATAATATACTCGACTCAACCTGCTCCATTTAGACACTGTCTATATATCTACTGTCTTCCTCCTCTACGCATTCTCTCTCTCTCTCTCTCTCTCTCTCTCTCTGTCTCTCTCTCTCTCTCTCTAGCAACCATGGTAGTGAAGCCGCAAGTGAGCCTCGCGACGGCCCTCAATGCGAGGATCGCCGGTTGCGGCCCAACCACTATGGTCCTCGCACATGGGTACGGTGCGGGCCAATCCATCTGGGACAACGTGCTCCCGGAGCTGAGCTCCCTCTACCGAGTCGTTCTCTTTGACTGGAGCTTCTCCGGCTCGGTCATCGATCCCCCCGTAGTCCACGGCAAAGGCAAGGCAAGCTCCTCCTACGAGGACTTCGCCGACGAGTTCCTGGCGCTGGCCGACGAGATGGGTCTGAGGGATGTCGTGTACGTCGGCCACTCCATGGCCGCCATGATCGGATGCTTAGCGTCCATCAAGAGGCCGGAGCTGTTCCGGCATCTGGTGCTCGTCGGAGCCTCTCCGAGGTTCTTTATCAAGCTAATATTTATAATATATAATCTAATCAGAGATTATTTGTCGTTTGACCATATAATCCCACCACATATTTAAAAAGACGTGTAATAATACCAGTTTGAAATTTGGAGAATTTTAATTTTGATCGTTTATTAACATTTAGGTATGGGATGCTGTGGGGTAGAAATTAATGTGCATGTCACACCTTGTGCTTTGCCCGAACATAATTAGATGTCATTATTAATTAATTCGTAGATATAATACGTATGCGTTATCTATATTCGTATATAACCTCTATAAATTATCCACGTTGCGTATTTTTTGTATAGTTAGATATCTCTAGCATACATAAGCATGTTGTCAGTATAAAAAAAAAGTATGATTGTTCAATACCGATAATTTAATTCTTAGGTACTTAAATTCAGAGGACTATGAAGGAGGGTTCAGTTTGGAAGAGATAGAGGGTCTCCTAACCAAGATAGAGGAGGACTTCCATCAATTTGCCCATGCATTTGCTTCCATGGCGGTCGGACCGCAAGATCCGGTATCCGCGACCAAGTTCCAGAACATGTTGCTGAAGATGAACCCTGCGATGGCACTCTCCCTCGCTAGGATAGTCTTCCTTAGCGACTACCGATTCGTCCTCGAGAAGGTTGAGGCCCCATGCAGTATAATCCAATGCTCCCTGGATTTTGTCGTCCCGTTGGCTGTTGTCGAGTACATGGAGAGGAAGATCAAGGCGAAGACGACGGTGGACGTCATCGACGGGGGCGGACACTTCCTCCAGCTCACGGTGCCGGACGTGTTCATGAACATAATCAAGAGAGTGGTTGGTGTTGATCTGGATTTGGAGAATTGATTAGATACAACTGGATTTATGTATGATTTCGGGAATTTAAAAGCTTGTTTATATGAGAAAGCAGTAATATCAATTAGTTTTTTTTACTTCTACCACCAGATCATTAGAGGGGTTCGTAATATCAGTTAGTTGGTAATGGAGGTTCAGATTATTCTAATGTGATTTATATTATTCAAAAGATAGATATGCTGGTTTGTATATGTAAATTTAAATTAATCTTTTTTTTTGCCCGTTTAGATATTTAATATGTACACAGATAAGTTTGTAACTATATTTGTTAGGGGTGTTCATGGGGCGGGTACCCGACCCGTTCAATCAAAACCCGCCCCGACCCATCATTATCGGGTCACGGGTCGACCCAACCCGTTACGATGGGTACCCAATTCTAATGGGTACCCGGATTATTTGAATGGGTCATGGGTACCCGTGGGTACCCGTGTGGAATATAGTTTATGATTCAATTCCATTAAATAATATATAAAATAATGCATGTTCGTAACTTGTCCCCCTTAATTTCTATTTATTGATTGCATTTTCATCCGGTAAAAAGTTGATATTGTAGTTGAAGAATCGAATATGCTCTCGGATAATCAGATTCCGGAAAATTGACGTTAGCATGTTGGATATATATAGCCTTAGCAACCTCGTGATAAAGACGTTCATCCTCATTGTTTCGAATTTGTCGAGCCATAGGCATTCATCGCCTTTTGGTTATTGGATTTCAACGACCCGCTTCTCCCAAAAGCACTGCTTCACGCTTCAAAAATCTAGATAGATGCAGTATTTAGGCATATATTATGCTAAGTTGGAATCTTCTATAAATTATATTAAATGTGGTATTTAGATAACTAAATTGTTAACATTATCCGTTAAAATAGTCAATAAGACTGGTAAAAAAGATGAATAACAATGATATATTTTGTCAAACGCAAGTTCATGAAAATGTGAAATGGTATAGAAGAGATGATGTATCGAGTTCTTTGTCCAATTTTCTTTAAGATTACTTATTTCAGAACTTGCTTAACATCTCTTTCTGAAACCGTGAAGGGGTCTGTTTGTCGTTTGATTAAAAAAAAGGGTAATTTTTTCTGCTACCCATTTGATGAAAACCATATGCAAGAATTCTAAAAGGGTTCTGCATCTTCCCTCTTTTATATTCCCTCTAACAATGCTATCCATTTGATGAAAATTGGCTATCCATTGCTGGACACCTCCACATCGTGACAAAGCTTTTCCCGAGGAGTGTCTATTGCCACTGCAGCGGTGCAGGGGCAATAGACGGGCATAGTGGCAGGCGAGGCTTGCAGCATTGCAGGAGGGTTGCGACGTGAGCTGGTTCGCTGGAGGAAAGTGGGGTTGGTACCCGACCGGGTACCCGGCTTTTCCAGGTGGGGTTTCCACCGGGTCGGTAATGTTTAGCGGGTCACGATTTCATGGGTACCCGACCCACAGATTTCTTCATGGGTACTCGTGAATTAGGGTCAAAATAGTTGGGTTGGGGCGGGTATCCATTTGACCCTAAAATTTTGAACACCCCTAATATTTGTGTTTTGTATGCATGTTGTGATAAAATTTGATTTGGTCAATTAGGTCAACTACTTTTTCCTCAAATGTTAGATTTACTTTGAAAGCAAAGACATTGTATGGTAGAGAAAGAGAGAGTCATTAATATTAAGAAATTCCGATTCACTAAAACTGACTTTGAGGCCTAGAAGAGTAAACAAATTATGGATGATTTTCATAACATTTGAAGCATAAAGGAATATAGATCTCAAGTGTGGTAACAACTAAAAGATCTGGATTCAGATCTGAATAAAAAATAATACACACACAAACGTACACACGATATTTTATTTAGTAATAAACTAAATTAAATCCAAGCCTGCGCATCCCCTCGTTCTCTAACAATCACTACGTTTCTTGGACTCTTACAATTTCATAGGAATCCTAATGGGAGAAGTCTCAAGTAGGCTTCAACCCCTTGACTATATCCATAGAGCAGCTCCTCTACGACTATAACTTTTATTGATTGATTAGATATTTTTAGAGTGGTGTGTATGTTGTAATGATATCTTTTGCAAACCACTTCATACTCCATACTTGTTCAATTCAAATTCGTAATTTATATTTATTCAATCCCATTCGTACTATCAGTGTTGATATTCGATGTTTATTCGATTCGGATTCTTCTTCGATGAGTATTCATTCCAATTCAAATGCGATTATGTCAGGATATAGTTTCTTAAATTTATCTCTAACATATATATGTATATGCATTCGTATTCGATAATATGGATATGAACATAGCCGTATCCTCTGTATCCGACCCATTTTAATCCCTATGAGAAACCCAAGAATAATTACTCCTTAATAATGGATGCACGACTTCCTCGCAAATTTTTTTGGTCCTGTTGCTTATCAAATCACATGTTCTGATATCGTGATTGTTGTGTCTTTATCTTCATTTTATATTTATCCGAATAAATTCCAACGTAGTCTTGGGGTCTACAAATCGCAGGCTTCTCCCCTGTCTAAGATTTTAAGAGCATGGATCATCTGCTGTAGAGTTTGCTTCCATACGAATTCGTACGAATCATTCAATAAAGATCGAACAACCCACACCTTTACTGCAGATACATGGTCAGGGCTCAAACCAACCCATCAATGTTAGGAAGAGGATCCTCTGCTGTAGAGGGGATTGTAGCAGAGGTGCTGTAATCCTATTTAATTTTTTTTTGTGATTTAGATTTCAAAATTCAACTTATAGATTGAAACTTAGATTAATGATCTACATATCCTCCAAATTTTGTTTAATTCCGAGATCATTTACTATTTTATCTTAATAGTTGAAGATTCAGATCTTTTTAAAATGGAGTTTAAGTTACTTAGATATTGACTGAATGTTTGACCGTTAAGATAAAATAGCAAATGATCTCGGAATTAAGTGAAATTTGGAGAATACATAGAACATTAATCTAAGATTCAATCTATAAGGTTGGATTTTGAAATATAAATCGCAAAAAATATTAGAGGGGATTACAACACCTCTGCTGCAATCCCCTATACAGCAGAGGATCTCTTCCCTCAATGTTAGCCCAAATCCCTCTGTGTAGGGGTGTTTGTGGGGGCGAAAACCCGCTCCATATGTGCCTGACCCGATCCGAACCATGACATCGGGTTAACGGATCGACCCGCTCCAATTAAAATGGTTATCCATTAGATTGGATACCCGTTTTGTGAAATGGATATCGGATTACCCGTGGGTATCCGTGGATCTAAAATAATAAGATATAGGGCAAGAAAAATTTGTTAAAGTGAAAACTCCAAAATGAGGATTTTTGTTAAATGGAAATGATGAAAAAGTAAAAAAAACAAAATTCACTATATATTTTAAAAATCAAATGTCCGCGATCTATTTATCTCGATCTTCTTATCAATTTTAACAATATTATTACATGATTATTGAATATGTAGGATTAATGTCGTCGAGGGACCTTGAATGGTATCGATCCATGAATATTGATGAGTCTTAAGTAGGGATGCAAATGGACACATACGTATACAGACACGAATATGTGTTACCATATTCCTTTTCTATTTTTAATATGAACATGGATTGGGATACATATATCAACCGATATTAAAACTGTTTGACCGTGTCTGTAAAAAATGGAGATGACTGTAAATCAGAGATTAATCGCATAATATCAGAAATACTTTGTAGATTCGCTACATGAATTGATAGAAAATACACCATAAAAATATAATAAATCTACTTATATCATAAAAAATATACCAAATATGATGAAATATGGTATAAAATTATGTGATAATTGTTAGCAATGTGAGCCCCGGGCGAACCATTTCTACAATAAATGTTATTGTAATGAATAAATTATCAATAAAAATTATTGATTATTTTTCACTCCTCTTTCTGAGATTAATGAATGAATGCACTATAGGGTCCCTCTGTACAATAAGGGTTATGTACCATGGCCAACTTGATGATCATACAGCTGTTGATTCATTGGATGGATCATAGAGGCTGATGCTTGGATGAATATCTAAGGAGTTAGATAGAGGACTCATCAAGCATCATCAAATGATCATTAAGTGATGATCTCCAGTCTGAGTGGGAGATGGCAATCCTATCTCATATGACTGATATCTGACTGACCTCTTGATGCAGGTCCTCTGCATGGGAATAATGATTCAGAGGTGTCAGGTTAGTTAAGTCAATGGGTTGACTTGACGAGATCGAGATAACCAAAGACCTACGTTGAATACTGTCACAACATAGGCATGCATCCTCTGACTAGAGACAGATGTATTGCTATATGTTTGAGTATGTACATTTGGCAGACCAATAGGTTGATGACCTAATCAAGGTCTATATACCGGCGAGCTGGTGTGCATGTAAGGACATATGAGTAATACGATCTCTCAAAGGGATCATACAGGTTCACTTGTGAACCGGGAGACATGAGCTCACTCATGAGGTATTGGGACTGAACAAATTCCATGCATGGTCGTCGTGCTTTGGAAGCATGACATGAATTTGAAGGTAAGAAATATGCTTTATGAAAGCATATGATCTATACCATATCCCGATGACCAAGATTGAGAAACTTAATGATCTAACCCTGAAGATGACAGTGTAAAAGTGATCTTTATCTTCAGGATGATCATGAGTCTTCCAGTATGTAGGATGTGCAGGTATTGTGAATACCTGAAGGGTGATTTGATCATATACGATTGTATAACCATGACGCTTCCATTCCGAGGGAGTGATGAAACAGGATTGGATTTTAGTGACTCCTCTCATTAGAGAAGTGACCTAATCTTAGTCCATGAACTGGACATTGATCTGAATAAGATTCAGATGCAATGAGAAGATTAAGTCTACGGTCTTGATTTGATCAAGCATCAGTGGGAGGTCCATAGGATCTGGATTTGAGATACGATCTCAACATCCAAGTCACTATACGTGGAACAATACAATCGCCCTGTCCTTATCTCCAAGTATCTGAGGAGAAATAGCATTGTTCTTAAATGGTTTAAGAACAATTCCATAAGATCTAAGAAAAGAGAAGTTGATAATTAAAAGTGTTTTAATTATCATGATGTATGAGAAATTATCCAATATGATTAAATGTGATTTAATTAGTTTGGATAAGAATAATGTGGATAGAGATATCCAAATTATTCATGATATATTATAAATGTGATTTATAATGTATTAGAGAGAGTTACTTATAATTTATATGTGTTGATTAATTATGATGTGTATTGGATACACATTGTGTAATTAATTAACAATATGAATTACATGTTGTTTTGGGTTGTGAATATGATTCACAATTTTTCCATGGCAAGATTGCAATTTTCTCAAAGATAATTGTGAATTATTTTTTTGAGAAATAAAACCCAAATTATTTTGTTGCAAATAAATAAGAGAGATTACATGGAGATTGCAATCTCCATGCAATCCAAGGTGGACGGCACACCACTCCTAAATGGAGTGGGTGTGCGCCTACATGGAAGGCACATGGAGATGAAATCTCCATGTGTCTTCTCTCCTTATTTGTTGGGTTAATTTAGGAGCAAATTATATTTGATTTTATCAAATATATTTTGACCTAAATTTGTTGCTTTTGACAACAACAATCTCAGCCATTGGATGAACATAAATCAATCTCATCCATTGATTTTATGTGTCCCATGGATTGAGATCCATGGATCCCAAAACCCTATAAATAGAGAGGCATACTTGGCTCTCTCTTTACACATGCTATTGTAGCACAAACTCTCTCTCTCTTTCTCATATACACGACAGCCCTTCTCTCCCTCTCTTCTTGGTGGCCGTCCACCTTGGTGGAGAGAAACGTCGACGCCCGCGCCATCGTGCTGCCGCTTCGACTCTCTGCGGTTCTTTGTCTTCTTGGAGTGCTTCACTCACGAAGGAGACGTTTGATCTCGTGCGACGAGATCAGGAGCAACCGCGATTGGATCAACTTGGATTGCGAGGACACCGCGACTCATCTCCGCGCTCGCAAGCCGTTAATCTGACGATCGGACTTGAGACAGGAGGTCTCTTTTCGTAGAGACTCGATCAACCACGCTTCAAGAGGTATTGCATTATACTTGATGTGGTTATAGATGAAACGATTTGAGAATGGTTCTCGGATCATGTGGTTTCATCGGTTTAAAAATTTTAAAATTCCGCTGCTCCGAACAACTAGTACGACTAGTCGTTCTTCGTCGTATTCGATACGACGATCACGCTTCCGTGATGCGCTTGAGGATCTCTCCATATCCTTCAATAATGATATACGAATATAGATATTGATGTTTACAGATATCAAAATGATATACATATCCGTGTCCATTTTAAAAATGGATACGGATACGGATGTTAAAATCTAATACAACAAATACAACGACGAATCAGCCATGGATATAACCATACATGTTTACATCCCTAGCCTCGAGGGTTGAGGTGGAAGTATGGGTATATCGTATCCGATTCGTCACCATATCCATTTTTATATAGATCTTGACATGATTTTTTATTATATAATTATTAATTAAATCATAGTTAAATATATGCCTACAAAAAATCAATATTTGAAAAAAAATATCGAGCAGCTGATTTGAGAGGAAACGTCGAGATTACATATTTATCATTAATCAAAAGGAATCTCCGAATGATGAATGAATGAAATTATTACAAATCATTATACTGTATTTTAAATCTCAACTCGAAACCTTAACATTAAGTCATTATAGATTAATATAATCTCAATTTTAATTCTTGGATAATAAATTATTATGATTTGACGGCTCCGAATCGAATCGGCACGTGAGGTGCCGATTTGAACGTGTTCCTACATACACACATCTGAGGTACCACAGAAATCCGATTTTGACATAGACACGGATATGGATATCACTTAATATCCACAAATAATTCAAACAATATTTTTATATTCGTTTTAATATATAATTATGGTTGTAGACTTATTTTTAACCATATATAACATAATTTTATTATCTTCCTTTACCAATTTGGTATAATTATTAAAATATTTGCACATTTATTATATTTATATCATATGCACTCCATCCAATACATGCATATTTATGCTAATATATAAAATATTTCCAATATTATTCGTATGAGATTAATATTCATTTTACATATGTATCCCTTAACACGAGAATATAGATTTCATATCTGGATTTGCACCCAAATTCGTATTTACAAATGGATAAGGATATAGTATCATCTACATCCATATACGTATCTATATTTTTGCATTCTTAGTGAATACCACCAAGTAGATCAATGGGCATCGTCCACGTTAAAGGGTCGATGAGATGGGTCGACCCATGGTTACCCGTGGATCATAGGTTCGGAGCTCCGTATATCACGGGTCAAAACGGGTTGGTACCTTATCCAATGCAATCTATTGGATACCAATTGGTTTTGGATCGATCCATACGGATCGGATCGGGTATCCATCAAATTCAAGAACCGTGCACAGCCCTACCTCTGTGGTCCACTGACTGCACCCGTCTGTAAAGAGACCACATGCATCCCTTCGTTAAACTGTGATCCAACGGCTTCCCGTCGTTCACGAAGAGCATCCTCAACCGCACGAAGAAAATAAAAAGGGCCATACGTATATTCCCTCCCCTTTCATCTCCATCACGGCTCTCTCCCTCTCACGCCTTTCTTGTATAAATAAATATATTTCCGATTGCAGAGAGATGACGACAGTGTGGCGTTCGATCGCGCGAGCTCTCCTCCTCTCCCCCAAACCCCAAACCTACTCTCCCCGATCTATCCACCTCCACCTCCGCGCCTTCGCCGCCATGGCTGGAGCTGCAGAGGAGCTCGTCAGGGGCTCCGTCTTCCCCAACGGCCTCGCCGTCATTACCCTCGATCGCCCCAAAGCCCTCAACGCCATGAATTTAGGTTTTTTCCTCGTTTTGTTTGATGCATTGATCGTTTTTTTCTATCCCGTTGTTAATGTAGATATTGTTACTGTAGCCAAATTGTTTGATGCTTTGTTGTGGAGCGTCTGTGATTTTGAGCATGTTGCTTGTGGTTCCGATCATGCGTTATGTGACATGGAGGTGCTTCAATCTAGTTCAAATGCCCTAATTGGCTTACGTTGAGCATGCACGGCTGTGGATTGAACAAACTGTGGTAAGTCCTAATCCGTCAGCTGGCATTGATGCAGCTGCTCTTCGTCTCCGATAATTTGAGAACCCGTCGATTACTCCATCATTTGGCTTGAGTTAATTTGGAGTTTGTGTGTCTGATTCCATTTGTACCTTTGCTTGCTATTTAATCTCCCTAGGTATAAGGTTAGAGATATTGGGAGAGTTATTTTTTCAAAATAATGGGTGTTCAACGTTGATAAGTGCTCACCTCGATTTTCTAACCATTGCAATTGTTTCAATAGACAATAAATAAGAAAAACTATTTTTTGAGTAGTTCTTATCGCTAAAAATCAAAGCATTCTTGTCTAACCCAATGATCCAGCAAATCCATGACCACATTCATCCAAACATCTTTAGCATTAACACAACAGAAGAAATGATGATGGATGTAATAAATGAGGAATGTTTGTCAGGGAGAGAAGGGCATGGGAGGAGAGGCGCTCGGAGGAGCATGATAATGTTGGTTGGGGTTCTTGCTGGCTTATGTCCTTTGAGGTTGGTTGGGGAAATGGGGAGCTAGAGGCGGTGCGAGATGAGATGTGAAGGGTGTGTTGCGGATGGGAGGCTGGTGCGGGTTGAGGTTTTGGGGTGAAGGAGGATGGACATGGTCAACAACTTAGGGTGTAGGGGAAGGGGAGGTGGAAAGTACATTGGTTTTGGAGATAGGGAAGGTGGTGAATTTTCAGAGATGGAGCGTGGGAGTATGGGAAGCATCACCATGGTTGAGATGGTAAATGGTGGGGGTCCTATGAGATGTCACTGAAGATCCTCTTATGGAATGTGAGGGGACCAAGGAAGAGATGAGGTAGGTAAGGTGGTACACTATGGAGCGGGCAACTGACGTGGTATATGATTCTGTAATAAAGGCATGTGGAGGAAGGTTAGCAAGACTAACGTGGACTGCTTAGTGGGAAAGGAGTGATTGGACAATGGGGGGGGGGTCAACTAGTTGGGTGGAAATTAACCTCAAAGACTTGCTCAGCCTATGGGAGGAGCGATCGGTTCATCGGCTCAATTATAGAGAGTTAATGGGCTATGTATAAAACAAGGAAAAGTGGATTTATAGAAATTACATACACTCCATATTTCTTTTATATTTATCTATGAATATTACTATATTATGTAATAATATCTATTTTTATAAGGTATTTTCTATATAATAGACATGTGCAGAGAATGGCAATAGCAGAAATGAAAATGCTAAGGTGGATGCGTGGACACACACATACACACGTAAAGATCGGATTAGGAATGATGCAATTAGAAGGAAAGTTGGTGTGGCTTTGATCAAGGATAAGATGCGAGAAAACCACTTAAGGTGATTTGGTCATGTGCAAAGGAGGTCAACTGATGCACCAATTAGGAGATACGGGTTTTGGATATTGAACCAGTTAAGAGTGGGCGAGGAAGGCTAAAGAAGTGTTGGAATGTGACTATACGAAGGGATCTTTGTTTTTTGGACCTAAGATTGAGATTGGCCCAAGATAGATCTGAATGGAGGCAAAAAATCCATGTAACTAACCCTACTTAATGTGGAAAAAGGCTTTGTTGTTGTATGTTCTATATAATGATTATATTATATCAATCAAATAAAATATAAATAAAATATATAAAATATGGATCAAATCTTATATATAATAAGGGATTTTTACCCGGCAGACCCTATAATCTTTTCCAATTACCTCTACGACCTTTGAAACATCGTATTTCCTCCCCCGACCTCGTAAACTTGCTCCGTCTTACCCAATAAATCCTTCCGTCAATTTTAACTATATTTGAGTCAAATACTTGGGTTAGTCTTGAGTTAACCTAACCAATTTACCATCGAACGGTTAGGATTAGCCGGAATAAAAAAAGAATAGGGAAAAAATCCTGTAGACGTTCTTGCGGGGAGGGCGAAGCAGCGACGACAGGGGGGAGGGCCTCCATGGGCGAAGCAACAACGACAGGGAGGAGGGCCTCCATCATCGGGGGGTGGGGGGGGGGAGGGGGGCTCCATCGTGGGGTAGGTGGGGGCCTGAAGCAGCAACGGGGGGGGGGGGGGGTGAAGCAGCTGCAGCCGGGGAGGGGGGGTGGCGAAGCGGCGGCGGCTCCATCGTCGTTGGAGGTCAAGATGAGAGAGATTCCTTGTTACCGACTGGACCTCACCGTGCTCGTCGTTGCCATCGTAAACCGCTTCCAGCACCGCAATCCGAGCAATCGGACTCTCGACAACACCGAAACCACTCCCAGCGTGCTTCTGCACATACGTAGGACTGGCCTCATGAGATCTAACAGGAACCACTTTGTCCAAGGTGTTTTCTCTGAGCTCCTTCTTGGTCGAGCGCACGACTAAGCTCGCCAAACTCAACTCCGAGGCGTAGCGCCCCTTCTTAGCACCATAATTCACAGATTTATGGGAGTCCTGGCATAAAGTATCATCAAATCAAAAGCGAATTACATAGATAATGAAACAACCAAACATGAGCAGAGACATGATTATACAGTGAATTGTTTCCTTTCCATTATTCATTTTCTTGCTCGTCAGAAGCCTGCAGAAGCATCCAATTGTCCCCATTATGAACACAATTAATACAAGATTAAATGGAAAGAAAGTTGTAACCACTTCAGGTGCCGCTACCAATGTCCTCAGGAAACAGGAAAACAGAGAAGGGATCTGAAATCGGCAATGAGAATTCTCATTTCAACCGTCTCAGGACATCAACCATTGTCATAGGAAGAACCTTTCACTATTCGGTAGATGCTCGCATCCCCCGCAACCCGCACCTTCCTGAAGGTGCGAGGAGATCTACAGACGGGGATGGCCAGAGTGGTAATCAAACCAATATATCGATCTCTAATTCAAGCATCATTGCCGGAGGCGCGGGGGGCAGAGGGAGCAGCATCGTCGGGGGCACTGGGGAAGGGGGGGGTGGGGCGCGAAGCAGCGACGACAGGGGGGCCTCCATCGCCGGGGGGGGGGGGGGTCTGGATGATGGAGTGGCACTCAATGTAAATTTAATAAACAAAATGGGTATAATATAAAGGTACATAACAAAATCTGGTTAATTTTAACGGGTAAATTAACGGGCCTTAACCGCAGGGTTTGTCGGGTAAGGGTTACCAATTTTACAAGGTCGGGGGAGGAATTACAATGTTTCAAAGGTCGTAGAGGTAATTGGAAAAGATTATAGGGTCTGCCGGGTAAAAATCCCATATAATAATTATTTTTAAATTTTTGGAGATCTGCTGTTGAAATGACTTGATGAGATTTGGTCCCCCATTATATTTGACAATCTTATTTTTTTAAAATAAAGAAATAAAGAAGCCATTACAATTGCTGAAAATACTAGGCCTACTAAAGTTACAAATATGTAGCTCTTATAAGGAAAGATATCTTATAATAAGTATATTTATTATAAATAATATTAAGTAGTATGGCCTAGGGGTATCAATCTAGGTTCATCTGTTGGGCACCAAAACCCGAACATGGTCAATGTAAATACTTACTACTGATGCTTATATAGGTTTATCGGCTCATTGTAGAGATCTAAACTATATATCCATGAATCGTGCATCTTATATATCCCGTGCATTGTGCATAACTGGTGTTGACAAGGCTTTAAATTCCGATATCAGCTATCATATCGACGCCATGTCGAAACGATATTAATTTCACTGAATTTTTGGTACACATTTCGCCCAAATCGAGCAACATTTGTAAAGGAAGGCTTCCATATCGGCATTTCGCTCCAAATTTCGGTCTCTTGTCGAAACTGGAATTCCGACGAAATTTCACTGATATTTCGCGAAATCTGAAAACATGGGTGTTTTGTAATCAGTTTACAATCGACTCTATGTTGGATACATGTGTGGTGATCCTATATATTTTGGTGTAATTATCTTTTTGTGACTATGCAATGTACATTTGATTAGTTTAAGATTTGATTCTATGTTATAGATATATGGGATACCCGTTGCATGCAGGGCACTTGCTTGGTATAGGCACATGCTAGGAACAACCCATCTAATAAATGAGTGGGTTTGGGTAATTGTTTCATAAATGCGTATGTATTCGGGGAATATTGATACCCTCTCAAACGTTCAAGCCTAATTACTGACATCCCTTGTATGGCCATACATATGGTGTAGAGGAGGGTAAAGAGGGTAGTGGATGAGGTTGGAGGCACCCCCTCTTTATTATGGGGTGATTTCAATGTGACACTTTTTAAGAGGAGATGTCAAAAGGACTAGCTTGCAATGTTGCGACGACTAGCTTTGGGGAGGTTGTGGATGAACTAAATTCAATGGGTACATGTTCCATGTATGCATGTTCACGTGGTCAAGCTCGACCATGATTTTGAAGATCAAGAGGTTCATGGCCTCAATGGAGTTCATCGAAGCTTTCCCACTGTTAGTGACCACATCTAGGCTGAGTTAATTTTCATACCATGCATCATTGTTGTGGACCTCTAATGAAAATGTGAGATACAACACCTATTTTAAGTTTGAGTAGGCTCGATTGCTGGAGTTAGGTTTCTGATGGTGATGGTGCAGTGATAAGATGTACTTGCTGAGAGTTCATCAACATGAATTTTGAGGCAATATACTCACGAGTATCACGACACTTTTGCTATTCTGGATCAATTTTTTGGAAAACCTAAGGGAGTTTAGGGAAAAGAAGAGGCAGGAGATATGAGGTGTTGCTGGTGGGTCGCTTGGACTGAATGGAGGATAGGTAGTCCTTGTTAGTCCTTGAGGTGGAGCTGAGGGTCACACAACTCTCACTTGCAGAATGATGTGGTCTGGACGGAGGATGCGGAGAGAGAAGCTCAGTGGAGGAAAAGGTCACACAACTCTCACTTGCAGAATGAGATGCCAACAAACAATTCAGATAGGAGAAGGAACAAGATTACGAGTTTGAGGGTTGGAAAATGTAGTAGGGAAAGGAGAGGCGGCTAAGGGAAGTACACTTCATGGAATTCACAATTAGATGATCAACATGTGCTTGTCAATTGAGCGGAGTCGAATGGTCGGGTGGTAGAAGTACATCGAGAAGGGTTAATGAGATTGATTACAAAGATAATGTCAAGGCTGCATTAGCGACCTTGAAACAAGAGGGTTCACCGGATCGGATGGTTTCCCTATTTTTGTCTTAAAGCAATTCTGAGATATTATTAGTCCATACATAATATGGAAGATGGTAGTATTCCAGGTAGGGAATTTCGGGTTCAAGATGCTCTATGGAGTCTTCCTATTTTACTGCCCGAGAGATTCACTTGAGAAGGTGGAAGATTACTGTCCAATTTCTCTATCCATTATTGTCTACGTAATCATTGAAAAGACTATGGCTCTTAGGCTTCAACAAGTTTGAGTTGACCTTTTAAGTTTGATTTAGTCTACTATCATCATTAGAAAGTGATTACCAGATAACTTTATGGCAGCATCTAAAATTGTTTCATGCCGGGACAAGGAAGGTTCAAAAGGTCTTATATTGGCACCTCGGAGAGGTATCATGCATGGATGTACATTAGCACTCAAGTTGATTATTTTATCAGTAGATAGTTTGTCTTCGACATGTCGAAAGCAAGCAATGGGGTTTGTTAGAGTAATTTTGCTATTTAGTAATTATTTCTCCCGTCTCATGTAATTTACCCGTAGAGCTTTTCTCCTATATAAGAGAGCTCTAGGGTTTAATGGAAATCATCTTGCTCATTCCCTTTCATCATGGTATCAGAGCGATGGTCCTAGGCCGGAGTTCTTGAAACCCTAACCCTACCCTATCCCACCCGCCGCCTCTCTCTCTCTCTCTCTCTCTCTCGATCGAGGTCGGCGCCGCCCCTTGGCTGGAAGGCTTCTCCAGCCCGTGCGCAGGCCTGTGCGCGAGGCGTGCTCAAGGTCGGGAGCACCTTCGTGGCGCAGCGGAAGCGTGGCGCAGCTCTAGGTCGGGAGCACCTTCGTCGATCGGCCGCGACGTGTGTGAAGCAACTGGATCTCGCGCGCGGGGTGCGGGGATAACTCCCTGTACAGGCCCCTTGTGCGCTGTGTGCACATACGCGAGGGCCATTCCTGAAGCATCTCATTGTGCGCGTGCATCCTGACGCCACATGCACCCCTATGCATTCCAGTACATTGTGTGCATACCTGTGCAAGCCCGTGCACGTGCAACCCTGTGCAACCGTGTGCACCCCAGTGCATACATGTTAGACGTAGCATGCCACCCCATGGTGCGTGCATGCTAGCCACGAGTTGTGGTTTGAAGGGCGTTGTGGTGTGAGTCTACAGACACGGCGACCCTCATCTATGTACACGTAGACATTCTCGTCTAGTCGTGTAACCCCAGTTGCAGGATATTGTTGTCATCATGTCTGACAACAGGGATCTTCCGTCTCTGGGTGCCTTCAAAGGTCCTGCACCCGTTATGAAGATGGATGGTACAAACTATGAACTGTGGGCCATGCAGTTCATGAGTCTGATGCAATGCAATGGCAAGAAACATATCCTCACGCAAGAGGAACCTGTTGAGAAGACTGGGGTTAACGCCTCATGGGAGGCTGACGATGCTTATGCGCGTGTTTGGCTATCTGGTACTGTCTCCATGGAAATAGCCAACGACATTCTGAGCCAACCCACTGCAAAGGCTATGTGGAATATTCTGGCAGCCACATATTCTCCGGCGAAGAACGAGTCCAAGATCTTACAACTTCAGCATGATATCTTTACATCGAAGCAGAACGGGCGTCCTCTTCATACCCTGTACACCTCTCTGAGGGGTATGTTTGAGAAGCTACATGGGTACATTCCATTGACAGCCACAACAGAGCAGCTCAAGGCATACAAGGACTCGGTGATGACTGGAGTGTTTCTAGCAGCACTTGATCCGGAGTATGATGCCGCCAGAGCACAGATTCTTACAGATGCCACCATACCACCTATGGAGGAGGCCTATCGCAGGTTGAGTAGACTCTCCATATCTCATGGTGGAGTTCAAACACCATCAGACATGGCAACATCTCGCGGCAGAGGAGAAGATTCACATTTTCGAGGTAGAAGTGGTCGTGGCCGAGGAGGAGGTAACAGACCTCCTAGACAACCGTGCACCTACTGTCGCAGGACTGGACACACTGAGGAAACATGCTATTCCAAGCATGGGTTTCCTACTACTACGGCACGTGTGGCGGCAGGCTCAGCAGGAAGGGGGTCCTTCCCTTGTCCCGGATCAGAGGTTTGAGGAGTTACTGGCGAGATTTCGGGAGATCATGCCTGGCCAGGGACCAGCTAGTACTTCAGGATCCTCAGAGATAGCCGGCTCAGCATCCTCTTCAGGTACAATGTATGCACTTACTAGTAGTTACAGTGCAGATCTATCAGAATGGATCATGGACTCAGGAGCATCTCACCATTTATGTGGTGACAAAAAGCAGTTGGATGATTTTATTGCAACTCAGACAGGACGCTCCGTGGTGATAGCTGATGGGACACACTCTCCCATTACTGGTCAGGGGGAGGTGCAATTGATCCCTGGGATACGGCTTCAGAATGTTCTTTATGCTCCTGATTTTTCCATGAATCTACTGTCCATTAGTCAAATCACTAAAGATTTACATTATCGTGCCATATTTGACCCATCTGCTCTTGTGTTTCAGGACATACTAACAGGCAGAGTGATTGGAACTGGCCGTGAGCAAGGGGGTCTTTATAAACTGGTGCAGTCTCCTTATGCTGGTGTCTCTTCTATGAAGGCTGGATCTGTCTCACCTTACACATGGCATCTCCGATTTGGTCATCTTCCGTTGCAAAAGATGGTTCATATCCTTACACAGATTTCTCCAAGGTCTATTTTTCAGTGTGAGGCGTGCCAACTTGGCAAACATCACAGGTCGTCGTTTCAGAGTCGTAAAGGTCCGAGTCGTCATGGTCTGTTTGAGTTGTTACATTTTGATATTTGGGGTCCCAGTCGTGTCCCTAACCTTCAAGGACACAGGTTTTATCTTGTTGCAGTTGATGAATTTTCTAGGTTATCTTGGGGTTTTCTACTTAAAAATAAGTCTGATGCTGCACATGTTATCCAGTCTTTCATTATTGAAATAAAAAATATTTTCTCTGCTAGAGTGAAGTTCATACGGTCTGATAATACTCTTGAATTATGTAGTTCTCACATCTCAAAATTTCTTATGTCTCATGGGATTGTGAATCAGACGTCATGTGCTTACACCTCCCAACAGAATGGGGTGTCTGAGAGGAAACATCGTCATTTGTTGGACATCACCAGGACCCTATTGATTCAGAGCCGTGCCCCTCACTCCTATTGGGGGGATGCGGTTCTAACTGCTTGTTATCTGGTCAACCGTATGCCTTTGTTAGTGTCAGGAGAGAAGATCTCGTTCTTGACTGCGTTTCCCGAGAAGGATCTTTTCTCCCTAACACCACGTGTCTTTGGGTCTGTTGCATTTGTTCATTGCTTCTCTCCTGGTCTTGACAAGCTCTCTCCCAGAGCTGTCAAATGCGTTTTTGTGGGTTATTCCAAAATCCAAAAAGGGTATCGGTGTTTTGATCTAGTTAGACGATGGTACTATGTTAGTGCTGATGTCACCTTCTTTGAGTCCATTATGTATTTTTCTCCTATAGGTGACAGACTCATTCACTCGGAGGAAGGAGATGATATCTATGTGCCTCCTCCTCCATCTGTTCCATGTTCTACTCTGCCTCCACCACCACCACCACCACAGCCTATTCCACCACCACCGCCACCACCACCAGCTGCAATTTTTTATCCTCAGGTCTATCAGCGTCGACCCTTTGCTCATGTGCCTCCTCCATCATCCAGCACGCCCGAGGTATGTAATGAACATTTGAGAACTACTAATGGCACGGGTGATTTGCATGCGCAGACAGATGTACAGGGTACAGATGATACTACCACTACTCCAGTTGATGATCTCGATCTTCCTATTGCCCATAGAAGGCAAAAGCGTGCGCGGACAATGAATCCCAAATATGGGATGAACTTTGCATCACAGGCCTGTTTGGAGCGGTTGTCTCCGGAGTTTCGCGAGTTCGTCCTTGGGTTATCAGCAGTGGAAATCCCAAGGTCATATCAGGAGGCACTACAGAGCAGTCCATGGCGTTTGGCTATGGAAGAGGAGATGGCGGCGTTGCAGTCACGTGGAACGTGGAGTGTTGTGCATCCACCACCAGGAGCGTCCATAGTAGGCAGCAAATGGATCTTTAATGTTAAGCATCGGACTGATGGTAGAGTTGATCGATACAAAGCCAGGCTGGTTGCTCGTGGGTTCACCCAAACGTATGGGGTGGACTATCAGGAGACGTTTTCTCCAGTCGCACGTCATTCTACCTTACGGATTCTTATTGCAGTTGCTGTTGTCCGTGACTGGCCCCTTTTTCAGCTGGATGTCAAAAATGCTTTCTTGTATGGTGACTTGGAGGAAGAGGTTTATATGCAACAACCACCTGGGTTTGTTGCTGAGGGGGAGTCCAATATGGTGTGCCGTCTTCATAAGGCCATCTATGGCTTGAAGCAGAGTCCCCGGGCTTGGTTTCAGAAGCTCTCCGAGTTGATTGAACAAAAGGGCTTTGCCAGATCTACAGCAGACCATACTCTCTTTGTAAAGAGAGACCAGCGAGGTGTGGTAATCATCTTAGTGTACGTTGATGATATTGTTATCACTGGCAGTGATGAACAGGGCATTCAAGCAGCTAACGTTTTTCTTAGCGAGCAGTTTGTTACGAAGGATCTGGGTACACTTCGTTATTTTTTGGGATTGGAGTTTGCACGAAATGGGCAAGGCATGATAATGACGCAAAGAAAGTATGTTACTGATTTGCTATCTGAGACAGGTATGGCAAAATGTAGACCAGCTACTACTCCTATGGATCCTAATGTTAAACTTTATGATGATGGCTCTGATGAGGTGGACAAGAGACGATATAGAGAACTTGTGGGGAAGTTGTTGTATGTTACTATTACCTGGCCGGATATATCCTTTGCGGGTTGTAGGGTAAATTAATTCATGGAGCAACCCAGGCAGGCTCACAGGAATGCTGTGTATATGATTCTGAGATATCTGAAGTCTTCCCTAGGTGCTGGTCTTCTGTTTAGAAAAGATATTGTCATGGTTGCTTGGCATTTGTTCAATTGTTTTTTTGTGTAATCTGTTTCCTATACATCGATGACACAATTGCTAACTGAAATTGCAAAAACGTGCAGACATGGATTTAAGATTCTAAGGGTTTTCTAGATGAATGGGAATGTGATCCTAGAGTTAAATGTGTTTTGGTGGAAAGCAGCTCTACACGTGCTTTCTGTGCTGGTAATTCTGATGTTCCTGTTAATTTATTTATGTGGCATTTCATCTCTTTTTGTTTTCTATCTTTACGATGTTCTCTATTTGATCTGAAGTGCTTTTTTGCTGTAAAAATTGAAGACCTGGAAGGTTTGTAATTGCAATAATAGTTTCATTCTGGTCTGATTTTCAGCTGTAATGGTTCTCCTTTATTGATATATAAGCCATCAATTCCTTGTCTTGATTCTGCTCGTAAAGTCAATATGAGCAAAGAGGAAGGGCATCAAAAGTATATATGCCAGTTATATGAATCGATTTCTTTTATATTTAAAGTTTTAAAAGCTAGATAGCTGTTGGTTAACGAAGAGAGCTTGATTTATATAATTTGTTTCAAATATACTTTTCTTCTTTTTTTGGGGTAAGGGTTTGGATTAAGGCAAATTTCTTGCATTATGCAGGAATGGATATTAAGGGTGTTGCTGCTGAAATTCAGAAGGATAAAACTACCCCTCTTGTGCAAAAGGTTATATTGTGTTGGACAATTAGGTTTTTGACATTTGTGATATGACAAATTGGCTAGGTTATTGGTTGTTGCTATTATTTATTTGGCATTATTTCTAGTTCAGGCTTCGAATGCGTGATTGTTTGATTTTAGAGTTTAATTAAATTTTGGGAATTTGTGGGTTGGCGAATTGCGTAGGTTATTGGTTGTTGCTACTATTTATTTGGTATTAATTCTAGTCCAGGTTTAAAGTGTGTGCTTGCTTGACTTAGAATTCAACTAAATTTTCCTTTTTTTCATGCTGGCTTGTTAAACAAATAATGATATAATAAGTGTATCTGCAGGTGGTGATGTGAAGCAGATCATAAGAAAGCGTGAAATGTTGGATATTATTAAGGTTTACTTATGTTTTTATTTCTGATAGAATAAAAATGCCCACTTCTTGATGATATGGCAATTGCTGAAGAGTATCTAGCAGTATTTTTTTGATGCCATTGTTTCGTTATATCTGATTGAAATGCAGTATTTGATAAGCAATGAGTGTTTTACTTTGCCTATTGATTTCAAATCTATGTAGCTATATTACCACCGAAATTCTTGTCTACATAGCTTGCACGAGTGAGAAGACCTCCCAAATGTTGGCCAGGGGTGTTGCTTCGGCTCAAGAAATTTCTTAGTATCGTAAATTTTTTTATTTACTATATATTCCAAATCAATTTGATGGTTAAACGTGGTGATTGCTCTTTTATTGTTTTTTATTATGTTTTCCGTTTTGCTAGAAAAAGGCCCATGGAAGGTGCGTGTGCATGTGTGCACGTGCACACACACAAGGAGGGTAGTCTAGATCTCAACAATATGTTAATTTGCTTGTATTTTATTGTCCGTAGAAAATTACAAGGACCATGTTATCAGCTCACAGATAAAACAATCAAGATTAGTTTATTTATTTTTCAATATAATTACTAGAAAGGTGTTATTATGAAATCACAAGAGACGAAATTTTGATACACTAATCATTGCATCCTTATCCATCATGCTTTTTTTTGGCAAGTCAACTAATTATTTTGTTGCTTTGAGTTCCTTTGCATAAATTTGGAAGTTCAACAACAAAAACAGCAATAAAGCCTTTTCCCATATTAAGTAGGGTCGGTTACATGGATTCTTTGCCTCCATTCAAATCTCTCTTACGTCATTCTCGGGCTTAGATTCAAAAAATTAAGATCCCTTCGGATAGTCTCATTCCAACACTTCTTGAACTTTCCTCACCCTCTCTTAGCCGACTCAACATCCCAATACTTGCATCTCCTAATTGGTGTGTTACTCGACCTCCTTTGCAAATGGCCACACAACCTTAAGCGATTTTCTCGCATCTTATCCTCAATCAAAGCTACACCGACTTTCATCCTGATTGCATCGTTCTGAATCCGATCTTTACATGTTTGTTTACAGATCTACCTTAGCATTTTCATTTCTGCAACTAACAGTCTCTACACGCGTCTATGGTTCACAGGCCAACATTCAAATCCGTAGAGTGTAGCAGGTCTTATGGTTGCTTTGTAAAACTTTTCTTTGATTTTTATAAGGATTTTATTATTACATAGAACAATAGAGGCTCCTCTCCACTTTAGCCAACCTGCATTTATTATATGAGTAACATCTCCATCAATTTCCTAATCACGTTTTAAAAATAAATCCCAAATATCTAAAAGAATCTTTCTTCTGAATGTTATCGTCACCAATCTTCACCTTGATTCCTTCATTATTGCTTCCATCAAAAGTGCACTTTATATATTCAGTCTTAGCCCTACTTATACGAAATCCTTTAGTCTCTAATGCATGTCTTCAAACCTTAAGCTTCTTATTTACTTCATCTCTAGTCTCATCAATCAACACAATATCATCAACGAATAACATACACCAAGGTATCTCATCCTGAATGTGAATAGTCAACTCGTCCATAATCAAAGTAAAAAGGAAAGTTTGGCCAAAGCCGATAGGCAGTCTTCTGGTCATCCCAAGATCTAGAGCTAAAGATCGTCGTTCTCGAACGAGCAATCGAAAAGATTCTGGAGCAATGGACTCAAGGTTGAACCTTGATGCAGACCAATGTTTATGTCAAAATAGTCAGTCTTCCCAGACTGTATCCTTACACAAGATGAAGCCCTATCATATATATCCTTTTTGAGGTTAATTATAGGATAGGTACTTATCTCTTCTCCAAAACACTCAACAATATCTCTCGTGGGACAGAATCATAAGACTTCTCCAAATCAGTAAAAATCATATACAAGTTTTTCCTTTTAGCTCTATAGATCGCCTTTGTTCTCCGCAGTAAGTGGATGGCTTCAACAGTTGAACAGTCTGACATGAATCCGAATTGATTTTCTTTTACTTTGGAAACTTGATTCAACCTTCTTTCGATCACACGTTCTCAAATTTTCATAGTATGGCTCATCAACTTGATACCTCTATAATTCGAATAATTTTGAATGTCTCCTTTGTTCTTACAAAAAGGCACCACGATGCTTCTCCTCCAATCTTCAGGCATTTTCTTGCTTCGCTAAATAACATTGAATAAATTTGTAAGCCAAGTCAAACCACTCTCACCCAGAATTCTCCATACTTCTATAGGAATGTCATCAGGTCCTACACCTTTCCCAGGTTTCATAACCTTCAAAGCCTCCTCTACTTCCTTCCTTTGTACTCGTCTATAGCTTGCACGATTCAGGTAACTTTCACACCTAGCTATATCTCCCAAGATGATCTCTCTATTTCCTTCCCCAACGAAAACTTTATGGAAATACTCCTTCCATCTAGTTTCTATATCCTTCTGAGTAATAAGCATGCATCCATCATCCTTATTGCAACTCACTTGAGAAAGGTCTTTGATTTTTCTTTCTCTTGCTTCGGTCAATCTGAATACATCCTTCTGGCCCTCCTTAGAGTCGAGGTATGATAGAAAATATAGATAATATTTACATTCGTAATCAAGTCAGTTATGTTTCTGTTACCGCTATTACAGCTGTAGGCATTTCTTTCTCTTCCAAATTCATGTATCTCTTCTTCAGGTTTTTGCGGCAGAATATTCCTTAATATCCAAGATTTTTGAGTTTAAAAAACCTTATATCTGCTTCATGGATGGGGTAACTATGGGCTTCGGGCTCGGACTGTCTGGTCATGCTCGATACCGAGTTATCACTGAGATGCTTCTTCTCCTTTAAAATTTGGGCATTTGCTGAAGATGTTGAAGGTGATACCTGCACTTACATTTTTTTGTATATAAAATTTTGTTGACAGAGAACCCTTCTTGCTATGCCTGAAAACAGGATTGGATTATTCCCTGATGTAGGTTTTGCTTATATAGCTGCACGAGGTCCTGGAGGTGGATCAGTTGGTATGCCTCAGATTATTATAAGTTTTATATCCCTAATATCTATTCGAATATTTTGTGCATTAAAACAACCCAGGCCACGAGCATTTTTTTTATTTCTAATATGTTGTGCATTTAAAGAAGCGATGTTCATATTTCTATTAGTCGTAAATCGCTAAACATCCCACAAACTTGGCAGACTCTAATTTTCATTTTGATAGATGTGTGTGTTTGCCACTCCATATTTGTTGGACTTGATATGAGTGATGCCGATCCAACCTAAACCAAGCCATATCTCACTGAGGTGATTAGTGCTGATAGCCTTGGAAATTAATGGATAAAGGTGCCTACAATCTGGGTTCCCGTCTAGCATTTTACTGACGTGCATTGTTTTTCTGAATCCCATGTGATGACGACCTCTTGGACACACGAATTCTGTTTTCCTGTACCATGTTTTCCCCTTCCATATTGGCTGAAGATGTCTTTTTGAACAAATGCGATGACCTTGGACCTTGAAGTGACCTAACTTCCAGTGGAGAAAGGAATTTTCCTTTTCCTTCGTTTTCTAATAGCACATGAGAGCCTTATTATTCAAGATGCAGTTTTCTCCCCCTTGACCTTGTTTCAGGGTAAAAAAATATGTGCTCTTTCTTCATGAAAATTTTCCTGGTCATTGAGAGGATACACGTTTAATCTTTTAGCTTTCCTAGATTTTCTATGGAAGTGGACATTATCCGTTGTGCTTTGCCAATCATTAGCTTTATCTCTAGATACACGTTCTTCTCTTATAAGAGGAGATCGATAATACTTCATCAACTCGTATTTTAAGTTTAAGTTCTGTTGCAGGAGCTTATCTTGGTTTGACTGGGAAGAGAATTTCATCCCCATCTGATGCATTATTCATGGGTTTGGGAACTCATTATGTTCCTTCTGAAGGATTGACTTTGCTGAGGGAAATTCTCCTTGGATTGAGCTTGTATGTTCTTGAATATTTTCTTCGTTTGATTTTTCAATGCGTGGTCTCTTATCTTTCTTTTCAGTAAAACATTTTCTAAGCAGCTGAAGAAATCACGTGATTTTTGTTTGTCTGTTCTGTCATTGAGATCCAAATACGTTTCGTGAGTGTGTGCATGTGTGCGAGCCATATGTTTTGGGGTGAGCCATATGTTTTGGGCTAATCACATTTTGAATAGAAGATTGAGTCCATGTAAAAATAAAAATTAATAGACCAAAAAGGAAAACTGATTTCTGATAAAATACGGTCCATTTGCCAATAGGTACTGGTATACTTTAAGTAGTACACTTACACGTAGGCTGGAGAACTTTAGATTCAGTCCTGGAGCAAAATAGGGTACCGTATGATAAAATTAATGCCGCTGAACCATATGTATAGTGGTGTAGATGAAATAATACACCAATGCCGTTGTTCAAAAATGCATTTGTGAGGATAAGAGAATATTACAAGCTTCTTATGTATATGCATTTAGACGACAATCACTCTAGGTCTTTATTTGAATATGTTTATTATTTCATAATTACTTATTGTCTAAGGATAACAACTCTGTCATTTTTAGGATGCAGCTCTGATGAACCTCATGAGGATGTAAGCAAAGTATTGGCAGGGCAGAAAAAAGAGCCTGAGGCACAGTCACATCTGAAACTGCTTTTGCCCCAAATAGTTGATGCATTTGGAGCAAATAAGTCAGTCTCTGAAATAATAGATGAACTCCAGCGAAATCAAAACAGTTCTAATTCTGCAGGTACAGTAGTAATAAACATGCAAGCTATAACTACAGTTGAAGGGAACCGAAAAGATGTTTATTATCAAACCCTATAGCTCTCTTATATAGGAAAAAGCTCTATGGGTAAATTACAAAGAAGAGACCATAGAACATAAACATGCTAGAAAGCACCCGATAACACAAATATCTTAACACTCCCCTCAAGCTGGAGCATATATATCTATCATGCTCAACTTGGAACAACAGTGATGAAAAGGACCTCTAGCTAGAGCTTTAGTAAACATATCTGCAATTTGATCTCTTGACTCAATATAAGATGTTGAGATAAGCCCCTTTTGGATCAAATCATGAGTGTAGTGACAGTCTACCTCGATGTGCTTTGCCCTTTCATGAAATGCTGGATTGTTAGCTATAAATAACGCTGCCTGATTATCACATTTGAGCTGCATAGGAAGATGTACTTCAATCGTTAAATCGATTTGGACAGATTTGACCCACATCATCTCAGTACTACCTTGGGCCATAGCTCTATATTCTGATTCTGCACTGGATCGAGTAACAACTGTTTGTTTCTTACTCTTCCATAAGACTAATGAGCTGCCAACAAAAACAATAAAGCCTGAAGTAGACTTCTTGTCATTAGGACATCCAGCATAATCTGCATCTGCACACCCTGTAACAAAGAGAGACGTGTCTCTCCTAAATAGAAGACTTGCAGCTGGAGATGACTTCAAGTATCTCAGAATCATGAATACAGCATCCATGTGCGCATGCCTGGGTTGCTCCATGCCTGACTTACTTTACTCACAGCAAAAGATATATCAGGCTTGATGATAATGACATACAATAATTTCCCTACCAGTTCTGTGTAGCGTCTCTTGTCCACCTCCTCAGATCCATCATCTTGAAGCTTCACATTAGGATCCATTGGGGTAGTAGCTGGTCTACATCCTGTCACTACTATCTCAGATAGAAGATCAGTAATATACTTCCTTTGTATCATAACCATACCCTGTTGATTTCATGCAAATTCCAGTCCAAGGAAGTAACGAAGCATACCCAAGTCCTTGGTAACAAACTGATGTCCAAGGATGTCCTTTGCTGCCTGAATTCCCTGTGCATCACTGCCAGTGATAACAATGTCATCAACATAAACCAAGATGACCACAATACCTCGCTGGCCTCTCTTTACAAAGAGAGTATGAACTGCAGTAGATATGACAAACCCCTTCTGTTCAATCAATTCTGAGAGCTTCTGAAACCAAGCCTTCGGACTCTGTTTAAGGCCATATATAGCCTTATGAAGATGACATACCATATTGGACTCCCCCTCAACAGCAAACCCAGGTGGCTGCTGCATGTGGACCTCATCCTGTAAATCATCATACAAGAAAGCATTTTTGACATCCAACTGGAAAAGAGGCCAATCTCTCACCACAACAACGAAAATGAGAATCCGTAAGGTAGTATGACGCGCCACAGGTGAGAAAGTCCACCCCATATGTTTGGGTGAACCCACGAGCAACCAACCTGACCTTGTATCGGTCCATTGTACCATCAGCACGCTGCTTCACAGTAAAAACCCATTTGCTACCAACAACAGACGCACCTGGTGGAGGGTGGACAACGCTCCACATACCTCGTGATTGCAGCGCTGCCATCTCTTCCTCCATGGCTAAACGCCACGGACTGCTCTGCAAGGCCTCCTGATACGACCGTGGTACCTGTATAGCTGACAAGCCCACAACAAAGTGCTGATATTCCTTGGACAGACGCTCCAAGGAAACACGAGAACCAAAGTCCACCCCATATTTGGGTTCATCGTACGTGCACGCTTCTGGCTTCGGAGTGCCATAAGAATATCCAGATCATCAACATGATTAGGAGAAGTATCATCGGCACCCTGAACCTCATTCTGTGCAAGCAAGTCACAAGTCACCCGTGCCATCAGAAGAACTCAAATGATCAAGACATACCTCAGGCGTGCTGGATGATGGAGGAGGCGCTTGAGCCTGAGGCCTTCGTTGGTAGACCTGTGGAAAGAAAGCGCCTTTGCAATAGGCTGACTAAGTATATCATTAGCTATCTCCGTGGAAACGGTCCCAGATAGCCATACACGAGCATACACATCATCCGCCTCCCATGAGGCATTTATCCCAGTCTTGTCACGTGGCTCCTCTGTAGTGAGGATGTGCTTCTTGCCATTTGTCCACAGTTCATAGTTGGTTCCATCCATTTTGACAATGGGTGCTAGACCTTTGAAGGCACCCAGGGATGGAACATCCACCTTGTTGTCGGACATGATGACAACAATCTCTATAGACTGGGATTACATCAAGCTTAGACGAGAATGTCTACTCGGATATATATGAAGGCGATTGTGGGCGTAGACTCATACCATAACCCTTTCCATGCCTCGAAGTTTTTCTTGGAAGAACTAGGTTGTGATGTTCACAGGTACGCGGAGCACAAGTGCACAGGCGCACGACCCCGCGTGAGAAGCTAGGGCGCAGGAGGGGCTCGGGCGCAGGGGAGCGCGTGAGGAGCTAGAGCGCAGGACGGACAAGGCGCAGCCGCGCTACAGCGCAGGCACGCAAGAGCACGCACGCGTGAGGCGCTAGGGCGCGCAGGCTGCGCACGGCACAACCACGCGACAACGCAGGTGCGCGAGACAACAGGGGCGCAAGGAGCACGAGGATCTGATCGTGCGGCAACGACGACGCGTGAGGCTATCGGTGGGGACGAGGAACTAGGGCACAGGCTCCGGTCTAGGACCGTCGCTCTGATACCATGTTGAAGGGAACCGAAAAGATGTTTATTATCAAACCCTAGAGCTCTTTTATGTAGGAGGGGTAAATTACAAAGAAAGGGGCCATAGAACATAAACATGATAGAAAACACCCGATAACACAAATATCTTAACAACTACCATTATGCAAGTTGCCTCCAATGAATGCCAAACGCAGCTGCCATTGCAACACAGTGTAGTCCGTAAATATAATTTGGTCAAGTTTCCTTGTGAATCGTGATAGGCCAGAAATTAGCATATACAATATCTTAGATGTTATAAAAAATGTTATTTATGAGTCCCGGTGTTCAATTATCATTAATAAATCTGCTGCATTCGAGCTCTGGTCAAATTGCCATGCAGATCTACTAAAGTTGAGAGAGTTGTCAAGTCTGTAATCGTCATCTTTTCAATTGGTTTTCTGAAAAGTCACATGTATGTGTGAACTTGTTTTACATGCTTACATCTTGTATTACTATAATCTCAAAATAATATTTGGCATATTTTCATTTATGAAGGCCATGGGGTTTAATAAGAATACTAGATGCTTTAACTTATAGTTAGTATAAAGAGACATGCCTGTAGTTCTGGCTTTAATTGCTTGATTATACAATAGACTAGCATACTCCATTTTCTTTACGTTACTATAAGTAAATGACATAATCTGATTGTGGATACTTTGTAAAGTATGTTCGAATATACACGATGTTGCGTGATGCTGGATGTCAACTTAAAATCTTCTGCAGGAAGCAAACCCCGAGCATAGATGCAGTGAAATAATGATAAATGCTACAATTCTAGTTTGTCTATCGTAAAATTGTTTCTGTATATGAAGAATGACAGTTAGATATTATTAATTGTTTTGTATACACATAATCCGTCGAGTTTGTATTCAAGGTTCTACGCCTTTGAAACCATCCAATTTGTTTGTAATTTCACCATCTATACACACGGCTTTTCTAATTGATGCAGTGGCTGAATGGGCTAAGAATGCTCTTCTAGGGATTGGAAAAGGTTCTCCTTTCTCACTTTGCTTAACTGCAAAACATTTCTCCCAAGCTGCATCTGCACATGGAGATGACAAAAATGAATTGTTTGCAGTATGTGATTATTATATTTCATTGTCGTTTAGTTCTTCGTCTTTTTCACTATTGTAATTGTCATAGTTTATTTGGATTATTGACTTGTTGTATTCTTGTAGTTAAATGGTGTAATGAAGGTTGAAAATCGCATTGCAATACGATCCTCGGTAAGGCCTGATTTTGCCGAAGGTGTTCGAGCAGTCTTGGTAGACAAAGACCAGGTTTGTATTTTAAACCATTATATCAATTTTCTCTTTCAGATAGAAACAACAGATCATATATCTTTTCTGTTTATGTTTACCTCTATATTTCAATAAATATTTTTATTCTGCCTCTGATTAGCAAATTTATCGTCGGACTTTATTTAAAGCTGTTAAATGGGTCATTTTTTTAGGCTTCCTTCATATCATACACAGTAGATGGTTACTGGTCTCATTTTGCCTTTGTATCAGTAACTTGTAATTACGGTTAATTTTCATTATTGGTTCAACAGCTAACGAAACTGTTTAGTAATATTTAGAAATGTTTAATTGAGTTTCAGGCAGAAAATCACTTAACATAAACTCCATCTCAACCATGTTTGTGCTATGAACGAAAATTTTGACTGATTTAGATTTTTAAAGATGAACAATGACGGAAAGGCAAGATTATGACATTTTTCTGCGAAATGCTTTCTGTTAGATTTTATGTAAATCAGGAAGATGAGGTTGTCTATACTAAATGATGGCATGTTACAGCAAGGGGGAGGAACAAAAGGGTGAGACTGCAGTGATTTTGGAACATAGTAATCGTTTTTTACATGAGTCCGGATTCCGAGGAAATTTTGATACTGGCAGAAACTTTTTTACCCTAATACGACATTCCTTCAATATGACATTCCTCAGCAATACATCGATCTGGGCAAATTCTCGATGGGTTTTTTCCATATCTGAATTTGCTCTAAATGTTTCATGTTGGGAGGTGTCCAATCGAAAGTGTATTCGCAATTTCCCGTACATTAAGCTTGCCAGATTGGGAATCAATCATAAGGTCATGCACAGTTCTCTAACTTTGTAGTTTTGCAAATTTGTTTAGAATTTTGTCATGTTAAGAATTAGGTCAGGTAGTGTTCTTCAAATCCCTCTGTTTCACATGAAAGTAATTCTCCTAGAGTAAGCTATTTAATGCAAGGTCATATCACAACCAAATTAGCTAAAACTTTGCTGTGGTTGTAACATCCGGCCTTAGGTCCCGGACTACTATTGAGGAAAACTGGCCTTCCAACTTGTTGGGTTGAACCAGAATGGACCAGATGACAACCATAACAAATGCTTAAGTCTAATTTGTCAAGTAGTAATCCCACATCCTCCCATTTTAAGAGTTTCCTGGACTACTTTTGGGGTTGTTCCAGCGGTCACATATACCTCGGGCAATTCCAAGTATATACATGTATAAGAAGATTCTGTTCATCTTTCTTTTTCATGGTTCCACCTTCCACATTTTACTGCATTTCCCCCACAATCAAACAGCTTCTATGTTTTTGGTGTAATATATTTAAGAAAGAGAAAAAAGAAAAAGAGATGATCTTCCAACTAGTATATAAGTTCGACTTCTTCGCTCTAACTATCACTCCCATAGCCTCTCTCGCCGCATATGGTATCGTTGCGGATTGAGATGAAAAGTCAAGAAGATCAGGGTCGAAGTGAGAACCCCCGAACTTGAAGCTATAATTTACGTAGAATATATATAGGTGCGAGTGGTAGCGTAGGTGATGGTGTCTGTTGTATAGTGTCTGTTAGTATGGTATGAAGTAGCCTGCTTTTCTTACCTGCCTACAGACGACCCTATAGTAGTCTAGTGGTGACCTCCCTCCCGAACTCGCTTACGGGGGATGACCTGTCTGCTACCAAGCCCTTGCTGCTGACCGAAACCAAAGACCCGAGGCTTCCTTGGGCTCATCCTATCTCGACAAATGGGAGCTGAGGAGGACTCGCTCTATATATCGCGATTTCATTACGGGAGGTTGGGTCTACTAAAGCACCGTCGGGTCTGACCTCGCTCGTCCAACTCTCCTTGACGCTTAGCTCACCTCTACCAATCGTGGGGGACAACCGGACCGACCGCCCCTGACCGAAGGATTTGGCCATTCAGACTTAGTCCCCTCGTTCAGACTTTGTCCCCTCAGGCTTTGGTACCTCTCTTCAGTTAGTTACCTCATTGTCCCCGTGAGAGTGGTAGTCGTCCCGCCAGTTCTCATCTCATGCCGCCGCCTAGGCTTTGATGAAGGACATGCAATTGTCCCAGTCACTAAGGTCAACAATGTAGAAAAAGCACCAATTTCTGTACCGGTTCCAGGCCTGGGGACGAATGAGGCCCGACGCCCCGCAGCAGCGAGGGCTTTGCACAAGACCCGCGCCCACCCTTGGCCGCCCCCCTAATTACTAGATCGTGGCCGCGATCAAAGGAGAATAGACTAATCGCCTATCCCGGTCTCTGCCTTCCTGCTGCCCCGACTCAAGAAACGGAGCGGGAAAGATGAGACGCGACTGGGAAGGACGCCTTGTGAGACTTGCTTTGCCGCTGAGGCTCTCATTCCTCGTCTAGGCCTGACAAGACCACCTTGTCAGTCAAAGAAAGGAGTCTTGTCGGTCTTCTCTACTTTCTTTCACTAACCGCCCCTATAATGACGTCCTCTTGCATTCTCAACCGTTAATTTCTCCCTTTTTAGAATGGCTCCAGTGGCTACATTTATGTTAAGTCTGGTCCGAAGCGTGGTAGGCCTGCGCCGGGGGAGCAGGGAAAAGGGGGAGGAAAAGGAGCCCAGACGGTGGAAGAGCCAGGGGAGGCACGACCTCTGTCTGGTGCAGGTACTCTGCTAGGTATCGCTGGTCTGTTCGGGGAGGAAATTCTGTCCGCTTTTTTGTCTAATAAAACTTTCCGACCAAGTCCCATTAATTGATCATAACGATATCGTGGAAATGCTGCGGGCCCTCTTCACCCTAGCCCACAAGCACAAATCCTCAGCGCGGAATATAATCCCAAAGTACTCCAAAGACTTCAATTTAATATTGAAATTTTAATAAAATAAAGGAGTCTTTATATCTCGTTACCGAGTGTTTCTTTTCTTCTCTTCGCAACTAGTATATAATCCGATTCTGATCTCAAAAAGGTGAAGGACCCCCTATAATGAGGCCCTTAGACCCAGAAGCTCGGAAACAAGCCATAGACTCTCTCACTCGAGCTGAGACACAAAAAGATGCTTGCACGCTTCCTAAACGAGAAGCATGCCTGAATCTAACCGGGGTTCGCGGTGGTGGAGGAACCGGGTCGGAAACACACATGACTTCTTGGTTCCGACCGCACCGAGCTCAGAGGGGAGTCGTCGGGACCAGAAAGAAAGTCAAGGACGGTCGAGTTGGTTGTGCTTTCACCCTTAAACTATATATTCATGCAACAAGCCACCTGATATATAGTAGCGAGAGAGTTTGGCGAGTTGAGTTAAGCTTAAGTTCCGAGACTAGCCAGAATTCGACATCCACTCGCCATGATCAAGATGCTCAAAAGGTTTATAGGAAGACATAGCGCGCATCTCTATTCCGAGGTCAGTTAAGGAGCAGGGTGGGTAGAGAGGTACGATTTCAGTCTCACTCAGCAAGCTTTCAGAAGAGAAAGGGTTCGGTAAGAGGGAGGGAGCAACCTCTCTTCTCCATTTCATAGCTGACCTTCGAAGAGTCGCACTCTTCTTTCGTTCCACTTGTCACGTGCACCTTGCAGGGCTTCAAAAGCCACAGGACTCCTTCCTGGGCTGCGAGAGTGGACCTTTCGTTTTAGGACTGGCCGAAAGAGGCCTTCTCCAGTCAGAACTATAAGAAATGCTCAGCCTGAGGTTAGCTCTACCATCCTTTGAGAGCCTAAGGGGTTTGGAATCAAGGGGGGTTCAGGGGGGCTAGCCCGTGGGCCTTGGGTTGTTCTAGGAGATTGAAGTCAGAGTACCAGCGAGCCGTAGTGAGGTTACGAACGTAGGCGAGAGACCAGAGAGAGGTCGTTCATTCTGCCCCTGGATTCTGGAATTTAGTAGGCAATGTCTTACCGCTGGTCCGAGAGGGTAGTAGCTAGATCTCTTTGACCATAGGTTTCAGAAAATACCGAAAAACTATATATGCAAGGCTAACACAAAGAACCACACGCGATGCCGTGAGCGCACCTCGCACCGCACCCCTCGCTTTTCCTTCAACGGCCTTTTAATGTGGGAAAGCGAGAATCAGCAGGAGAAAAAAAGGGAGCTAGGAACATCTGTCCGCAGGTGCATAACTCTACCAAGCAGATCTCATCTAAGTATATTGGGTAGCCGTTGTGAAACCCGGTCGAATACTTGATGAAATGGTTGGAGGTCTCGTCTCCTTTTTCGAAACTCTACTTCATTGCCGGCTGCTTTTCGAACATCTGATGCGCACCCGGCGGGTATTCCCTTTCTTCACGCACGGGCCGATGTGAGTTGGGAAGGTGCGTAGTAATACAGTATGGTTCGTTACCCTGTTTGCTTTATTATGTGCAGAATCCCAAGTGGAATCCCCCACGATTAGAGGATGTCGACATGTTCGAAGTATGCTCGATGTTCGATCCTTTACCTGCAGAAGCTGAACTTAACGTATAATCCAAGTATGTGCTAATGGTCGTGTAGCGAAATTTGCATATTTGCGTGATTTATGTCCTGATCGGATTGCTTAGGAACTCGAGGCATATGGTTTTAACTCATATTCACAAGGCAAACAGGTAATCAATCCAAAAGGACTGGGATAGACTTGTAAATGCTGTATTTATAATGTAATATCGAATATTTGCGAGCACCTTCTTATCTCGGAGACGGATTATCACACAAATTACGACCCTTTCCCCGTCCACTGTTGAGTGAATAAAACGGAAGTGCGTCTTTGGGCTCCAATAGACATGTTGATGTGTATATTTTAAACGTGTTGTTTTTTTCTGTGAGATTCAAAATGGATAAGCACTACTACTAGTAATAATAGTAATAAAACAAAAGAGAAGGCGAAGATAAATAAAATAAAATAACTCCATGATTTGCACATCGAAGTGAGGATAAGATATAGCATAGGATATCCATCACTCAATCCGCTGTTTTTTAGTCCATTTTACGGCAATTGTGGTACTCGCATTTGTTATGTAAGCCATGACGTCATTTGATGCTCAGTATTATTGGGATGGCTCGAACATGTAGGTACCGACAAATCCTTGGAGACCCCATTTGGCTTCACCTCTTCTCAATGTTCCCGTTTTATTATTTTTTTCCAACTAAAAAAGATGGACTCTATTCTTTCCCATCAAATTCATTACGAAAATAGAGTAGGTTATGTGTAACGAAGGGAAATTATTTAATGGCTAAATGTAAGAAAGAATTAAATTGATGGCAGAGCAAAGATTAGATTAAATTAGCTCCAAAAAGCATAAAAATGGTTTACTATGTTGGTGCTTGGATTCTTGTTTGTTGTAGTTGAACTGTGGTCAATCTAATTGGGTTGATAAGATGATGAGACGAGGAATGAATGGACGTACACAAGATGTTACTACGATGATGGTAAGGGGGTTCACTTGATTGAGTTGTATTGAGCTACTGGATCCAATGGAACCAAGCATCCCATAATCTGATGTCATTGTTAAAGAAGAAAAATATGAAAGGAGTGCACTACGACCATTGGATCTAGATCCAAATAATTTAGCATACCAGCTGGACTAGATTGTTCGCGAACGATCCACCTTGATCTTGTTCCAAATTTCCTGGACTGAATGGAGTTCCATTTTTTTTGTTCAGGGGTCAACCTGAACTCGATTCAATAGGCTTTAAATCGTGGTTTGGATTTTTAATCATGGCTTTGGATAAATTAGTATTAACTTATTTATAAGGATATATATATATATATAGGGCTTATCTAGAGGGCACTGTGCCCATTTAGCAATTAATAGGCCCCTAATTGTAGACGTCCGATTAAAATCGTGAGGTCTAAATAAAATTTCGATGATAATTTCAAATATGGCATATTTTGAATACAATAACTGATATCGCGAGAAATATGGGCGGTAAATTAATTTCATTGACGCCATTTGTTACGATGATTAACAAAAACAAAATTGCGTTTCCTTATTACGAAGAACGGCGATCAAACAAAGCCAATACCTTCTTTCGTACACCTTCATCTTCAAGGTCGCTTTGAGGTCGCTTCATCTTCGACATCAGTAAGTTTTTATGTATAGTCGTCTTTGAAGAACATTTTGAAAATATTTTCTTTCCTATAATTTAAACATATTTAAATTCCGATTCAGATCTTACTAAATTTTGATGAAGACTTATTAAAAAATCATGTACAGGTACTGATAGTAAGAAAAATTTTGGTTGTTGGATTAAGAACAAATAGTTTATCGCTTCAAATATTTTGAAATGATTTATCGTTTAATTTTTTCGTTTAAGAACAAATATGTTATCGCTTCTAAGATTCTATATTAAATATAGTTACTTATAAATAAAGTAAACTTACTGCTTGATGATTCTAAGTTACTGATACATATTCCAAAATTACAAGAATAACTCTTGTTATTTTAATTGTAAAAATTAATATTACTGATAAAATGATGGAAGTTACTGAAACCTTCATCATACTTACTGATAGAACCTTCCAAGTTACTGAATGTATTCTTCAAATGTAATATGGGAAATAGTTACTGATACATTAAATATACTTACTAATGCATTCTTCAATGTTACTTATACGTGTTACGATCTTACAAATAAATTTGAGAAGTAAGAACATTACTGATAGATAAGATTTAGAAAGTTGCTAATGATACATCAATATTACAGATTAAAATTGTAAGTTACTGCTGCCTTATTCTATGTTACTGATACATATTCCAATATTAGAACCATAACTCTAATGTTATTTTAAGTTTAAAGATTAAAGTTACTGATAAGATGATGGAACTTACTAATGTCTTCATCTAACTTACTGATATTAAAGTTACTGATAAGATGATGGAATTTACTAATGTCTTCATCTAACTTACTGATAGAACCTTCAAATTTACTGAATGTATTCTCCAAATGTAATATGGGAAATAGTTACTTATTCATTAAATAATCTTACTAATGCATTCTTCAATGTTACTGATAAGTGTTACGATCTTACGAATACATTTGTGAAGCATGAAATTACTGATTCAAGTATCATAATTACTGATACCGGTGAGCATCGTGAACTTACTGGTACATGCTTCTAACTTACTAATTGATAATGAATAAAAATATAGTATGACTTTAAAGTTACCTGTATAAGTACAAAAAGTTACTTGCCATATATATAATATTACCATCATGATATTATAAACTATTTTTCCAATAAATTACATTTTGTCGCCTTATCATAAAACACAAGATAGGTTAACTTTCAAAAACTTACTTCAGGCGAGAGTGCTCGGTTCGTGGCTGATTTTGATGAGAAGAAATTCATTTCATACAATTCACTTGCTGGGATGAAAAAACACCTCATGGATGTTAGAAAATGGGTAAAAAGATATAAAATTTTGTGATACATCCATTTTTGATATATTTTTTTACTAACATATTTCTTTAACAATACCCGTAGGTTGATTAGATGGCAGAATACTTCTGGCTATTTACTGGAGAGCACCTTGAAAAGTGGCCAGTAGAGATAAAAAAAGGAATCCCAATGCAGCGAAGTGATTCCATTGATTGTGGGGTTTATGTAATGAAGTATATGGAATTTATTTGCAAAGGAAAAGATCCAGTGTTCCGAAACGAAGATATCCCCAAGTTTCGTGCGGAGATAGCAGCTATACTACTTACAAGTGTTCAGAAGGAATATTAACAGAAATGTGATATCTTAGACATGTATATAGAGATGATGTAAATATGTACATATACTGTTCAAAATTTAAATGTAGTATCTTTCTTTTGAACATGAAATTCTTTATGAATGAGAAAATTTTGATGGTTGTTGATTGTTGAAATTATTACAGATGATACATTCGTCTACTACCTGATACTTACAGATGCATTAAGTTATTGATACATACAATGCTAAATAAAAAAGTTACTATTGCTTTAGACAATATTACTTGAGTATTGTATAACTTACTACTACTTAAATATACTACTATTTGAACTTAAAGTTGATTTTGAAAATCTTACTTGAATAAGCTAAGAACTTACGGATTAAAATATATTATGCTATAAGTTACTAATACTTACAAATGATACGTAATAATTTACTAATGATTTTGAGAATAGTACTTGTGACATGTTAGTAACTTACTTATAGTTATATATGATACAAAAAATCGTAGTTATTATCTAAGTTTCTGATACTTACGTTTTATAATGATGAATGTTACTGATGTCTTCTACAAACTTACCGATACGAGCTTCATATTTACTGATGTATTCGTCAAAGAAAATATGGGAAATATATACTGATACATAAAAACCCCTTACTGATGCATTCTTCAATGTTACTGATACATACCAAACTTACTAAAACATGTCACATGCAAGAACTTACTGATTTATACAACAAATTTATTGAAACATGATTCATACTTACTGATGATGGACAAGTACCAACTTACTTATACAGTCTTGGAAATTACTAACGAAAAGTGAACAATAAGAACTTACATATACTACATAAAAACTTACTATTACTTACATATACTACATAAAAATTTAAGGTTGATTTTGGAAATATTACTTGAATAAAATAATATCTTACTGGTACAAAAAACTTACTTATACTTACTTATTATGATACAGAAAAACTTACTTATTATTTAAGAACTGATACTTACGTTTATAATGATGAAAGTTACTGATGTCCTTTACAAAATTACTTATACAAGCTTCATACTTACTGATGCATACGTCAAAGAAAATATGGGTAATATATACTGATTAATAAAATTAACTTACTGATTCATTCTTCAAAGTTGCTGATACATGTTCCAAACTTACTAAAACATGTGAGAGACATAACTTACTGATTCATTCACGAAATTTACTAAAACATGATTCATACTTACAAGACCATTGACAAGTACCAACTTACTTATACATACTTGTAAATTACAAATGGAAATTGAACAATAGAAAATAACTTACAACCAGATCATAAACACACAACTTCATACTTGATGAATAGTACACAATTTAGAAAGATTACAAAGAAGGGGAACATAAAAAAATGGAATTCTTCTCTAAAGTGCAATGGGGTATGCCAAAATAAGCTTCAGTCTTCTCGATCCTTTGAATATCATCTGACTTCAATACTTTCAAATATCAGCTGCATTGATTATAGCCACCTGTGAAATGGAAAAAATATACATAGTGTTATCAGAACGTTAATATACTAAAAGTACAATATAAACCATATGAATAAGAATTTATCTTATCATCAGTCTTCTCATTCCTTTGAATAACATCTGACTTCAAAACTTTCAAATATCAGCTCATTGATAATGTAACCAACTGTGTAATGGAAAAAATATACATATTGTTATCAGAACGTTAATATACTAAAAGTACTATATAAACCATATGAATAAGAATATTTCTTACCATCATGCATTATATTAAGATTTTGAAGGGCAATTCCTTGAATCATGTCCTGCATTTAATTTGTGGCATAATTTGCATTGTCTACCCTTTGACGAATTCTCTTCACTAATTGATTTCAATCTATTAGTGCTGCCCTTTGGTCTACCACCTTTTCCAGACCCTTTTGGTTTTGCTACATTAGGGTCTTTTACAACAAATACTGTCTTATCACATTTTTCATTAACATCATGGACATCTTCAACATTTACAATGATCCTTTTGCTCTTAATAGCTTTGACTCCTTCAGAAGCATCTATAAGGACCTTCTTAATGTAATCATATATTTCTTTGTTGCCATCAACTTCGCTAATAAGTTCATTTGCAGTTATTACTAATGAGTTTGATAATATTACATCGTGATATCATATAACTTACTGATGCATCTGAAACATAAGAGCTTACTTATTCTATTGCAAAAGTTACTATCGAAACTGAAAATATTACTTATGTCATAATAAGGCTTACTGAGACTTACATGTGCTACACTAGTGCTACTATTGAATTTATGTATATTACTTGTGTCATAACATAGGTTACTGATACTTACTTATTCTTTTGCAGTTATTACTAATGAGATTGATAATATTACTTCGTGATACCATATAACTTACTGATACATCTGAAACATAGGAGTTTACTTATTCTTTTACAAATATTACTATCGAAAATGAAAATATTACTTATGTCATAATAAATCTTACTGATACTTACATGTGCTACACTAGTGCTTACTGATTCTTTTGCAAATATTACTATTGAATATAAAAATATTACTTGTGTCATAATAAATCTTACTGATGTTTACATGTGCTACGATATTTGATCTTACATATATTACTTGTTTGCTCTGAGATCTTACAGATACTTAAAAGATGCTTATATAATACTAGATCTTATTTAAATTTGATGATGATACGAATTTCAAAATTTCAATGATACAATGAACAACTTGAAATAAAATTCATATGATTACATAAAATATATAAAAAATACCTAATCTTCCAGAGTTCTTGTGGACATCAATCAGATCGAAAAGATTGCCTTCATCTTCTAATTCACATAAATAATCTTCACTTTCTGAACCATGGACAAAGTCAGTCTTTCATCGTTGAATCATACGTATCAAGATCAAAATCTACTCGCGAATTATCCATACACGAACCTATTAAATACATATTAGAAACGAAAACATGTAACGAAAAACATATAAAAAATTATAAATTGCAAATCAAAGTACCTTTGGTTCCAGATTACGAGTAAAGAATCGCTCGAAGCTCTCGCGAATGACAAGAAGGGGTTTTTTTCCTCGATAGAAAATGACGCGAGAAGAAATGACTCATTTGCTAATTAAGGAATGTAATTAATTTTCATTTTTACAAAAATGGCGGTTACAATCGTGGTTCCTATAATCATGGGATCGCATGATTTAATCCAACGGTTGGGAATAAGGGCTCATTTTATATAAAATGGGCACAGTGCCCTCTGGATAAAATTCCTATATATATATATATATATATATATATATAGGGGGCTTATCCAATGGGCCCTGTGCCCATTTGAGATGAGATGAGCCCACTCATATTTTACCAATATTTTCCATCATTTTGAGTTCAATGCTTATTTATTTACAGTTGTTATATCATTTTCTTACTATTAGTAACTGTTTTCATATAAAGAAGATCTTAGATTCACAAGAAATGGTCATTAGTAAGAATAAAAATGAGACTAGTAATACAAATAATAATACAATCATTTTTGTATGAATTTAAGGCTTTTTTTCTTGAAAATAGTTACTAGCAGTAAGAATATGATATAACACTTGTAAACAAATACCTATTAAGCTCAAAAAGATGGAAAATAATGGTAAAAAATGAGTGGGCTCATCTCATCTCAAATGGGCACAGGGATCATTGGATAATTTCCCTATATATATAGGGTAAAATGTGTATGCCCCCTAGGGGGAGCTAACTTAGCTCCCCCGCCCTTTTTTCACAAATTTTTTTATTTTTTTTGAAAATCTAAAACCGTGTAAATTCATTATTAAATCCCTATATTATGTCATTCAAATTTCATGCGAAACAGAGACTCCTACGACCTCCATCCAAACGGAGTCGATTTTAAAAATCCTGTTACCGTTAAAAAATTGACTGTCTGGATGGAGGCCGTAGGAGTCTCTGTTTCACACGAAATTTTAATGACACAATATAGGGATATAGTGATGAATATTCATGGAAGAAATTTTCAAAAAAAAATAAAAAATATGGAGAAAATGGGGCGGGGGTAGCTAAGTTAGCTACCCCCTGGGGGCAGCCCCATTTTACCTATATATATATATATATAGGATTTCTTTCAAATAGGACGCAGTCCTTCCATAGTTAAGGAAGGCCAGCCCCTTTTTTGTATAAAACATGATGACTTTGGTAGAATACATACACAGTTTTGTATTATAATGTATGTGTGTGTATATATATATATATTGATAAACTCAGAAATCAACCGGTCTTGTATTCCACGCAAGGCGGGAACACAGTCAAAGTGTCGACCAATCAAAATCTGAATTTAATCAACAATTAACCCACACTAAAGATCAATAAATTAGAAATAATGTAGAGTTAAAATTTATTTTTAACTCTGCACAAATGGTGTATAGTGACAAGTATGCAGAGAGTTCGAACACAGGGAGCAAACAGGGTAATTCACAAAATTGGGCACAAGTGTGTGTATGTGAAGTGTCTACACTAAGCAAGCAAGCAAAGATGTTTTTGTGGGTTTTTAATTTTAATTTTTTTTATTTAATTTTTAATTTTGTATTCTGATTTTTAATTTTCTGATTTTTATAATTTTATATTTTATATATTTTTTTTCAATATTGGAATTTAAAGACAATGGAATAAAAGACAAGGTAAAATATTTATAAAACTAAGTAAAAATTACCAAAAATTCAGAAATAAATTGTTTTTGAGATTTTTATGATTTTCTACTGTTTTTGTGATTTTTGGGGATTTTTCAAGGTGTTTTTGATATTTTAAAATGCTGAAATAAGGGAAAACAGTGAAACAAGGGCTGGCTGTGAGTAAAATGGGATTTTAAAAATAGCAACCAGTACTCAAAATGTTTCACACTAATTTTCAAATAAAGCTACTGGAATATACAACAAACAGGAGCTGAGTTTGTGATTTTTAGAGTTTTCTTTGATTTTATAAATTTTTTTGAAGTTTTAGAGGCTTTTTAAATTTTTAAGGTTTTTCTTTTGAGATTTTTAGTGATTTTTGGACTGACACTAAAATAGGATAAAATAGGCACTAAGTAATTTTTTTGGAATTTTTAGAGGTATTTTACTATTTTTTTGGTATTTTCTAAACTGAACAGTAGAGAAAAAGCATGTTTTTGATTTTTAATACATATGAAAATAAGATAAAATCCAAAACTAAAAATATGGCGTGGAAATAGAAGCACACAGGAGCTTAGCCCTATTTTTCAAGAATTTTTCGCAATTAAAAGAGGTACGAAATAAATAAGCTAAGCATACAAAAATTCTAAGCCTGGCAGGGGCATAAATGCAATTACACAAACATCCAGGAGCTCAGATGCAATTTCCACCAAAGGACACGCGCAGCTCACATGAAACACCATTCACAGGGGCATAATTGTAATTAAAGAAAATCGGCTGGGCATACATGCAAAACTTCCAAAAACATATTGTATCTGCTACGCACAGGGACGAAATTGCAAATACACAAAAATTCTGGGTGTAACTTGCAAAATGCCCACGAGTCACACGCCACCGTCACGTGAGGTGACGTGGCGTGGACTGAAGTGCAAATAGTGAAAACGTGAGGGTCTGCTTGCAAATCTTACAAAACCTTTTAAACTACAACTAAAAGTTACTGGACTAAAACGTAAATACAAAAATCATGGGTTAAAAATGCAAAATACCCACGAGGCGCGATCCAGCGGTCGATGGCGACCCACTTGTCCACGTGGCGCGCATCTGACGGTGTGTCCCCCTTCGTCGCGAACGGCTGAGGTTAAATCATCAAGGGTTGATCGGACGGTCGAGGGCGAAGGCGATCGAGCGGCTGGTGACGCGTCTGGAGCAGGCCTTCGATCCAACGACAAGGAGGGGTTCACGAAGAACTCCTCCCCGGCGAACTTCGGGCGGAGATTGCGGCCGACACACGGCCGCTCCGGCCCTAGGATCAGAGGCAAAATGATCCTGGGGCCCTTCCGCGTCAGCTGGTGGCCTCCGACAAGGCGAAGGCGGCCGGAGGTGCTCGAACGGCGGAGGTGGCCTGGGCGGCTGGTCCTGGGGTCGTCGAAGGTCGATTGAGCCTTCTCTTGGGCTCAGATCTGCAAAGTTAAGCGCACAAAATCCAGGCGAACAAAACGGTGGGGTCCGATGGTTCAGATGAGGCGAAAAGTGGTTCGGGTGAAGAGCTCCGGCGAGCGGCGGAGAAGGGAGATCGATGGCTCGATCTAAGCGAGATCGAGGGATCTGGAAGGGTGCGACGTGATGACGGAGCGGAGGGAAAGGAGATGGAGGTGATCCTGGCGGCGGTCGATAACGGGAGTGGTCGGAAAATGGAGGCGGAGCTCAGCTCCTCCGTGGGTTTCGATTGAGATTTCACGGCGATAGATTAAACGAAACGCAAAGCTGCTATAGATCTGAGCTATTCTATGCTAAGGCTACAAGGAACTGGAAAGAAAAAGGGGAAGAAACTCACCAGAGATGACGGGCGTGGAAGCACGGCGGAGCTCCGGCGAGGGTCGAATCTCTTCGATTCTACACCAATCCTCACGAACCCCGGGTCGATTCAACTCCCCATGTCACGAGGAGCACGAAGCCGTAGGGGTTTGCGAATGAAAGTGGCGGAAGAAGGATTGAACTTGAATCGAAGATGGGGGCACTCTTTTGAGGGGTTGACGGGCGGCGTGAAGAACGAGGTCCAACCGCCTCGGTCAGTGATCCACAGCCCAAGGAATCACCTGGGCGTGAATCACCATTGACCGAGGAAGAGATTTCGTGAAGAGGCTATCACCAAATGGTGATCGAGGCCTCCTCGAAAAAAGGATCAAAGCAGGGTCAAACCCACTTCTGACAAGGGACAGACCTCGGTTAGGGAGTTGACCGAGGTCAACCAATGGAGTGCTCTGGTTGGTCCACGTGGACCAACCAGAAAATTCCTTGGCGAAAAACCCTTATAAAATGAATTAAAAATAGCAGATGAATTAATTAAATTTTGATTATAAAATGAAAAATATTTGTAATTTTATGAAGTATTTTATGGTGATTTTTGTTTATTTTTATGAGCTATATTTTTATAAATTACCTTTATACCCCTATATAGGTATATTATCTATATATATATTTAAGTATTCTATTTTTATTTAGGTGTTTTTGATATTATTATTTTTGTTTATTATTTTATATAATTATAGCATACTTTTATACATGTAAATCTATTTTTATTTTATTTTATTGATGTGTTTTGTATAATTAATAAAATATAAGTATAGTTTATACAGGTATGTGTATAAGTATAAAACCTATGTTTTGAGTATACAAGTATTTTATTTTTATTTTTATTTAGGTTTTTATTCTAATTTTAATATTCACAATTGTTATAAGTAATATTTATAACATTATAAAAATATAAAATTGTAAAAATAATAAATAAGTAATAAATTGAATATTTTAATATGTGCAAGTATACAATGAGGGTCCAAAACTCAACTTTCAAACCGTAGTTCCGCCAAATGCGAAACCACCGCCATTAATTAGCTTATTTTCTTCTATATACAATTAAAGGTGAATACGCTGCATTTGGAGTTTTCATTTGTGAGATACGGGTCTGGGAAGTTGGGATTCTGGAATTTTATTCAGACCATAACTTTTTATCTGTACATTCTTTTTCTGTGAAATCAATTTTGTATTTTTCTTCATTAAATTATCTACAACTTTCATGTACAAAGTTTCTTTATTTGATGTATAAAAAGTGGAACCAAAAATAGGTCCCAAAATTAATAAGAAATGAATAGAATGTATAGGTATTTGGACTGTGTTTTTGACCTTATCTCCCCCTACTTTATTCCTTGTCGACCTATTCATCAAGATGCCTAGGTCTCGGGGTTTCGGGTCATAAAATATTTACAATATTTTATTCTTTTTCTTTTCTTTTCTTTATTCTATAATTTTGGCATTAAAAACCGTATTTTATACAGTATTTACACACCTATGCATGAATGCTAAAATGCATGAATTAATGCTATTTACAAACATTTACTAGGGTTTTTAAGGCCAAAATGAAAGAATAAAGATGATGAAACGTAGCTTCATCATCCCCCTATACTTTACCTTTGCTAGTCCCTAGCAAACACTTATGCAATAAGTGTAGAAAAAGAAAAACAAAGAAAAGAAAAAGAAGAAAATTGGATGAAGTTTAATTATCAAACTTGTCTTCACAAAATCAAAGTTTGGGGCTTAAGTCGGACCTTCGGAATTTTAGTGCGGTCGGAACCTTAATGAGAACCAAGTTTGAAATCCAACAGTCCTTGAGAATCCCAAAACTCTGTCCAAGTCTCCTCAATAGCCAGGTCAGAAATACTTCAACTCATACGCAAACTCTTACGACTATGAGTCTGACTCGTACAGTGTAAGTGATATGTAGCTCCCCACCTCAGAAGTGACAAAGAAACAACCTCCCCCAACCTGGTAACTCTAATGCCTCGGTCTAGTGACTCTTTCCTCGAGAAGCGAGGTATTCCCTTCTAAGTTCAAGTGCAACCGGCTCAAGAAGAGGGGGAAGAAGTATAGACTTTTGGAAGCTCAGCCAGTGTAGCCAAGTCTCCCGCTGCAAGCTTCATGAGATGTAACATGGATACCATAAGCTTTTGCTTTATTGAACTATATACACTCCGGTGGGGTTATTAAATTTTCAATCCGACCCACCACTTTTTTGGAGTTCTTCTTTTTTTTTTTTCTTTTTTTTTCAATTACATCTGTACAACATATCTACATGGTGCAGCATATATACAAGAAATTTCTTTTTGAGCCAGTAGACTATCCCTCTTTTGAAGCTTTATTGCAACCCACGGCTTCTGTCTTTAGCCTTCATCACCACTAGACCAAGTTGAGGTGCACTTCCTTCACTATAAGAAGAAGAGAGGTTCCGCCTAGAAGTACTACCCTCATATGCTACCCCAAGCCAAAGGAAACTGCCTCCTCACCACCTCATCCGTGGAGAGCTATGTGAAAGGTGCAGGTGTCCAAGTTAGGTCATTATCAACAAGAGTCGTGCGTGTGCTCCGAAATACTCTACTTAGGCAGTCAAGAATCCATTGAACCAAGTCCTGTGATCCTCAAAGAATTAAGTCAACTAGACCTGAAGTACCTCAAACCCAGTTCCTATAAGGTTCCTGTTATTAGGTAGATTATAAGGTCCAATCAAGCTCCAATCTCCAGATTTTACTTAGACTTGTTCAGTTATCAAACTCAATCCGAAAAATGCTCCTGCCATGCAATGCTATGCAGAAAATATTTTTGTGATGCAATTTTCAAAGATTTTGATCTTTTTATGGATTTTTGGAAAGATAATGATGATGCATATGCAGATGCATTTTTTTTGTATTTTTCAAGAAGATTTTTCAAATGTTTTTGGATTTTTTTCTTTTTTGGGTTTTAGTTTTGCAAATGTTTTTTGGGTTTTTTTTTGAAAACACAAAGTTTTGGCTGAAAACTTGGTGAAAACTATGTACACGGGCGTGCTTCTTATATATACAAGAAGTGGATTTTACGAATTTACAAGGGCAAGTGGTCAATTTTATAAGTACATATTATATAGCGGATTTTGGTGTGATGTATGTATTCCTCAAACTTATTTGGCACAAGTTTTTCACACGATTTTTGAAAATTATAGTCCAAAATAGTTTTTACAAACATTTTTACAAACATGTACACACATTTGAAAATCATTTTGCAAAGGCTTTCAAAACAGTATATATAGGTTTTTCAAATATTTTTGCAACCATTTTTCAAATCATTTGCAAATCATTTTTCAAACATTTTATTTCACACAAAGAAAATAAATTTTACAAACCACACATTTTTACACAGGTTGAAAACATGTAACAAAACATTTTCAAAATAGTTTTCAATAGATGTTCACCAAGATTTTCCAACTATTTTTCAAACATTTTGCAAAAAAACATTTTCACCTGATTTATTAATCAGTAATTTACAAAAAAAATTTGAGGAATAAAACACCTTTTTAGTAAGGAATTTTAATGAATTTTAAAGAATTATTAGCCATATTTATTAGGAAAATACGAAAGTACGAGTTATGGCTAAAGTATATACGTAGTATATATGACCCCCCTATACTTAGCTTGAGCTATGTCCTCATAGATCAGAGAGAAAAGAGAAGACATAACTCGTTCTAAGTATAGGAAAGTCTAAAGAATAAATGAATAAATGAAGGAATCAACGAATGAGAAGTTGACCGTCCCCCCCCCCCCATACTTAGGATCAAATAATCCTAAGTATAGCAGATTGTATACAAGGTAGGGAGGGTCAAGGGTGGGAATGAACAGATCGTACTCGGGTTGTCTCCCCCAATACTTAGGGTAAGATATCCCTAAGTATAGGCAAGAAGAGGAGACAATGGAGCAGATCGAGATAAATGAAGGAACTCGGGGTGTGCACCCCCCTATACTTAGGACAAAGTACGTCCTAAGTATAGGAGACTATCTACAAGGGGCGGCACCTTTGTGATAGATGAAGAGGGTAGAAGAGGAAAAGAAGAAAAGAAGAAAAGAAGAAGAGAGATGAAATTGGATATGAACAACTCGGGATGCGCATCCCCCCTATACTTAGGATAGAGTGCATCCTAAGTGTAGCAGTGATGAAAGGGATGGCATCGATTCGGTAGAACAAGATAAAAGAAATTGAAAAGAAGAAAAGACGAAAAGGGAAATCATTCAAAAATGTTTTGATGTGCTTTGCCTTCCTCTGCCTCTTTCGAGATATTCAGCTCATCCTCATAGATTACCTGAATTGAGTCAACGACGGCCATGAATGTGTCATGTTCAAGGTATGGTTTCAGAAGCTGACCATTGACTACAAAAGGCTGTGCGTCAGCTGACAGATTGGATATCAATACACTTCCGTTGTCACGCACCTGCCTAACCAAAAACGGCCCAGTCCATTTGCTCTTCAACTTGCCTGGAAAGATCTTTAACTTCGCATCGAACAACCATACCTTCTGACCTGGATCAAAGGACTTGTGGCGGATGTGCTTGTCATGCCATGTTTTGACCTTCTCCTTGTACATCAGGCTGTTGTCGTATGCATAATCTCTGAATTCCAGTAGTCTGTTCAGATCTAATTTTCTGTTCTTTCCTGCTTGCTTGGAGTCCAAATTACAGATATTAATAGCCCATAAAGATTTGTGAATAAGTTCCACGGGCAAATGACATGGCTTGCCATACACCAGGCGGTAGGGAGACATTCCCAAGGGTGACTTGTACGCTGTTCTGTAAGCCCAAAGAACGGAATCAAGCAGCTGAGACCAGTTCTTGCGATCAAGACGCACAAGTTTCTGTAGAATCGTCTTGATCTCCCTGTTGGAACATTCAGCTAAGCCATTAGACTGCGGGTGGTAGGGTGAAGCAACACGATGCTCGATGCAGAATTCTTGAGTCAGCTTCTTCACCTCTCTATTTATGAAATGACTACCCCCGTCAGATATGAGAATTTTGGGAATCCCGAACCGTGCTATGATGTGATCTCGTAAGAATCGACAGACAGTCCTACTGTCGGCGGCTCGGGCGGGGATGGCTTCCACCCATCGACTGACATAATCGACAGCAAGCAGAATATACTCATAACCCTGACTGTTAGGAAACGGGCCCATAAAGTCGATGCCCCATGCGTCAAAGACGTCTGAGATCTGAATGTATTTCAGAGGCATTGTGTCTCTCATTCCTATGGTTACACCCATCTTCTGACAATCAGTGCAACATTTGACATACTCATCTGCATCTTTGAATAATGAAGGCCACCAGAGGTCACTTTGAAGAACTTTTGCTGCCGTTCGTTTGCCTGAATGGTGTCCTCCAGAATCTTGATCATGACATAGAGCGAGGACACTTGGAACTTCCTCCTGAGGAATACACCTTCGCCAGATGCAATCTGCTCCCTCACGAAACAGATATGGGTCTTCCCACTGGTAAAAATGGATTTTAGACAAAAATCTGTCTATTTTCAACTTAGGCCAGTCCTGCGGGATTTTCTTGGCAACTAGATAATTCACAATGTCCGCATACCAAGGAAGTGAGGCTACAGACAGAATCGATTCATCTGGAAAGGTTTCTGTGATAGGCTGCAGGTTCAACTCAGGAGACTCTGGTTCAGGAAGTCTAGACAGATGATCGGCCACTACATTCTTGACTCCAGGTTTATCTCTGATCTCCATGTCAAACTCCTGGAGGAGAAGGATCCACCGGATGAGACGTAGTTTGGCATCCTTCTTCTGCTGTAAATACCGAATGGCCGAGTGATCAGTGTAAATGATAACTTTGGACCCAAGAAGGTAAGATCTGAACTTCTCCAAAGCAAAGACTACCGCTAGCAGCTCCTTTTCAGTAACAGTATAGTTTCGCTGAGCTTCATCGAGCGTTCGGCTAGCGTAGTGAATTGCAAACGGTATATTGTCTTTTCTCTGTCCCAGTACAGCTCTGATGGCATAATCCGATGCATCGGTCATAATCTCGAAAGGCTGAGTCCAAATCGGTGGCTGGAGGACAGGGGCCTGTGTGATGAGCTCTTTCAACTGATTAAAGGCAAGGAGCACACCGTCGTCTACAATGAACTCATTGTCCTTGCCGAGCAACTCAGTCAGCGGTCTGGCCAATTTGCTGAAATCTTTAATAAATCGTCGGTAAAAACCGACATGGCCCAAGAATGACCGGACTTGCTTGATATTTGTAGGTGGCTCCAGCTTAGAAATTACATCCACCTTGGCTGGGTCAACTTCCATGCCACGTTTAGAAACAACGTGACCCAGCACGATTCCTTCGGTCACCATGAAATTGCTCTTCTCCCAGGAGAGCACAAGATTCACTTCGCAGCACCTCCGTAAGACTCGGTCTAGATAGTCCAGACATTGATCAAAGGAATCCCCATAGACCGAAAAATCGTCCATAAAGACCTCGAGAAAGCTGCCCACCATGTCGGCAAAAACTGCAAGCATACACCTCTGAAATGTGGCTGGGGCGTTGCAAAGCCCGAACGGCATCCGTCTGAAGGCATATGTACCAAAAGGACAGGTGAACGTGGTCTTCTCTTGATCTTCAGGAGCAATAGCAACTTGATTATACCCAGAGTAGCCGTCCAAGAAACAGTAATATTCCTTCGCGGCCAATCTCTCCAAGATTTGGTCGATGAAGGGCAGCGGAAAATGATCCTTCTTGGTGGCAAGATTGAGTCTTCTGTAATCTACGCACACTCGCCAAGAAGTTGGTACTCTGGTGGCGATCTCCTCTCCCTTCTCATTTTTCACGATGGTGATCCCTGATTTCTTGGGCACAACATGCAGAGGGCTTACCCATTTGCTGTCGGAGATGGGATAAATGAATCCCGCATCGCACCATTTCTGGATTTCTTTCATAACCACCTCTCGCAGGTTCGGGTTTAATCTTCTTTGCAGTTCACGAGAGGGTCTGCAGTCTTCTTCCAGAAAGATGCGATGCGAACAGAGTGACGGATTGATCCCCTGGAGATCGGAGGTTCGCCAGCCTATCGCCTTGCGGTTACGTTCAAGAACCTCCATCAGACGAGATTCTTGATCTTCGGTCAGATGTGCATTGATGATGACCGGGTACATGTTCGGTTCTCCTGCAAGGAAGGCATACTTCATATTGGAGGGCAAGGGTTTCAGCTCTGGCGGTGTCTGAGCTGCTTCAGTGGTGACCTCAGCTATCAATACAGGTGGTAATTCTTTCAACTGTTCAATGTCCACCATAATATGCTCTGTCTCCTCTCTTAGATCCTGACAGAATTCTTCAATGATTACATCTTCATCCGAAAATGCTTCTGAACTCGGCTCCTGGTTTTGAAGGCATGACGACCCCACGGTAGTATCTTGTAGTGCATCAGCAAGGTCCTCATCTTGATCGATACACGGAAATTCGACTGCGATCTCCACTTCCTCCTCTGGACAGAGGAGTCCGTGGATCTCATTATCATCCAGGAAGAGGTTGGTGTCTTGAATCTCAGCTAGAAAATCGCAGTCTTCATCATTCTCAATCTCCCTTGCACATGATACAGATGTCGATTCAACGGGCGTTCCCTCAGACAGGGTCTCTACTCGGATAATTTCAGTGCCAGCTCCAAAAGTGATTTCTCCTGTCCCATAATTCACTACTGCGTTTGACGTCCGCAGAAATGGCCTTCCGAGTATGATCGGGGTAAGGAGCAACGGAGCGGGGACGTCCATATCTAAGACCACAAAATCGGCTGGAAATGACTTTCCCTGAACCGTGACGATCACATCCTCCAACAGGCCCCTAGGCCGCTTGACTGACTTGTCTGCAAACTGCAGAATCATCTTTGTAGGCTTGAGCGGTCCCAGCTTGAACTCTGTGAGTAGTGAGGCTGGCATCAGATTGACAGATGACCCGCTGTCAAGAAGTGTTCGCTCGAACTCTTGATCGAACATCTGGCAATGAACAAAGGGTGCTCCCATATCTGGCTTCTTGTCCGGGAGGTTGCTGATGGCGTTGACGGTGGCCATAGTAAGGATGTGCTTTTCAGATTTACCACCTTTGCTTCTGGAGTTATGGGGGGTTGGCCTACGCTTGGTTGTACATGCCTCTTTAAGTCCTTTCTTCACGGCTGGCATGTACTCAAGAGCTTTCATTAATGGCATATTTAACACCAAATTCTGAATGATTTCTATGATAGCAGGATCAGACAAAGCACTTTTCAACTTTTTCATTTTTTTGTGTTTTTTCATTGATTCAGGAAAAGGAATATTTACAAACTCTTCTCCAATTTCATTCAAAATACTGTCCGTGTTGTTGTTTACAGGTAGATGACAAAAAGGAATGGATTCATCTACAATTTGTGGACCAAAACTGACAGGCTCGGCTTCAGGTGCTGGCGTTGGACTCGCTGCAGGTGCGGTGCTCCCCCTGTCAGGAGCTGACTGTGATGCGGGTGCAGGCGTCTCCAATGCTGGCCGGTCTCCACCGAGGTTGCTGCTATCTTTTTGTGTTTTTCTGTTTTCTTCATTTTTTTGTGGTTTTCTGGATGTTGGTGCTGTTCCCAAAATACTGGCTGGCCCTGGTGTTGGTTGGACTAACGATTCCCCGTCAGATGCGATGTGCTTTCCCTTCGCCGTCGCCGATGGCTGGAGTGTCCTACCGCTCCTGAGAGTAACAGCGTTAGATAAAAAACAATTAATTTCGCCTGATTCGGGTTGGACACTGCCGGCTACCTGCTCCTTGCGTCGGAAATTGTTAGGATTAGCTTCGACCTGGGCTGGTATGATGGTTTTGGCTGCCGTCAGGTCGTCGATCTTCTGGTTCATCTCAGCCATATTCTTCATTAACTGCTCTAAACAAGCCAGGGCCGGATTGGCAGATACAATCTCAGAGGATTCCCCCTGCTGGGGTCTAGAATGCTGGTATTGCGGCTGAGATTGTGACTGGTATCCTTTTGCAAATTGATGAGGAGGAGGGTTTGAGGAGTACTGTGAGTTGTGCTGATTGAAGTGGGCAGCCGGCTGTTGGTGGTAGCCCTGTTCTCGATATCCGGACTACTGAGGGCCATGTTGGTAATTTTGCCTCCAAGTGTTCCCGTGTGAGGGAGGCTGGTACTGTTAAGACTGCTGGAAGGGTCTCCCACCCTGCTGTTGCTGATGGAAGGGTCTGTTGCCCATGTTCTGACCCTGGGAGTGTCCCTGAGGACGGGTCAGCTGCGCTTCATTGTTCCAAACACCATTGATCTCCTGGATCAGCGGCGGGGGTGGAGAGAACTGCTCGTAGTGTGCGGGCTGGTGCTCTGGTTGGTATGCAACCATTTGCGTCTGAGGCTGCGGTGGCTGCTCCGGAACCTGCACGTAGTACACGTGCTGGACAGGCTGGGGCTGCGGTGGAGTCGGCTGAGGGTTTTGCTGCACTGTAGGCTCCTTCTTCTCAGCGCTCGGCTCAGCAGAGGTAGACACAGCGTTGCACATGTTTGCATTCAATGCTCGGACGAGCTGCTCCAGCTGCTTGGAGATCTGGTCGAGCTTTTCCAGACCTTGGGTCCTCTTCTCTATGACTGCCAGCTTTTCGAGGTCCTGCGACCTCTTTTCGATGATATCCACTTTGGACAAGTGGCTCCCAATGATGCTCAAGTTGGAGCTCTCATCTTTGTCCTCGGTGTGAGAAGCCATATTAACTGGCTTGCAGATGGCGGTTGGTGTCTTCATGTAAACTCTAGACGAGGATTGGGCTGCTTCTCCCTCAGCCATTTCTTCGAAGACGTTCCATACTACATCCTCATCCTTGTTAAAATGTGAACCGCCGCAAGCTGCATCCACGAGCTTTTGGCTTTCAAATGATAGCCCCTCGAAGAAATGTTGTACGAGACTGGTTTTTGGTATTCCATGGTGGGGGCACTTTTCTTGGAGATCTTTGAATCGTTCCCACGCTTCATGGATAGTCTCGTGGGGCTGCTGGCAGAAACTGGAGATCCGGGCACGCATCTGATTTAATCTCCTCAGGGGATAAAATTTATGGAGAAAGGCAGATTTCAACTCCTCCCAGGTGGTGACGACCTTCCCGAGATGGTCGACCCAGTAAAGGGCCTTGTCTTGAAGGCTGAAAGAGAACGCGGTCATCTTGATCACATCCAGGGGGACTCCGGGGTAGTGAGCAGTGGAGCAGATGCGATTAAACTTCTTGAGAAAAATATATGGCTCTTCAGTGGTGTTCCCATGAAAGGTGGGAAGCAGCAACAAAAACTGCGGCTTCAGCTCGAAGTGGGCGTGCATACGCGGAATTTGGATCCACTCAGTGATGCGCCCTGCTCCTGGGTTGTATGTCTGCTTGAGTGTGGGCTTGGGCTGCGGTGGATCTTCTTCTGCTGCTTCATAATCGGGTCTCACTGAAAACTCATCATTGATTTCATGGTCATTGGGATCGTAGTTCGGATCATCCTCCCGTCGGCCGTCTCTCGCATCGGCCCTTCTCCTCAGATCATTCAGCATGTCCTGGAAGGCTGTCTGGGCCAGGGCCTGGTTAGTCAACTGCTGCTGAATGGCTTGAATGGACGCCAGCAGTTGACTGTTAACCTCACCCTGCGTGGTATATTGTCCTTCCCCTGTATTGGCTTCAGGCTCTTGCTGGGGCTGTGGTCCTTTCCCTCTTCCTCCTGCCATCTCAGACTGTACTTGAATCTCTGACTCTTGATCGGGTTGAAGGTCTGCATGACGGAGTGAACCCTGATCAGTATCTTCCTCAGCACCAACTGTTGAGATGAATCTGGGATTAAGGTCAATCCCAGAATGTTGTGAACGGAGCATATGATATTGACTGAAATCGACCTCCATCCACAAGGGGTTATTTCGGGGATAAGAGTAGTCCCGGTGTATTGGAAGGGGAAGAGCTAGTTCGGGTTGCGAGTCCATCCCGAATAGCGGGTTAATTGGAGAAAGGCAAGTATTGAAAGAGGCGAGAATAGGGGAGTCCAAAGAAACATCCGCAAGGTCCGAATTAATTCTTCGGAGATCACCCCTCTTTACTGGAGACGTCGATGGCACGGAATCGATGTGGGTGTCGGCAAGGTCCCGACAAAACCATCCGTGTAGCGACATCTTGAGAAGATCAAGAGGAAGGGATGTTGGATGAAGAGCACGAGGGTAACAAGAAATAAAGAGGATTGTAAAACAGTAGAAGGCTCACACTGAGCAAGGGTCAAATAGAAGGGGAGCAAAATTTGCGCAAAGGCGCGATATTTTTGATCCTTGACCTAAATGTAGCTAACAACCAAACACAAGACAAGGGAGTTCACCAACTCGACGCGTGAAGCCGTGAAAGTTCGGCTGTTATCTTTGTAATTTTTATCTTGATTTCAGGAAGTTATCTTTTAACGAGTCCTTAGAGCGCTACGCCTATAGGAGCGAGAGTACTGCCGGAAAAGTATTCCCGTACTTGTCCTCCCCCTGTGTAACCTGTAGTCTGCACTTTTTCAGGTCCTTGTAACCCTTTCTGGATCCCTACTCAGCCAAAGAAATAGAGAAAGGAAGCCAATAGGCGAAACCAATACTTCAGAACTCGCTCGCAACGGAATCACCCGTGAGCGTGCAAGAACCTACTCGGACGCAAGACGATGAGACAGACACCCCCGTGAAGGCGTGGCCTAGGCTCGATACTTCGGACGAGGTCGATGCTCTGCACAATAGAGAGTCACCACTGTTGACCAAGCCCTACTCGTCCACGTACGATAGAAGCGCCAATACTTTGGAAATCCAGGCGATACACAAGGCAGCCACAGACTGGGTTTTGGGCTCTAATCCTTACGAAGCACTCTGCTCACTTGGAAGGAGACCTTCCCATGCAACCTGAATACAAGTGAGGGTGTGACTCTCCCCAAACAATGAGTTCAATTACCAATTTTATTTAGGTCAAAGTTTTCTTAGCAGTCCCTTTTTTAATTTTTTTGTGTTATCGCTTCTTTTGAGTGATTTCAAACAAGCGCCTAACGTTTTTGTGTTTTCTTTATCCTACTTTGTCCAAAAACAGAGGGAGAATAGAGTCGGAAAAGCCGTGCAAGTTGACACAAAGATGGAAATCTCACCTTTGTGCCTAAATGATGGATGCCAAGTTAGAAGACTTATAGTGAATCCCAGCTCTCTCCATGCGGGATGCAAAGCAGAATTTTTTAAACCTAATCTATATGCCGATATGCACAACGGAAATCGTCCTAGAACAGGCAACTGCTAGCGTGAAGAACCACAAGTCAACCTCCTATCGTCGATCCTAAGAGTCCGGTCTAGACCCTCCCCTCCTCTTCTCGACACATCGAGTTCAGGAGTAGCGCTTGATGGAGAGGGCTCGCGGCGCGGCGGATCTAAGAAAGGGAGCTAACTGCTTAATTTTTAACTAAGTCCAAATACGAGCTATAGGTACATGCAAAGGTTATTAGTGTGTTTGGACCTAAGTTAATCGATCAAGCAGGCCTAAATCTAAGAGCTCATTCCACAAAAGAAAGTGAAAATGAAATCAAAACCGGCAAATGACAGCAGCAAAACACGATAAAAACCGCGGTGAGCCCCCGAGTGAACAAACACCCGGAAATTAGGCCCGGTAGTGTCCAAGAGTCCAAGTGTACCTGTATTATTACAAATTATAAAAGACACTCTCTCACAGAAATAAATGTGAGCTAATCTAATCACTCTCCCTCACTCCTCCTGCTCTCTCCTGCCGGCGTGACCTAAGAAGGCCGGCTCCGCTTCCCAAGGATGCTACGGATCACCTAAGCAATCCGCCTTACTCCGCGGTCCCTCGCAAGAAGACAAGAAAAGAGATGGTCAGATAGCTCAACAAGATATATCAAAAATGTAAGAGACGGAAAATGATGCTATGGTAAACAATCACACAATCAAACAAAATGTAAACTACTCGCTGTTGTTCCCCGGCAACGGCGCCATTTGATAAACTCAGAAATCAACCGGTCTTGTATTCCATGCAAGGCGGGAACACAGTCGAAGTGTCGACCAATCAAAATCTGAATTTAATCAACAATTAACCCACACTAAAGATCAATAAATTAGAAATAATGTGGAGTTAAAATTTATTTTTAACTCTGCACAAATGGTGTATAGTGACAAGTATGCAGAGAGTTCGAACACAGGGAGCAAACAGGGTAACTCACAAAATTGGGCACAAGTGTGTGTATGTGAAGTGTCTACACTAAGCAAGCAAGCAAAGATGTTTTTGTGGGTTTTTAATTTTAATTTTTTTTATTTAATTTTTAATTTTGTATTCTGATTTTAATTTTCTGATTTTTATAATTTTATATTATATATATATTTTTTTCAATATTGGAATTTAAAGACAATGGAATAAAAGACAAGGTAAAATATTTATAAAACTAAGTAAAAATTACCAAAAATTCAGAAATAAATTGTTTTTGAGATTTTTATGATTTTCTACTGTTTTTGTGATTTTTGGGGATTTTTCAAGGTGTTTTTGGTATTTTAAAATGCTGAAATAAGGGAAAACAGTGAAACAAGGGCTGGCTGTGAGTAAAATGGGATTTTAAAAATAGCAACCAGTACTCAAAATGTTTCACACTAATTTTTCAAATAAAGCTACTGGAATATACAACAAACAGGAGCTGAGTTTGTGATTTTTAGAGTTTTCTTTGATTTTATAATTTTTTTTTGAAGTTTTAGAGGCTTTTTAAATTTTTAAGGTTTTTCTTTTGAGATTTTTAGTGATTTTTGGACTGACACTAAAATAGGATAAAATAGGCACTAAGTAATTTTTTTGGAATTTTTAGAGGTATTTTACTATTTTTTTGGTATTTTCTAAACTGAACAGTAGAGAAAAAGCATGTTATTGATTTTTAATACATATGAAAATAAGATAAAATCCAAAACTAAAAATATGGCGTGGAAATAGAAGCACACAGGAGCTTAGCCCTATTTTTCAAGAATTTTTCGCAATTAAAAGAGGTACGAAATAAATAAGCTAAGCATACAAAAATTCTAAGCCTGGCAGGGGCATAAATGTAATTACACAAACATCCAGGAGCTCAGATGCAATTTCCACCAAAGGACACGCGCAGCTCACGTGAAACACCATTCATATGGGCATAATTGTAATTAAAGAAAACCGGCTGGGCATACATGTAAAACTTCCAAAAACATATTATAGCTGCTACGCACAGGGACGAAATTGCAAATACACAAAAATTCTGGGCGTAACTTGCAAAATGCCCACGAGTCACACGCCACCGTCACGTGAGGTGACGTGGCGTGGACTGAAGTGCAAATAGTGAAAACGTGAGGGTCTGCTTGCAAATCTTACAAAACCTTTTAAACTACAACTAAAAGTTACTGGACTAAAACGTAAATACAAAAATCGTGGGTTAAAAATGCAAAATACCCACGGGGCGCGATCCAGCGGTCGATGGCGACCCACTTGTCCACGTGGCGCGCATCTGACGGTGTGTCCCCCTTCATCGCGAACGGCTGAGGTTAAATCATCAAGGGTTGATCGGACGGTCGAGGGCGAAGGCGATCGAGCGGCTGGTGACGCGTCTGGAGCAGGCCTTCGATCCAACGGCAAGGAGGGGTTCACGAAGAACTCCTCCCCGGCGAACTTCGGGCGGAGATTGCGGCCGACACACGGCCGCTCCGGCCCTAGGATCAGAGGCAAAATGATCCTGGGGCCCTTCCGCGTCAGCTGGTGGCCTCCGACAAGGCGAAGGCGGCCGGAGGTGCTCGAACGGCGGAGGTGGCCTGGGCGGCTGGTCCTGGGGTCGTCGAAGGTCGATTGAGCCTTCTCTTGGGCTCAGATCTGCAAAGTTAAGCGCACAAAATCCAGGCGAACAAAACGGTGGGGTCCGATGGTTCAGATGAGGCGAAAAGTGGTTCGGGTGAAGAGCTCCGGCGAGCGGCGGAGAAGGGAGCTCGATGGCTCGATCTAAGCGAGATCGAGGGATCTGGAAGGGTGCGACGTGATGACAGAGCGGAGGGAAAGGAGATGGAGGTGATCCTGGCGGCGGTCGATAACGGGAGTGGTCGGAAAATGGAGGCGGAGCTCAGCTCCGTCGTGGGTTTCGATTGAGATTTCACGGCGATAGATTAAACGAAACGCAAAGCTGCTATAGATCTGAGCTATTCTATGCTAAGGCTACAAGGAACTGGAAAGAAAAGGGGAAGAAACTCACCAGAGACGACGGGCGTGGAAGCACGGCGGAGCTCCGGCGAGGGTCGAATCTCTTCGATTCTACACCAATCCTCACGAACCCCGGGTCGATTCAACTCCCCCTGTCACGAGGAGCACGAAGCCGTAGGGGTTTGCGAATGAAAGTGGCGGAATAAGGATTGAACTTGAATCGAAGATGGGGGCGCTCTTTTGAGGGGTTGACGGGCGGCGTGAAGAACGAGGTCCAACCGCCTCGGTCAGTGATCCACAGCCCAAGGAATCACCTGGGCGTGAATCACCATTGACCGAGGAAGAGATTTCGTGAAGAGGCTATCACCAAATGGTGATCGAGGCCTCCTCGAAAAAAGGATCAAAGCAGGGTCAAACCCGCTTCTGACAAGGGACAGACCTCGGTCAGGGAGTTGACCGAGGTCAACCAATGGAGTGCTCTGGTTGGTCCACGTGGACCAACCAGAAAATTCCTTGACGAAAAACCCTTATAAAATGAATTAAAAATAGCAGATGAATTAATTAAATTTTGATTATAAAATGAAAAATATTTGTAATTTTATGAAGTATTTTATGGTGATTTTTGTTTATTTTTATGAGCTATATTTTTATAAATTACCTTTATACCCCTATATAGGTATATTATCTATATATATTTAAGTATTCTATTTTTATTTAGGTGTTTTTTATATTATTATTTTTGTTTATTATTTTATATAATTATAGCATACTTTTATACATGTAAATCTATTTTTATTTTATTTTATTGATGTGTTTTGTATAATTAATAAAATATAAGTATAGTTTATACAGGTATGTGTATAAGTATAAAACCTATGTTTTGAGTATACAAGTATTTTATTTTTATTTTTATTTAGGTTTTTATTCTAATTTTAGTATTCACAATTGTTATAAGTAATATTTATAACATTATAAAAATATAAAATTGTAAAAATAATAAATAAGTAATAAATTGAATATTTTAATATGTACAAGTATACAATGAGGGTCCAAAACTCAACTTTCAAACCGTAGCTCCGCCAAATGCGAAACCACCGCCATTAATTAGCTTATTTTCTTCTATATACAATTAAAGGTGAATACGCTGCATTTGAAGTTTTCATTTGTGAGATACGGGTCTGGGAAGTTGGGATTCTGGAATTTTATTCAGACCATAACTTTTTATCTGTACATTCTTTTTCTGTGAAATCAATTTTGTATTTTTCTTCATTAAATTATCTACAACTTTCATGTACAAAGTTTCTTTATTTGATGTATAAAAAGTGGAACCAAAAATAGGTCCCAAAATTAATAAGAAATGAATAGAATGTATAGGTATTTGGACTGTGTTTTTGACCTTATCTCCCCCTACTTTATTCCTTGTCGACCTATTCATCAAGATGCCTAGGTCTCGGGGTTTCGGGTCATAAAATATTTACAATATTTTATTCTTTTTCTTTTCTTTTCTTTATTCTATAATTTTGGCATTAAAAACCGTATTTTATACAGTATTTACACACCTATGCATGAATGCTAAAATGCATGAATTAATGCTATTTACAAGCATTTACTAGGGTTTTTAAGGCCAAAATGAAAGAATAAAGATGATGAAACGTAGCTTCATCATATATATATATATATATATATATATATATATGAGGTAAATGGGGCTGCCCCCAGGGAGTAGCCAACTTGGCTACTCCCACCCCTATTTTTCCCTCATTTTTTTTTATTTTTTTGGAAAATAAAAATTTGTATACTCATCATTATATCCCTCTCACATTCTATTAAAATTTCGTCAGAAATAGAGACTCCTACGGCCTCCATCCAAACATAGTCGATTTAAAAAATCCTGCGACCGTTAAAAAAATGACGTCTGGATGGAGGGCTTAGGAGTCTCTGTTTCTGACGAAATTTTAATAGAATTTGAGAGGGATATAATGATGAATATACAAATTTTTTTTTCCAAAAAAATAAAAAAATGAGTGAAATATAGGGGTGGGAGTAGCCAAGTTGGCTACTCCCTGGGGGCAGCCCCATTTTACCCTATATATATATATATATATATATAGAAATTATCCAATGAGCCCTGTGCCCATTTGAGATGAGATGAGCCGACTCATTTTTTACCATTATTTCCTATCTTTTTGAGCTTAATAGGTATTTGTTTACAATTGTTATACCATATTCTTACTACTAGTAACTATTTTCAGGAAAAAAAACCTTAAAGTCAAACAAAATGATTGTATTATTATTTGTATTACTAGTCTCATTTTTATTCTTACTAATGACCATTTCTTGTGGATCTAAGATTTTCTTTATATGAAAATAGTTACTAATAGTAAGAATATGATATAACAATAGTAAATAAATAAGCATTGAACTCAAAATGATGGAAAATATTGGTAAAATATGAGTGGGCTCATCTCATCTCAAATGGGCACAGGGCCCATTGGATAAGCCCCCTATATGTATGTATGTATGTATATATATATATATATATATATATATATATATATATATATATATATATATATAGGGAGCCCTTCTAATGAGATGGGTCTTTCCTGAAATTCAGAAGCCACTACCAAATTTGTAAATTACGTAACAATATTGTAAATTTGAACTACATATTTTAAAATAATGATGATAATACAATTATGTAAAATATACGATCCATATTGTAACAAACATTTAATGTCAAATATATTAATATTTTCATAAATCTTTCATGATATACATATTATGTTAATATTTAGTATTAAATTTATGGGGTTAGAATGTATAAAATAAATAGAATAAATGCTTAAATTGATGTGGCATTCCATGCATCCAGGAAAGGTGCACCTCATTGGAAATATTTCCTATATATATATATATATATATATATATATAGATAGATAGAGAGAGAGAGAGAGAGGTAAATGGGGCTGCCCCAATGGAGTAGCCAACTTGGCTACTCCCACCCCTATTTTTCCCTCATGTTTTTATTTTTTTGGAAAATAAAAATTTATATATTCATCATTATATCCCTCTCACATTCTATTAAAATTTCGTCAGAAACAGAGACTCGTACAGCCTCCATCCAAACATGGTCGATCTAAAAAATCCTGCGACCGTTAAAAAAATGACGTCTGGATGGAGGGCTTAGGAGTCTCTGTTTCTGATGAAATTTTAATAGAATGTGGGAGGGATATAATGATGAATATGCAAATTTTTATTTTCCAAAAAAATAAAAAAATGAGGGAAAAATTGGGGTGGGAGTAGCCAAGTTGGCTACTCCCTGGGGGCAGCCCCATTTTACCCATATATATATATATAGGGTCATATGTGGCTGCCCCCTAGGGGCAGCCAACATGGCTGCCCCCGCCTTATTTGGGCAAAATTTTTTATTTTTTTTGAAAAATAACACCATTTACATTCATCCCTATATCCCTCCTATATACCATTAGAATTTCGTCAGAAACAAAGACTCCTACGACCTCCATCCGGACAGTAATTTTTTAACGGTAACAGGATTTTTTTAAATCGATACCATCGAGATGGAGGTCGTAGGAGTATCTGCTTCTGACGAAATTCGAATGGCATGTAGGAGGGATATATGGATGAATATACATGGTTTTATTTTTAAAAAAAAATAAAAAAAACGCCGAAAAATGGGGCGGGGGCAGCCCCATTTTTTCCATATATATATATATATATATATATATATATATATATATATATATATATGGGTCATATGTGGCTGCCCCCTAGGGGCAGCCAACATGGCTGCCCCCGCCTTATTTGGGCAAATTTTTTTATTTTTTTGAAAATAACACCATTTACATTCATCCCTATATCCCTCCTATATACCATTCGAATTTCGTCAGAAACAGACTCCTACGGCCTCCATCCGGACAGTAATTTTTTAACGGTAACAGGATTTTTTTAAATAGATACCATCGAGATGGAGGCCGTAGGAGTCTCTGTTTCTGACGAAATTCGAATGGCATGTAGGAGGGATATATGGATGAATATACATGGTTTTATTTTTCAAAAAAAATAAAAAAAAACATCGAAAAATGGGGCGAGGGCAGCCATGTTGGCTGCCCCCAGGGGGCAGCCCCCATACAGTCTGCCCCTTATAGGGATTCCCTGCACTTGGTTTCCAGATTTTGATATCATTGAGAAAGTAGCACATTTAAAGATAAAATCCATTGGGTGACTTCCTTTAACAAGATTTTTGTAATGGGAAACGAGCCATGATATTGTTGTTGAGGTCCATGGAGACACAAAACATAATCGCAGGATGACCTAGTTACTATGAGTGCACACCATGAGAAGCAGGGATCGCCAGTGGGAGTAGAAAGGGCATTAGCGACTGAGCAAAACTCGAAGGTGCAGGCACAAGCAGGCGAACGGCAACACACTGGAGAGGGAGGGAGGAGGGAATGATAGCGTTAGAGGAAGGTGCAGGTCAGCAGAATCGTAGAGTTGCGGCGGCCAGGGATCGCGTTGGAGGGGTCGTATGTAAAAGCAAGAGCTGCGAGGATCTTGCGGCAGCGGCGACTAGGCCCTCGCGACGATTAGGGCCCGCAAGGAAAAGCGCCACATGAGAGGTGGCGCCGTTGGGAATGCCGGAGAGGAAGCGGTGATGCAGCGGGGGTAGTGTGGAGGAGAGGAGGTGGTGTGATGGTGGCGCAGTGATGACGGCGTCGAGGAAAGGGAGACACCGAAGATGACCAAAAGGTTCGGGGGATGTTGGGTTCTTCGTTGTTTCTGGGGAGCGGATCCGAGGACAAGCACTGACATACATTTGGAAATTAAAAAAATGGAATATACTACAGCCGTGGATGTAATCCAACGGTCCAGACTGTATGGGGGCTGCCAATTAGCTGCCCCTAAGGGCATGTTTGGTTGCTGGGGTTGGACTGGGTTGGGTTGGGGTACACGGTACACCAGTGTACCCCTCCATCCAACCCTCTCAATCCTCCTCACAAGGGGTACAGTTTACTATTCACAGGGGTGCCCTAACCCAACCCAATCCAGTCCAACCCAGCAACCAAACAGGCCCTAAAGGGCAGCCCATTAATCCCATATATATATATGGATGTGTTTAAGTAGAATTTAAATGTTGGTTTAGTGTTAAAGTAGGTTAACCTTAAGTGATAACTTGGTCAAGTGTAGTGTTGTGGCTTTTGTCTTTCAAGTTAAAGTAGTAGACTTTAGAGTTAGGTTTTCAATATTTGGTTAGACAGTCGATTTGGAGCCAAAGTGAGGTCTAGCTCACGGTTTAAGTTGATCAGAGTTGGAGGTCATCAATAGAATAACTAGAGGATAACCAGGGATCAAGAGAATAACTTTTGTCTTTAAATTTGCTTGATAAATATTTAACAACGATATTGTCCGTTGCAATTTTTTATACTTGAAATGAACGACGAATATTATATTCGTTCCTATATTATGAGCGACGTTCTTTATAATAACACTTATTTATTATTTTTCAAATTTAAGCTAACAATCGTAAAAATTTGAAGTTAAAACTTAATGACGATGTGCTAAAATTTTGAAAAATAAAAACGAATAAGTGTTGTATGCACCATTACTAATAATATAATAACAATCTTCACATTCATCGCTAATTTCAAATATAAAAACAATTCTGCAACGAATAATACTATCATTATATATCTATTTTGTTGTAAATACCTCTCCTCCCATTTGCAAATGAGCTACTGTTCGACTTCAACGGCTATTTGATGTTGCGAAGCGAGCGACAATACTCAATGGGTGTGGTCTATATTACGAGAAAAATGGCATGCTACAACACAAAATAATTAACGCCCTTGCTATTCTCTCACTATAAAATAGCATATATTAAGGGATATAAGCACCATGCTTCGAACAACTAGTAGGTTGATCATAAAATATACCAATCATGCTTTTCTCCAAGCATAAAATAACACGTAAAAGTGAAACATTTAACAATATTTAATCAGCAAAAAAATACAAAAATAATCATTGTATAATTATATAAAAGTTGAAATGGTTTCCGAATAAAATATTTAATTGCCCATGAAAAAAACCACGTTCCGCACTAAGTTAATTATGGAAATAAGAACCATTTTACTCAAGTTGTTGGATTAAAGGCCTGGTTATTATACATAACTAAGAGGTAAAAAGCAACCGCAAGAAAAGATGGTAAAATGTCAAAAGGCTATATGTTTGGGATTATATATGGGGGAATCAGGAAGTTTATTTTGGACTCTCTTTTCTACGTAAGACTTTATTTAGATTCTCTACTTCTATGCTATTTTTGAGAATGCGAAGTAAGTGATAGTCATAAAGTATACAGGAGATAAAAATCATCCATTCTTTAAAGAGAAAGAGACCATTTGAAATGAAAACAATTGTGAATTTTGAAAGATGAACAACTATTTTGAAAACGAGAAAAGATCCCAATCAATGTCTCGGTGTCCTTAGCTTTGAGGAGATGAAAAAGGCACTTCTATGCAAGTGGATTGCGCGGATTTGGGGTGATTGTGATAGCATGGTTTGCTCCCTTCTTCGACGGATTTATAGGGTGGGACCTAAATTCCCCACGTTGATGGATCTAGGTTCATCGCCCTCTTTCTTTTAGAGGACCATCACTGGTCTTGTGCAGGAGATTCGACCTTACCAGAGGCCGATTGTGGGGGATGGGACAGGCTTCAGGTTTCGGTTGGACGATTGGTTCGAAGGGGGTATGCTGGGGGAAGTTTTCCCGCGTCTGAAGGCTCTTGCCTCTGCTCCTGGCTCTTCTATTGCTTAGGTTTGGGATGGTCAGAATTTTGTCCCTACTTTCCGTGCTGGTCTCTCAGACTATAGGAAGGAAGAGCTGGAGCTGATGCTTGAGATACTGGATGGTGTAGCTGGGCCCACGGTGGGCAGGGATTGCTGGTGCTGGCAGGATGTGTCCTTCTCGGTTGGGAAAGCTTACAAAGTTTTGAAAGGGTCTCTGGCAATGGATCTGACAGGAACTGTGGCGGATTGCAGAATAAACTGGAGCTGGAGAGTACCGACACGGGTGAAGGTTTTTTTATGGCTGTGCAGAAGAGGTAGACTTCTGACAGGGGACAGGGTAGCGAGATTCAGTGCCAACACTCGGTCTTCGTGCTCTCGATGTCAAATGGGGGTGGAAGATGTCGATCATCTCTTCTTCAAATGTTGGTCCTCAACGGATTCTTGGTCGAGCTTTGAGGGAAGCGCGGTTACATGGGATGCGATGGAGGGCTTCTGAAAATCCATTAGAGAGGATTGGAGGGGAGCAGAAAGGGATTGGTCCGATTACTTGGCTCTACTATGGGTAATTTGGAATGCCAGGAATGGCGTTACTTTCAAAGGGGTCAGAATGTATAGTGAGAATATTGTGGTGCACTGTGCACGCTAAAGCGCTTGTTAATAGCTGGGTGATGTAAATTGGCAGTGTTGTAATGATGTGGTGTGCAACCTGGTACAACTTGGTAAATTGGCAACGTTGAACTAATTAATGGTGATGTTTTTAGGTTCACACCTATAAGGTGGAAGGTTAAAAAAATGTAAGAAATCTCAAGCTTTTTCATCCCTAATTTCCGTCTGAATTATTAATCTAAACGACTATCATATCTTTTGTGGTCGTCTCAAAAGGGCGATTGTCCGGCATGTCAATGCTCCATCTGTTCCATATCCATACCAACAACTAACCAGTACATTACCCTCCTAAACAAAACCCAACAATCGGAACACACAGCCACGCACATTCCATCAATCCCTTAGCAAAAACATGCTCCTCTCTTCCCATTTCAGAACACACATCCGAAACAAAAAATTGAAAACCAAAAGAAGAGAGGGGCAAATTCCATAACATTTATGTGCAAGAAAGAGAGGAGAACCTTGAGGACTACTCAAATCTCTACAAGGCAGGCCCCCTGCACGTGCCCAGAGAACTCCTTGGGCACGTGCACCTTCCTCCACACGTACTCCCCTCCTCCCTTCACCCCCTCCAGCACGTGCGCGGCGAGGGGGTCCCCGTGCCTGGCCACGCCCAGCACCGCCACCCCCTCCCCCCACCCCACCGCGCACGGCGTCACCTGAGCGTCCCTCGGGATCTTGATAATCTCGAAAATCAAGAGAGTCTAAATTGGTGTCTCACACAAGGCGGAGACAACCGTCGCTGTGGCGGCTCTCAATGAAATCCGAAATTAATCAACAATTAACCCACAATAAAGATCAATAAATTAGAACTAATGTGGAGTTAAAATTTATTTTTAACTCTGCACAAATGGTGTATAGTGACAAGTATGCAGAGAGTTCGAACACAGGGAGCAAGCAGGGTAATTCACAAAAATGGTGCTCAAGTGAAAGTGTGTGATGGTGTCTACACTAAGCAAGCAAGCAACTACAATTTTTGTGGGTTTTTAATTTTTAATTTTTTTATTTTAATTTTTTTTAATTTATTTTTGGTTTTTAATTTTCTGCTTTTTATATTTTATATTTTATATTTTTCTTTTTCTTTTTTTTTTTCAATATTGGAATTCAAAGACAATGGAATAAAAGGCAAGGTAAAATATTTATAAAACTAAGTAAAAATTATCAAAAATTCAGCAATAAAATCTTTTTGGTATTTTTGTGGTTTTCTACTGTTTTTGTGATTTTGGGGATTTTTCAAGGTGTTTTTGATATTTTTAAATACTGAAATAAAGCAAAACAGTGCAAATAAGGCTGGCTGTGAATAAAATGAGATTTAAAAATAGCAAACAGCAACCAAAATTTTTCACACTATTTTTCAAATGTAGAGAACAGAATAAAGAACACACAGAACCTGGGTTTATATTTTTTTTAGTTTTCCTTGATTTTATATATTTTTTTGAAGTTTTTGAGTGTTTTTAAATTTTTAGTGTTTTTCTTTTGATATTTTTAGTGGTTTTTGGACTGACACTAAAATAGGATAAAATAAACACTAGGGAATTTTTTTGGAATTTTTGGGGGTGTTTTACTATTTTTTTGATATTTTCTAAGCTAGACAGTGCACAAATAGCAAGTTTTTGATTTTTAATAAATATGAAGATAAGATAAAATCAAAAACTAAATATGTGGCGTGAAAGCACAGGTGCACAGGAACTAAACCCTATTTTTGTGGAATTTTTTGGACTTAAATTGATGGGTTAAATAATTAAAACAAGCATCCAAATGTTAAACAGTCCTGGCAGGGGCATATATGCAATATATCAAACATCCAGGGGCATACACGCAATTTTTCCACAAAAGTTTACACTGAAACTTGCATTTTAAGGATTAAAGATGAATAACAAAACCCGCAAGGGTATCTGAGCAATTTACCCACCAGGGCGCGTGACTCGCACGCGCCTGGAAGGGGTATTTTTGCAATATTACAAAGTTCCAAGGGGTTCAATGCAGTTTCTCCAAAATATTACAACTTAAAGCAAACATTCATGGACTTAAGCGAAATAAATAAACCCCAGGGGGGTCCCTGCAAAATACCCAGCCCCCTCACGCGCACGGACACGTGAGATGACGTGGATTGGACCTAGGTGCAAATAAGAAAACTACGGGGTTCTAAGTGCAAATATTACAGAAATATTTAAACTACGCAACACAGTTTTTGGACTGAATAGAAATTACAAAATAAGCGGGGGTTGACTGCAAAATACCCTCGCTTAGGCGATCCGACGGCTGATGGCAAGCCACTTAGACACGTGGCACTTGATGGACGGCCGATGTCGTTTCGCTCGTGGACGTCTGGGATTAGATCTCGGCTGAGATCGATGGTGGCTGGGTCTTCAAGATCGGACGGTCCACGATCTGTCTGGAGCTCCGCCTCGATCCAACGGTGACGAAGGTCGGAGCAAGAACCGCGACGAACTCCGACGAACCGAAGTTCTCCGAGGTCAAGCTCCGTCTCCGATGGGCTTTTTGGCTTCAAAATGGGGCTGGAGGCTCCTCAGGTCTTCGTCTATCTCCTGGGGGGCTCAGGTTCGTCGAAGATGCTTCGATGTGCTGGCGCGAAGGCGGCGGAGCTCAGAGCTCCAGGTATCTCCGGCGAGAGCTGCAAAATGCCTCCCAGGTACGTTGACTGCGCTTTGACCTGCAAAACACGGTGAGAGGGTCCACGGCAAGTTGCCTGGACCCCGCGGAGGCGAAATGGAGGTCGGAGGTGGTCTGTGGACGGCGAAGAGGTGTCGGCCGGAGGTGCGCTCCGGCGATGAGCGATGGGAGGTCGATTCGATCGATGGAATTCGGATTTTTTGGGGGTTTTTGATACTGAAGCTAAGGGAAAAGAAATGAAACGAAAAGGGGAGGTAAAAGGGCAAACCTCGAAGGCGGAGGGCCTGAGGTGGTAGAACCTCGACGTCGGTGGTCGGCGGAGGTGGTGGAGCCGATTCGAGGCTTCCTCGACTCGCCTGAGGATACGGTTGAGGAGCTGTCACCTCCCGCAACGTGAGGAGCACTACAGGGAGGAGGTATAATGGCCAAGAAGGGTTCAAAATTGGGCTTGAAGGTGGCGGGGTGTTTAAGTAGAAGATGATGGCGTCTCCTTCAAGCCAGACTCACGCGCGAATGATGGAGATATGGCTGGATCCGGATACATGGCGTGGGAGAGTGATGATCGGGGATGAAGTCCCAAGAAGAGATCGAGGCGTGAGGACGAACGGATCGAGCTCGAAAATTGGGGGAAATCGGGGAGAAATCAGCGTGTCAGAAATGGCAGGCTTTGGTCGGGGGAGTTGACCGGGGTCAACTCTAGACCGCGCCTGGTTGGTCCACGTGGACCAACCAGGAAACTCAGATTAGAAATTATTTGAAAAATCAAAATAAAATAGTAAATGAATTTATTGATGTTAGGTTATAAAATAAAAAATGTTTATTATTTTATGAAGAATTTTTCTGTGATTTTTATTTATTTTTATGAGACGTATTTTTACAAGTTTGCATTTATGCCCTTTATAGTATATATATCTATATATTTAAGTATTTTATTTTTATTTTGTGTATTTTATCTTTATTATTTTTATTTATCATTTTTCTAAAACATAAAATACTTTTATGTACATAAATACCTTTTTATTTTATTTTTCTGAATTATTTTGTACACTTAATAAAATGAAAGTGTTATTTGTGTATGTATGTATACCTGTACTATACCTATGTATTATAATATATACAAGTATTTTTCTTTGAGTTTTATTTATGTTTTTATTCTGATTTTAATGTACATAATTATTATAAATAATATTTACAACCTTTTAAAAATATGAAATCGGATAAATAATGAATAAGGAATAAAGTGAATATTTTAATCTGTACACTTATACAATGAGGGTCCAAAACCCAATTTTCAAACCGTAGCTCCGCCAAATGCGAAACCACCACCATTGGATAGATTATTTTATTCTATATACAATTAAAGGTGAGTACGCTGCATTTGGAGTTTTTATTTGTGAGATACGGGTCTGGGAAATTGGCATTCTGGATTTTTATTCAGACCATAACTTTTTATCTGTACATTATTTTTCTGTAAAATCAATTTTGTATTTTTCTTTATTTTATTATCTACAACTTTCATGTACAAAGTTTCTTTATTTGAAGTGTAAAAAGTGGAACAAAAAATAGGTCCCAAAATGAATAAAGAATGAATAACATGTATAGGTGCATTATCTGTATTTCTGACCTTATCTCCCCCTACTTTATTCCTTGTCGACCTATTCATCAAGATGCCTAGGTCTCAGGGTTTCGGGTCATAAAATATTTACAATATTTTATTCTTTTTCTTTTCTTTATTTATTCTATAATTTTGGCCTTAATTACAGTAATTTATACACTGTTTAGATGCACATGCATGAATGCTAAGATGATGATTTTAATGCTATTTACAGGCATTTGCTAGGGTTTTTGGTGCCAAAATGATAGAATAAAGATGATGAAATGTGGATTCATCAGATCTCCGCCACGTCTCTCCAAACCCCGCTCCCACCCTCCGCCGCCGCCACTGAGCCTCCCCTGCAGCGGAAAAGCCGGTCCTCCCCGCCCCCGACTGTGCACGTCCTAGGGCACGCGCCCACCTCCAGCGCCTCCTCCTCAACCGGGTCCCACCTCCACTTGTCCACGTCGAACGCCTCGGAGGACCTCCCGAACCTCCCCTGGTCGTCGGTTCCGTAGCCCCCGATCACTCAAAACCGCCCGCCCTGGAAGACCCCCTTGCACTCGTCCCTCTCACGTGCCATGTACGGGAGACGCGTCCACTCGTCACGTGAGACGTCGTAGGCGAACGCGGATCTGAGGGCGTTCTTCTCCTCGTCGTGTCCTCCGACGAGGAAGACCTTCGGATCGCCGCGAGTTGTACTCATTCAAATTTATAGTGATCTTTCTTCTCCGATGACCGCGAGAGGTGACCAACCACCATTATATCTGCTTGTTCTTTATTTCACGTGCTTCGGCAGCACATCCACATCCACATATGTATCGAAGGGTTCATCTGGTATCAGAGCAGAGTTGGTATCGATAGTTCGATCCTCATCAACTGATATCAGAGAAAAGTTGGTACCGCTTCCGCCGTGAGATAGTAAAGTAACAATTGTACCAATTTTCCAAGTCCAAGGAAAGACGGATTTGGTTGCAGATGGTTGTCCCAACTACTTAGAATAAGACATGAATATGATCTATTGACTTGAATCTTGTGCTCTGACTTGTGCCCTAACGCTGTCGACCTTTATCGATGAATAGCAGACTTGAGCTGCTTTCAAAATAGTTTTTTGAGGTTTGCTTGAATTTACTCATCATTTAGAATTAGTCTTCGATGGAAACGAGAAGTTTACGAAAAATATAAAGAAATGACTGAAGGACTTGAGTTGCTTAGTAAAAGGGATCTTTGGGAACTAAGTTAGCATGCATTTACTTCACTGCATGCCTACGAAGACACTCCATCTTTAAGATACTAAGTATCTTAAGTCACAGCGTGAGACTCTTTGCTGGTCAAGATCGCCTACTATCTTTTTTTAACAAATAAATGTAATTAAAAATGGCTCTGAAGAAATTGAGAGTGTTGTATCAACGACGTGTTGAGTTGTTTCTTGAGTTCACCCATGTGTGAGTGTGAGTCTACTCTTGTGCACTTACTCACCATACTGCTTTTCCTTTTACACTAGTATTTAGTGTAGTGTCAGTACTGAGCCCCTACTCCTGACTTCTTTTCCGCGAGGTCCGACAAATGTTGCATCAATAGCAACTTTCACTTGAGGAGCTTTCTAGCACGTTCTGCATCAGACAGATGCGTGATATTTTTGTGGTAGCTACTTTTTTTTGAGTGGTAAATAAGTTTCTATTGATGATGAAAAGATAATCACAAAAGAGTTTTACCCCCTACAAAAACCCGAAACAGGGAGGGGATTACATGGAGGAAAACAAAAATAAGTTCAGATGCAGAGACTGCTTCCCAGAAGCAAGTTTATATCACAAAGAATAGGCTGTGAGCATGCTCAATTGAGAAGGATCTTTAAATCTTCTATAATATGCTTCGCAGTGACACTTGCAGTCGCACGGGAGGTATTAGTCCAACGGAGATTACGCTCTCTCCAGATCCACCACGAAGCCACAACCAACATGGTCCTGCACATTAAACCAAGGCTAGCATCTTGCACATGAGTCATTTTTGCCCAGTTAAGGGCATCACTTGTTGCCATCCCAACAGCAAAGGAGAGTAAATTTAGGGCAGCACACGTTTGTTCCCAAACATCCCAGGAATAGGGACATTGCCAGTACAGGTGGTCCCTAGATTCAAGCGAGTATCCACAAAGAAGGCAGCTACAATCCGAGCATAAACCAATTTTTTGTAACCTTTCTCTTGTGGGGATTTTATTTCTTACCGCTCTATAAAAATAGCATTTATGCTTGGGAGCAGCCGGAGAGCACCAAACCTCTCTCCACCAGTCAATCAAGGTACCTCTTGTCCTAACAAGATCAAAGCATGAGCAGAAAGAGAAGCCTGCCGGCGAGAAGGTCCACCTATAAGGGGGGCTAAGTTGGTTCAGGGCTAGGGCAATGATTGATCTACATCTCAAAAGTATCTTCCAAAGGGTAGATGCCTTACGAGGACTGGAAGTATCCCAAAATGATTCATCCCGGAGATATTTTGCGGTAAGGAAATCCGCCCAAATAGAGTTTTCTGCCGTGAAGAATCTCCAAACCCAAGAGACATTGGATGCACTAATCAAGTCCTTGAGCGATTTGATTCCCAGGCCGCCCTCCTCTTTCGGAAGACACACATCATTCCAAGCCAGTTCATGCCTTTTGTAGTCCCAAAGAAAATCCGCACAGAGTGAGGAGATCTGAGATACAACCGAGGAGGAGAGCACCAGGCATTCAGTCCAATAAAATAATATTCCATTGATGACAGAGTTAATAAGTTGAATGCGTCCCACCATTGAGAGAAAATTTGCCTTCCAACCACAAAGATGAGCACGAACTTTGTCCACCAGCACTTTACCCGAGGAGGAGCATCCATATTTATGAGAGAGGGGGATGCCAAGATATTTTGTAGGCAAGGATTCACCCAGGAGCCCAAGAGTGAGGTTCCAAGAAAAATCTCTTCTCCCCTTCATCGAGCAAAATAACCTACTCTTTGCATTGTTAGAGTATTTGGTAGTGCGCCATGTTGAGTTGTAGCAGGGTAAATGGATCCTGGAGAAGATCCATTTACCCCATCCAGTGTTTAGTCCCATACCGCCTGTGGGTGGGACTTGGAGGCTCTGGGAAGGCTATATAAGGAGCCCTAGACCTCCTGTACTCATTGAGAAAGTCAATAGAGAAATACGCCCCTTAGAGGGCTTCTCCCGTGGTTTCATCCCGCTCCTCACGGAGTAGGGTTCCACGTTAAAATCCCGCGTTCTTATTTTCTTCTTTATCTTTTTCCATGTTTGCTTCCGCGTTCTTCATATTTTATAACATGGTATCAGAGCGGGTTCGATTCTAGGGATTTTATGTTCTTTATTTTTCGAGAGTCGAGGTTGATGTTGAAGATGTATTTATGAAGGTTATTGTACTGTTCAAGTTTATATGCTGTTCAAGAGTTTTTGTTTTTTAGGGTTCTTTCGAACCCTAGATCTGAAGATCTGATTTCCATTTGGCGGCAGCAGCCAAATCCCCAGGCAAAGATTGCTTCTTCTTCGTCAGGAAACTCCCGCAATAGGTTGCAGGCGAGCACCCTCTGGACTTGTCGTGATTCAAAGTTAGGGCTTTGGTAGCCCCGGGCTTTGGAAGCTCATGCTCTCGCTGCAATCAGCCACACGAGATCTCCTCAACCACGCAGGCGCTGCAGCAACGCACGGGCACCAGGCGATCGCCCAAACACGCAAGCGCCACCAATCCTCTTCTCCAGCTCCTGGCGATTCCTCTTCTCCAAGCGGCAGCTTGGTACTCCCTACGCGCACTGATCACGCGCACCAGGCGGAGCCCCATCTCGCGGCATCGGCCCAGGCGGCATCTGCCCTCCAGCCCTAGCCGCATCTCGTTGCGGCGGTAAAACCTTCACGCGCACAACGCGCACCTGCAACTTTATCTTCGATCCCAGGGGTGGCGGCTCCATCGATCTCCAGCCGCACAACTTCGAGGCGGCGGCGCTTCCCCGTGCGGTGCAACAGCAGCACCTCGCCCTCCAGCCTTCCCTGCTCAAGGCCCTGCCGTACACGCACAGGCAGCGCGCGACACTCCCGATCTAGAAGCCGAGATCAGATCTGAGCAGTTGTTCCTCACGAAGCCGCAGGCGGCGGCAAAGCTCTAGCCGCATCAGCCACTCTACAGGTGGTTTCCTTCTCTGCGCATGCCTCCAAGTCTGTTTCTCTTCCAGTGTGAGTCAACGAGCCCAGGCGCATCGGCGGTGGGGTTTTGGTTTTCCTCCAGCGGCGTAGCCCTTCCACGGGCAGAGAAGCCCCATCCGCGGGCAGCGACGCTGCCGTTGGAGACGATGTCGCTCGACCTCCAGGCGGCGCAGTCGCGCCTCCAGGCATCCTCCGCGCGCTCTTCCTTTCATGCCTGCAGTGCCGCCTTCGAGCAGGAGCCTCCCATGGAGGGAGGCGGGCTTTGAATGAGAGGAGTTGCCTCTTGAGAACCCTAACGTAAAGGTCAAGTGCGGCCCGATTGCTCATATTTAAAAAAAATTGGAGCCGATACTTGTTGTGATAAAAAGTTTGTTGGGCCGTATAAAAAAAAGGGGGAAGGCTCAGCGTCATTAAAAAAAAGGAGAAAAGAAAAGAGAATGGCCTCATTAAAAGGGGGAGAGAGAAAATTAGAAGGAGGTTGCATATTCTCAAAAAAAAGGTGTCTTAAAAAAATATGTGTGAAAAGCCGAAAAAAATGTCAACGGCTTTAAAAAAAGATTGTTTCAAAAAAAAAGAGGTCGAAAAGAAAAGGCGCGTACAAATTGAAAAAGCCGTACGCAAATTAAAAAAAAAGGAATTTGCAAAGCCGAAAAAAAATTGAAACGACTTTAAAAGAAAAAAAATGCTTTAAAAAAAACATGGCGGCTATTAAAAAAACTGACAAAAGCCGCAAGTTTCATGTTCTTGTTGTTTATCCCCTATTTATCTTGTCTTCTCCCAACTTTGTCAATGTCAATTTCCGACAAGTATGGGAGAAAGGGAGAGTATATGTAGAGTCACAAGTCTTGTGTTCCAGATGCTGATTCAGATTTCTAGACCGGTCAGATTCCAGATTCTACGGTTCAGACTCTACAGTTGTTCAGACTCGACGATCATTGTTTCCGAGTCTCCAGTTTCAGACACGCACGAGTGTGCGGTCATTGTCAGATGAGCATAAGTTGCCATCATTGTTAGAGGTCCCCATCATTCTTCTAGTTGTCAGGCCAGAGTTTTCATGTGAGCCATAGGGACTCCAGAGCAGAGGACCATTCCCTTGAGGGCAAGGGTTTTCATGTGGTATCATAGGTACACCAGAGCAGTGCACCATTCTCTGAGCCAGATGGGAGAGACCCAGTTCTCCGACGAGGAGACTTCAGGCGCAGTTTCAGACTCGATGGTCAGATTCCGAGTCTTCAGTCGACTCACACTCCAGCCCGTTCATCCTCCTCACCTGCACGACATGAGAAGCAACGTCCTCGACTGCAGCATGTGCGCGTTGGGTTGATATTGTCCGTAGTGTCCTGTAGCGTGAGTTGAGTTTCTTTCTGTTTGTACAAGCTGAGCATTGCATGCTCCAGCTTGAGGGGGAGTGTTAGAGTATTCTGTAGTGCGCCATGTTGAGTTGTAGCAGGGTAAATGGATCCTGGAGAAGATCCATTTACCCCATCCAGTGTTTAGTCCCATATCGCCTGTGGGTGGGACTTGGAGGCTCTGGGAAGACTATATAAGGAGCCCCAGACCTCGTGTACTCATTGAGAAAGTCAATAGAGAAATACGCCCCTTAGAGGGCTTCTCCCGTGGTTTCATCCCGCTCCTCACGGAGTAGGGTTCCACGTTAAAATCCCGCCTTCTTATTTTGTTCTTTATCTTTTTCCATGTTTGCTTCCGCATTCTTCATATTTTATAACATGCATAATTCATCTTGAGCCCAGACAAAGTCCCAAAAGTATCCATTGTAGATCTAATCGCAGAGAGTATTTTATCGTTGCACTTCGTGAAAAAGAGGAGATCATTGATGACCACAAAAATCGAGCGACTCAGGTAAAGGTATCTAAAATGGTCGTTGCGATCCAAGTCACCAGATGTGATCAATCCAGAAAAAGAGACCACCAATTATAGATAAAATCAAGTCAAAATCAATATAGCGGTCTTGCTATTTTATTAACCTGGTATAGTGACCAAGGTCGAACACAAGGAGCACGTAATGGCCTCGCGGTCTACGAAGTAGTCAAAAAGAATGGATAAAATATAAGACAAGTGTTTTTGGTGGTTTTTAATTCTTTTTACATTTTTTTGGATTTTTAGAGATTTAAGAAAATAAAGAAAATTAATAAGCCAGGCAATTCAACAATTTATTTAATGCATCAAAAATCAATCAAAAATTCTAATAAAAATATTTTTGTGTGTTTTATGTTTTTTACTGTTCTTGATGAATTTTTGAGATTTTTTCTGATTTTTATTTTATTTTCTAAAAATAAAACAAGGTCAGAAACTGGAGGTACTATCCAGCCGAGCTTAAGGGACTTAGATAAAATATCTAAGAGTCCCCAATAAGCTGGAGGTATTTTTCCTGTATAGAGAAGAAAAAAAGGAAAATTTGAGCACCTAAATTATTATTTTTGGGTTTTTAGTTTATTTATTAGAATTTTTATAAGATTTTAAGTGTTTTTCAATTTCTAGGAGTTTTAGATAATGAAAAATAGCCAAAATTGGCTAGAAAATCAAGCACAACAAAACGAACAGTAGGTAATTTTTTGTAATTTTTAGATAGGTTTTAATATTTTTTTGTGATTTTCAAAGTTAAACAGTAACAAAAATAGATGTTTTTGAATTTTTAAAAATATCAAATCAAAATAAAAATGTCTCCAAAAATCCCAGAAAATCTTACACAATGGCAGGAGCCATGTGTCCAATTTTCATTGGATTTGGAGTAGGTTTGCTATTTTATTCAAAAATAAAGAGGAGGTACTGTGCATAGGGACCTAAGTGCAAATACCAAGAGTCCTGGGGGGTCCGGTGCAAAATACCCAGGAGATCACGCGCGTGGCGCGTGCCTGAGGCACTCAGGGACCCAAATGTAAGGAAAACAAGTTCCGAGGGCTATTTGGTAACAGGTACCAAAAGCCCAAGGGCTTGTCTGCAAAATACCCAACAATAAACGAACATGCACTATTAAATTACGCACAGGGATATAAATGCAATAATCCAAAACTATTCATTCAATTCATAACATATCAGAACTACAAGGTATAAAATACAAATAGCCCAGAATACCACGTATCGAAGCACGTGCTACACCATACACAGGGGCATATAAGCAAAGAAAGTAAAGTGCAGGGTCCTTAATGCAATTGTACCAAAACTAAATAACTACACTGTGTATTTACAAGACTAAATGCTAAATAAAAGAAAAGACAGGGCCTAAGGGTAAATTACCCTTTATTAATGGAGCCGATGGATGGACGCCACGTAGCAGATCCAACGAGTGAGAGCGGTGGCGCCTTCGACCATGAAATGCTTGGCCTGATCGAACGGGTGAGGGCCCTCCACGTGGAGATCGGACGGTCCTCGTACGCAGTGGCCGAACCCTCGTGAATCAACGGCTGGGATCACCCACTGATCTGACGCTATCTGCGGCTCCGCGGATGAACGGTCATGATCTGATCTGGAGCTCTGAGGCTGATCGGACGGTCGGGGAAGATGTTGGAAGAACAGTTGGCCGACGAGCTTCGCCGGCCCGACACACGCGCTGAGATCCTCCCCTGTTGCTCCTGAAGATCGGAAAAGCTCCGTCGTGAAGCTCCGCAGCTGGTGGTGGCCTCCGATGACCCAATCGAGCTCTGGAGAGCTCCGGCGAGGTTGGCGGAGGTGGAGCTACTGGACCCAATGGTCCAAGCCCTCAGATGGACTTGGATGAACTTGCAAAGTAGACCAGAAAGCTCACGGGTCGAGGGCAAACTACCTCGACCCCGTTAGGCGTGGTGAAGGTGGTCGGGGGGTCGATATGGGCGAGCTCCGGCGAGGGTGTGGACGGAGGAGCTCGAACCCCAGCTCCTGTGCGAGCTGGGTTAAGTGGATGGGTGCAGAACGTGCACGGGAGGAAGGCGGAGGTGACGGTGGATTCTGATGATCGAACGGAACGATGAGGTGGTCGGAATCGAAGGAAGGCGACGGCGGCGCGAATTGGGGCTAATCGAAAATTAAAGAAAAAGAAAGGGAGATGGGTCTACCTGGGTGGACGAAGCGACTGTGGGCGAGCTTGCGCAGCTCCTGGTCCTTGCCTCAAGGAGCGTCGGTCTCCGAGGCTCGAGCTCCGGCTCTGGGCGTAGCACGGCGGTGTATCTTGCCGGATCAGTGGGCCATTGCCCCTCTCCTCGCTGCGACAGCACCTGGAGCGAGCTGTCACTCTCACTCACGCACTGGAGGTCACTGGGGGTGGAGCGAATGAGCCAAAGATGGGAATGAAGGTGGCGGAGCTTGGCTTATGTATGGGTGCAGGTCCGGCTAGGGTTGGTCGGGTAGGGCTGCGTGAAACGCGGATCCCGATGTGGATACCCCGGCGAGGGTCTCGGATGCAAGGAGAAGAGATAGGACCTGGGGTTTGCGGAGATGGCGAGCGGATCGAACGCGGAGAAAGAGGAGAAGTCGGGTCAGGCGCGAGATCCGCTGGAGAAGAAGGTCCGCGGAGGGAGTTGACCGGAGGTCAACATCTCCGTGGACCAATGAAAAGCTGCCACGTGGAAAAGATTTGAAAAATCAATTGTAAATAGTAAATGGCAGAATTATTAAAAGTCAAAACATGAAATATTTTTGTTTTAATATTTTCTATTTTTTAGTGATTTTTAATTAATTTTTCAAAATAAAAAATAGTGTATGTACATAGTAGGGCTATATATAGGTATATATACAATATATAGATTTTTAATTTTGATTTTTAATTTGTTATTTTTATACAATTTTATTCCCATTTTGTATTTTATTTATTTATATCATAAAATTAGGAATAAAAATATATTTTTATTTTATTTTTATTATTTATATACATAGGTGAAATAAATAGATATGTACATATATATACATGGTATATTTACAAAGTATTTTTGGATTTTTAATTTTTGTTATTTTTATTTTGTTTTTGTTTTAATTATTTTTATTTTATTTATTTACACCATATCATATAGAATATTTACAAAATTTTTGGAAATTAATTTTATTTATTTATAAAGCTAAATAAATAGGGATGAGTGGACTATATACAAGGTGACTATGTACATGAGTGATGTTTTTGTTTTCTTTTTAATTTTTCTATTTTTATCTTGTTTTTATATTTAAATATATACAAATATTTACCAACCTCTTTTAATCTATTTTTGTAAGGAAAATATTTTTATTTTATTTACATAAATATCTACACACATGAGTCCTTATCTCCCTCTACTTTGGTTTTTTATGCGGTCAGGCCCATGCTGAGCCCTCCCTTGGGTTAGGTTGCTCAATATTTATTCTAAATATTTCCCTCTTTTTCTTTTTACTCTTTATTCTTTTATTTTTGCACAAAAACATGCTAATTATTAAACTTTATACAATGCATGCTTTTGATAATTATTTGTATTTACATGAATATACATGCATTTGCAAAGGTTTTTGTAGCTAAAATATAAGAATAAAGAGTGATGAATGGGTATTCATCACCCCCCTATACTTAACTTTTGCTAGTCCCTTAGCAAACACTTATTTGAAAAAGAAGTGAAAAAGAAAGAGAGAAAAAGAAAAAGAGGGCAATGTACATGGATCAAGGTTGAATATTAAACTTTCCTTCATTAAATTGAATCATGGAGCTCGATCAGATCTTTGGATTATTAATGTGTGATGAATACCCATTCATCACTCTTTATTCTTCTATTTTAGCTACAAAAACCTTTGCAAATACATGTAGATATGTGTAAATACAAATAAATACCAAAAGCATGCATTGTGTAAAAACCTATAATTAGCATGTTTTTGTGCACAAAATAAAAGAATAAAGAGCAAAAAGAAAAAGAGGGAAATATTTAGAATAAATATTGAGCAACCTAACCCAAGGGAGGGCTCAGCATGGGCCTGACCGCATAAAAGCCAAAGTAGAGGGAGATAGGAGCTCATTTGTATATATTTGTAAATACATAAAACTATATATTTTCCTCAACCAAAAATATGCTTGAACATATTGTGTATATTTTATTAAAAAAAAAAAAACAAAATAAAAAGATAAAAATCAAAAATTCCAAAAATACCCTTCCTTCACCTTGTGTATAAACCACATCATTGTATTTATTTAACCCTATAAATAAATTCAATTATTTTCCAAAATTTTTGTAAATATTCTTTGTTACATGTTGTAAATAAAATAAATAACAAGAAACAAAACAAAAATCAAATAAAAATCACAAAATGAAAAATACAAAAATTCATTGTATAAATACCATGTATATAAATGTATTCATTTATTTATTTCACCCTTGTATATATGTGATAAAAATAAAATAAAAATATTCTTTTATTCCATATTTTATCTTGTAAATAAATAAAATACAAAATGAGCATAAAAACACAAAAAAATAACAAATAAAAAAATCAAAAATAAAAATCCATGTAGTGTACATATACCTATATATAGAGCTAACCTATTTTTATTTCCAAAAATTAAATAAAAATCACCAAAAAATAGAAAAAAATAAAAGAAAAATATTTCATGTTTTAAGTTTTTCCTAATTCGACCTATTTCTACCCTAAAAAAATAAAACAAAAATCGCCTACACGTGGCCGCTCCTGATTGGGCCACGGGGGAATGTTGACCCCAGTCAACTCCCCCGCGCCTCCTTCCTTTTCTGGCCAACGCGCGCCGCGCCTTCTTCCCCGAATTTTCCCACGCGACTCCAGCTGTCTTCCACTCAACCCCCGCGCCCAGATTCTTCGCCGCACATCCCTCTCCCTCGCCGGATCCTTCGCCATCAAAATCACGCCTTCCTTTGCTGTCGCCACTCAACCCTAATCGCCCGGTCACATTATAAAACCACCATCTCCGCCGCCCTCGCGCCGCATCTTTGGACCCTCTCCTTCTTCCCTGTGACCTCCATTGGCCTCGCAAGAGTGACAGCAAGCCGTTGCCTTTGTAGCAGTGAGGCGAGAAGGCGTATCCTCTGATCCGGCGTCCCTCGCCGTACTTGCTCCGCCGCCAGCGTCGAGCACTGAGCTTCAGGCCTTGACGCCCTTCGAAGCTACGACCCGGAGATAGCCCATCTCCAGCCCAGTCTACTTCAGCCATCAGGTAACCTTAGATCTTTTTAATTTCTTCCAATTTTCGATTACGCCCAAATCCCATCTCCGACGCACTTCTTCGATTCCGATCACTCCGCTTATCATCTCGACCTTCCGACTATTCCATCACCTTCGCCGTACCCTCACGCACCTTCTTCACCCCTCCACACAACCCAGATCGCACAGGATCTGGGAGTCGAGCTCCACCGCCGTCGCTTCGCCGGAGCTCATTCGCCACGCAGCACCGTCCACCTTCACCCCGTCTTCTTGGGTCGAGGCACTTTGCCCTCGACCCGCGAAGCTCCTTGTCTACTTTGCAGGTCCAAAGGGGGTGTCTGAGCCTCCTTCCCAGTTCAGCCAGGAGCTTCTTCTCCGACGACCTCGCCGGAGCCTTCCAGGGTTCGGCCGAGGCATTGGAGACCCGCCGCAGCTGCGCAACTTCACGCCGGAGCTTCTCCGACCTTCAGGCGCAGCAGAGGAGACCGGAGGCACCTTCACGAGGCCGGCGAAGTTCGCCGGCCATCAGTTCTTCGAGGACCCTCCAGAGCCGTCCGATGATGCTCCAGCTCCAGATCTGATCCTGAGCGTCCATCTGTTGAGGAGCAGCGACCGTTGATCCATTTGAGGAGCGCATCGGAGCCATCCGTAGCAGAGGAGAGAGATCTGAGCCCAGCACCGTCGGATCAGCCACGTGGATCTTTCTCCGCCGTCGATTGAGCCCAAGAGCCGAAGGAGTAAAGGCGCGTTTGTTCTCCACCGTTGGATCTGCCACGCGTCCTCATCTGGGCCGTCGCTATTAATAAAGGGGTAAATTTCATAGGCCCCCCCTCTGTTTGTCTTATTTCAGTTTAGTCCTGTAATTTTCAATTCTAGTTGTTTATTTTCTGGGTTATTTGCATCAAGGACCTCGGACTTAATTTTATTTGCGATTATACCCCTGCCAGTAGAGACCCACGTGCCTTGGCACGTGTTTTGTTGGGTTATTTGCATAGAACCCCTTGTAGTTCTGGATGTTATTCAATGAATAAAATGTTTTGTGAAATTGCATTTATACCCCTGTGAGCATTGATTTTGAACATGTGCGAATTATTCTTGGGTAAATTGCATATAAGCCCCTGGACTTTTGGTACTTGTTACCAATAAGCCCTCGGAACTTATTTTTATTACATTTAGGTCCCTGAGTGCCCCAGACACGTGCTTGGCACGTGACTTCTTGGGTATTTTGCACCAGGACCCCAGAACTTTTGGGTATTTGCACTTAGGTCCCTGTGCACAGTGCCCCACCTTTATTTTTGAATAAAATATCAAACGACCTCCAAATCCAATGAAATTTTGACACATGGCTCCTGCCATGGTGTAGGAATTTCTATGATTTTTGGGGACATTTTGGATTTCATTTATTATTTTTAAAAATTCAAAAACCCGTATTTTTGCTACTGTTTGACTTTAAAAATACCAAAAAAATATAAAAACTTCATCAAAAATTCTAAAAAATTTAGGTACTGTTATTTGCTTGTTGGTTGATTTTCTAGCCAATTTTGGCTAAGTTTCATCATTTAAAAACCCTAAAAATTGAAAAACCCCTAAAAACTCATAAAAATTGTAATAAATAAATTAAAAATCCAAAAACAATAATTAGGGTGCCTAAATTTTCCTTATTCTTTCTAGAATATAGGAAAAATACCTTTAGGGCTTTTTGAGATCCAAAATTATTTTATTTTTGGGTCTTAAGCCTTGCTGGACAGTTCCCTATTTTTCTTGCATTGTTTGATTTTTAATAAATAATTTACCCATTAGAAAAATCCCAAAAATTCACCAAAAACAGTAAAAAACATTTAAAACATAAAAACCATTTTTCCTTGATTTTTGCATCATTTGTGTGTCTTGTATAAATTGTTGAAGTCCCCTTGCATTCATTTTCTCTCATTTTCTCATCCTTTAAAAAATCTAAAAAAATATAAAAACAAATAAAAACTAAAAAAGACTCTTTTTGGATACCTGACTACATCGTAGGCTTCTTTAGCCAATCTGTGCTCCTTGAGTTCGACCCTGGGAGCTATACCAGGTTAAACCTAATAGCTAGACCGCTCTTTCTTGTGCTTGCTTGATTTTATCTTATTCGAGTGGTTGATTATTTTTCTTGATTTACTTAGTCCATTTGATTGAGGTCGCAACGACATTGTGATTTATTTCTTTAGACCTTTTATCTCTGTCATTTGGGCGGTGATCAGAATGGCGCCGTTGCCGGGGAGCACGGCTTTGTAGTCAGTTTTCCATTTTGTCTCTCTCTATATTATTGTTGTTTTCTGACCATTCTCTCTCTTTGATTTTTGTGCGAGGTACTACGTGGAGATCTTGGAGTATACTTTTTGAGGACCCGCACGGGAAGAGGAGCAGGAAGAGAGAGAGAGGAGCAGAGATTTTTAATTTCAGAGAGAGAGAGAGAACATTATTCTTGTTGTAATAATTTAGGACTTGAACTCTGGACACTTTTGGACATTTATAACTTAGCGGGTCTGTTTCGCCGAGCACCGGTGTGCTCGGGGGACCCATCTGATTTTCGCGGCTTTTATCGTGGTTTTCATAGCTAGCTGCCTTTTCCGGTGTTTACGCGGTTTTCCTCGAGCCCCTAGATTTAGGAATTTATGTTGATTGTGACGTAGATTTTTAAGGCCCAACACCTAATAGAATATCTGTTCCTATAGAACGTAATTGGACCTTAATAAAATTCATTGAAAAAGTTAGTGAAATTGGATTTGAGACCACGTGCCGTGAGGAGTCACATACAGCGCTGGCAGGACCCGTTGTGGCGGGCACCGAGTGACTCCCAAGATCGGACTCCGGACTCTATTCGATTAGCTAACTATTGTTCTTCACGATCAATAGAAGTTGCTCATCTAGGACTCGGCTTTTCCCGCTGCACCATTTAGGTAGTTTTATTTCTGTCTTTAAATTCTGCGCGGATCACTTGCATGTAGAGTGCTGGAGACAAGGTACGCATTTCTTTCTCTGCATGCATCATTGATTTCTCCGTGCATCGGCTTTTTCGTCTTCTCCCTCTGTGTTTGGATTATTAATCATCAGGAGAATTGGAAAAACCGTTAGGCCGCTTGTATTTATTTTTGAAAAAAAAATCAAAAAAAAAAACAATAAAAATTGGGACTGGATAACACTATTGACCCTAAAAGACACTGACATTAAAAATTTGTCTTGGGGAGAGCAACCCCCTCATTGTATGGTTTGATTGTGCGAGAGAGTGACCCGAACACTAGGTAAAGCCCTCCGGTGCTCATCTCGACTGATTACCGACTCTTCTGTGCGGGACAGTCGGTTGAGAGAGTATCGGGTATCCCAGCAGGTCACGTAATCGCTCTGATATCTTGGATGTTCACCAAATAAAATTGACAAGATAAATTGACCGATCTTTCACGGTCTTCACATTGTGTTGCGTTGGTGAACCAGGGGTTTGCTTGCGATCATATTTTCTCCAGATCCCATCCGCCCAACTCGCCAAGATCAAGATGATGGGCAGACGATCTCTTAGGCAGCCTCTGGCTGCACCGCTTTCAGGCGCGTCTACTCCATCATCTAGGTTGGCCCGTGAGAGTCGAGACCAGCTCTCCGGGCCCGAGTTCGAATCCACCCTGTTCCCCCTCGATCCCCTTTCTTCTGTTCCTGAGAGACATGAGCCCGAGGAGAGACAAATTCATTTGACCGAACCTGAGTTGGGCTCTTCTGATTTTGCAGACATCCCTATGGCTGGAGCCGGTAGTTCAGACGATCGCCAGCCCGAACACTTTGTTTTAGACCAGGGAGCGATCAACTCCACCCTGATCGCATCATTAGAGACGGTTCAGAACCAGTTACGCGATCAGGGGGCATTCATGATAGAGATGAGGAGGGAGTTGGAGAGACTCCGAAGAGAGCGAGAAGAGCCGAGCGAGCCGGAGGACATTCCTGATGCTGATGCAGAGGCAGCAGCCGCAGCAGCAGCCGCCGCAGCAGCGGCAGCCGCCGATGCAGCAAGACCGATGCGGGAACTACACAACCCCGGATCTACACTGATGCACCAATGGGTGGTGATTCCTGCTATCGTGGGGGATTTCAAGTTCCCTCCGAACACTCTGCAGATGCTTCCTCATTTTCACGGACTCGCCACTGAGGAACCTCACCTCCATCTACAGGAGTTCTTGATGATCTGCAGCACTGTCCACGACCGTCGTGTGGACCAAGATACGATTCGAATGATGGCCTTCCCTTTTTCACTGGCAGATAGAGCAGCCGCCTGGCTGAAACATCTAGGGAAGTTTGTTTACACCTGGGATCAGCTCCGCACCGAGTACTTGAACAAGTACTATCCACTCGGGCGGACGAATGCAGCAAGGGCCCTGATCAACAACTTCTCCATGCTCCCTAACGAGCAATTTCACGAGGCATGGGAGAGGTTCAGAGAGCTTCTGGATAGATGCCCACACCATGATATCTCGAAGCCGAACCTAGTTCAGAGCTTCTTCAGTGGGCTAACACCAGAGCTTCAGGGTCTGGTGAATGCTTCTTGCGGCGGGTCCTACTTTGCCAAGGACCACAACCAAGTCTGGGCCATCTATGAGGAGATGTCCGAGAATTACATGGTGATGTCCCAGACTCGGTTGTATACACAGAGATCTCAGCAGCCGCCAGGACCCGTGCAGTATCAGCGGATAGCACGGGTTGATGCAGGTCCTTCCAGTTCGTCCACAGTTGCAGCCGCACAGGCAGAGTCGGCCGCTGCGGACATGGGGATTATTAGTGAGAAGTTGGACCGCATGGAAATCATCGAGAAGAAGCAGTGCCAGGGCATAACTCAGATGAAGGAGATGGCACAGACTCTGAGCGACATGAAGACCCAGCTCTTGTGCCTTCAGGAGGCACAGACGGCTCCTCAGCCCCGTCTTCTGTCGCGAGGCGATTCCGGTGGCAGCCGCAGCTCGTCCCAGCGCTCCAGCTCCTTGCAGCAGCCTAGACAAGTTCACCTTGTACAGGCGGAGCCGTACCAGCAGCAGCAGCCCTCTTACCAGGCACCACCATCTCCAGACTTACAGATGGTGGTATATCAGCCGGATCAGCCTCTGGATGTACTCCCACCAACCCCATACGATGCAGAGCCGTTGATGGATGTCAACGGAATTTGGTATGACCGTCCTCAACCTGGAATCCGACGAGACCATCCCGGATTCAGGTGGGGGAATGGGGGTAACCAACCCCAGCAGCAGCCAGCCGGTCAGGGAGGGCAGTACTTCCAGCAGAGAGATCACCAGCAGCACCCAGCATCCCAGCCATCATCCTTCGTATCTCGTCCCTATCAGCAGCAGGGACAGAGTTGGAGACGTGAGCAGCAGGCTCACCAGCAGCAGCATCATTCCTCTTACCCCTCTCAGCCCCAGCAGCACCAGGTCCAGCAACCTCATTACCAGAGAGGCAACCCGTCGGGCTCCCATGAGAGCCCCGCCATGGATGATCTAGCCCGCCTCTTCACAGAGCAGCAGGCTACATTTAGACGGGAGATGGACGAGTTCCGCCAGGAGATGCGGGACCTGATGAGAGGGAAGGCCGCCATCCCTGCACAGATCGAGCCTAATCCGAATAACTTGAAGAGGAAATCTGAGCAGGTAGTTCACACTGAGCCTACCACTTCTAGTGACTCATTTGATGTTATCTCGTCGGATTTATTTGATGCTGATTTTGTTACACTTAGGAGCGGTAGAAGACCAGCAGGAGGCGCCTCATCTGAGCGACAACACGAGGATCCATCTAGAGCGCCAGATGAGGAAGAGGAGAGCGGTACTGAAGCCGCACATCCTGATGAGGGTGGTACTGATGCCACCCGAGATGCTGATTCACCCGGCGGTACTGAGGCCGCCATTTCACCACATCGAGGAGGTGGTACTGATGCCACCAGCAGAGCCGAGCCAGCCCGCGGTACTGAGGCCGCAAGACGTCTAGTTGTAGAGCCAATTAGAGGTGGTACTGATGCCACCAACATTTATTGTGATAGAAATGTTGTCTTTCCTCGCATGAATGTATCTCGGAACTCTGATTTGAATAAAGGAAAAGGTTTAGTTTATTCTGATTCCACTGTGATGAATGATGTTTGTGAGGATCCAGTCATCGAACCGTCTAGGCCTATTCCTAGTCCTTCATCTGAGAAGGACCCTGTGATCCCCTTTCCTAGAGCCCTTGAGTTAGGGAAAGGGAAGAAAAAAGAAAAAGACCCAAAAAAGAGAGAGCAGGAGGAGTTCAGCCAGAGCATGATAGACCGATTTCACATCCAGCTGACCCTCAATGAGGCTTTGCAGCACATTCCTCTTCTTCAGCGATCCCTAAGAGATAGGACCACAATCAGGAGGAAGAAGAGGAACAAGACCGCAGAAATTCATGTGCTAACAAAAGCCACGTGTTACGCGATCCAGAACCATCTGCCGACTAAGAGGCCAGATTTAGGGGCCCCGTATGTCAGATGTCAGATTAGTGAGCGGATGTTCGACCGTACTCTCTTAGATAGCGGATCGTCGATCAACCTTCTTCCGGCAGCCCTTCTCGACCACTTAGAGTTGGGCACTCTTGTACAGAGCAGGACATACCTTCAGTTTGCTGATCGGTCTGTCAAGAGGCCAAAGGGGTTGTTGCGAGACGTTGTCGTCACGATTCAGGGTCTGCAATTCCCCGTGGACTTCGTAGTGCTGGACATGGAGATCCCTGACTCGTTGACCGATTCCCCCATCATCCTCGGTCGCCCATTCTTGGCCACAGCCAAGGCGGTGACTGACCATGACAGTGGGAAGGTATACTTTCGCGTCCAGGGCGAGAGTATACAAATAGAGACGGTTAAGGACCACAGAGCCAGATCCAGATCCCGCTCACATGGCAGTACAGATTCAGAGCAGCTGACAGACCCAGAGCCAGACATCCACCAGGACTGTGATTTTGTGATCACAGATGATGAGGCAGCTTGGGCAGATCCTGCAGCACAGACTATCCTCTCATATTCAGATACATCTGATGCAGAGATGATAGCAGAGGATAGTCTGGAGAGCACAGCCCTGGTTCAGGATACTATTGAGTCAGCAGAGTCGGATCTTGATCGCGACACGATTTCCAGTGATGGTGGTACTGAGGCCACCCTGCTCTATGGTGGTGCTGATACCACCTTGTTCTCCAGTGGTACTGATGCCACTGAGTCTGATATAGATCCCTCGGATTCAGAGTCTGATTGGGCAGATTGTAATAATCAGATGCCAGATCTGGATCCACCTGAGCCTTTAGATGAGGAGGAGGTAGAGGCAGAGCAGAACAGAGACAATGTAGAGGACCCGCCTTCTCCAGATCCAGTTTGTGAGAGTTCATTATCATTTTCCCAGGCAAATTTGGCAGAATTATCCGCATACACACATCTTCTTCAGAAGCCAGATTTGCCAGCACCTAGCTGTCCAGAGCTAAAGCCGCTCCCTACTTCGCTGAAGTATCGATTCCTTGCGGGAGAGTCTGAGATGTACCCAGTCATCATCTCTGCAGAACTGACTGGAGAGCAAGAATCCCGTCTGATGGAGGTTCTTGAAAAGAACCGCAAGGCAATCGGATGGAGTGTAGCAGATCTCCATGGGATCAGTCCCTCATTGTGCTCCCACCATATCTATCTCGAGGAAGGGGCAAAGCCGTCGCGTGAGTTCCAGCGGCGACTGAACCCCAACCTACGAGAGGTTGTTATGAAAGAAATATCAAAATGGTGGAGTGCAGATTTTATTTATCCCATCTCCGACTCCAAGTGGGTTAGCCCCTTGCATGTGGTGCCCAAGAAGACGGGCATCACGACTGTGATCAGTGAGTCGGGAGAGGAGATTGCTACACGAGTACCCACCTCTTGGCGGGTCTGTGTTGACTACAGGAGACTCAACCAGGCCACCAAGAAGGACCATTTCCCCCTGCCTTTTATTGACCAGATCATAGAGAGACTGGCAGGAAAGAGCCATTATTGCTTCTTAGATGGGTACTCAGGCTATAACCAGGTAGCCATCGCTCCTGAGGATCAGGAGAAGACCACCTTTACCTGTCCCTTCGGTACTTACGCCTTTCGACGCATGCCATTCGGGCTATGTAACGCCCCTGCGACTTTTCAGAGATGCATGCTATCGATATTTTCGGACATGGTAGGGGAGTGTTTAGAGGTCTTCATGGACGACTTCTCGGTTTACGGCGACGGATTCGATTCCTGTCTTGACTGCCTAGACCGAGTGCTCCAGCGATGCATTGCTACCCGCTTAGTTCTGTCTTGGGAGAAGAGTCACTTCATGGTGACTCAAGGGACGGTGCTTGGCCACATCATCTCCAACAGAGGCATGGAGGTTGATCCGGCCAAGGTCGATGTCATTAGAAAACTCACACCGCCGTCCAATCTGAAGCAGTTACGGTCATTTCTGGGGCACGTTGGTTTTTACAGGAGATTCATTCATGATTTCAGCAAGATTGCCCGACCGTTGACTGATCTCTTGACGAAAGACACCGAGTTCCTTGTTGATGACAAGTGTCTTTCATCCTTTGAAACTCTCCAGCAATGTGTTATTGAGGCTCCTGTCCTTCAGCCACCCGATTGGTCTCTCCCATTCGAGATCATGACGGACGCCTCTGATTTTGCCGTAGGGGCCGTGCTAGGACAGAGGAGGGATGGAGTGCCATTTGCCATACACTATGCTAGCCGCACATTGGATTCCGCCCAGCGGAATTACACGGTCACAGAGAAGGAGATGCTAGCAGTAGTGTTTGCCCTAGATAAATTTAGATCATATATCATTGGATCTAGAGTGACTTTGTATACTGACCACACCGCCATCAGGTACCTCATGTCAAAGAAGGATGCCAAGGCCAGACTTACTAGATGGATCCTTCTACTCCAGGAGTTCGACATTGAGATCAAGGATAAGCCTGGAGTCAAGAATGTGGTGGCGGACCATTTATCCCGATTAGAGCAGCCTGAGGAGACAGAGCAGATTGATCCCATTTGTGATACCTTCCCAGATGAGGCGATCCTTGCTATCGCCTCACTCCCATGGTATGCCGATATTGTGAACTTTCTCGTTGCTGGGAAAGTCCCACAGGATTGGCCCAGGCAGAAGCTTGAGACCTTCTTCGCGAAGGCCAAGTCCTACCACTGGGAGGATCCCATCCTTTACCACGAAGGAGGGGATAGCATCTGGCGTCGGTGTATTCCTCAGGAGGAGCATCATAGTGTCCTCACTTACTGCCACAAGCTTGAGGCAGGAGGACATCATTCTGGGAGGAGAACGGCACAGAAAGTGCTCCAATCCGGTTTGTGGTGGCCTACACTCTTCAAGGACTCTGATGAGTTCGTGAAGAGGTGTACTGACTGTCAGAGGATGGGCACTTGTGGACAACGTGATATGATGCCGATGCAGCCCATTCACTTCTGTGAGGTTTTTGACGCATGGGGCATCGATTTCATGGGTCCATTCCCTAAGAGTCAGGGATTTGAGTACATTCTGTTGGCCGTAGATTACGTTAGTCGTTGGGTTGAGGCTATCCCCGCCCGAGCCGCAGATGCGAAGACAGTTTGCAGATTTTTGAAGAAACACATCATCACGCGGTTCGGGGTTCCACGAGTTCTGATTTCTGATGGGGGATCTCATTTCATCAACGACCAGGTGAAGGCACTTGCTAGAGAGTTCGGCATAGACCATCGTGTTGCTACACCATACCATCCACAGACAAATGGTCTAGCTGAGGTGTCGAATAGGGAGATCAAGAACATTTTGCAGAAAGTCGTCCGCCCTGACCGAAAGAATTGGTCACAGCTTGTGGACTCGGTCTTGTGGGCATATCGGACGTCTTTCAAGACTCCATTGGGAACATCTCCCTTTCGCCTCGTGTATGGCAAGCCCTGTCACCTGCCTGTTGAGCTGAGGCACAAGTCACTTTGGGCAGTTACAGACATATTGATGGATCCAAATGGTATAGGAGATCAAAGGAGGGCAGAGTTAGCCGCCTTGGAAGAGCTTAGAGATGCAGCATTCTCAAGCAGCCTACATTATAAGGAGAAAGTCAAAGAGTGGCATGATTCTCATATTAGCCACAAGCATTTTGAGATTGGACAGAAAGTATGGCTGTTTGATGCAAGGCTTAGATTATTTCCAGGGAAGCTACAGAGCAAATGGAAAGGACCCTATTTGGTCAGAAAGGTACACGATAACGGTAGCATTGATATATCCGAGTTATCTTCTGAGAGTACCTTCCGAGTGAACGGCCAGCGGCTCAAACCATTTCTAGATCATGAGCCGCGGGACGTTATTATTGCTGCTATTCATTTTGCGTGAGATGTGGTCTTTTGACTCACATCTTTTACATCTCACGCCTGATTTTCACTGTTCCTCCGCCTGTATAGATCCAGTTGTCCATATCATTCTATTCTTTAGTCCCACATCCCGTCTCTCATCTTATGATTATGCTATACTTAGGGTGTACTTTACCCTAAGTATAGGGGGGATGTCGGACCTGCGAGTATTCTTTTCATTCTTTCTGCTCTTGTTTTTGCTGCCTATACTTAGGGATATTTTACCCTAAGTATAGGGGGGGCAGATTCTGTATATTCTTCTTCACTCGGATTTCCCTTCATGTACAGCTTTCTATACTTAGGATTAGTTAATCCTAAGTATAGGGGGAAACCACCGAGTTCCTTTCATTTTATTCTTTTATTCATTCCTTTTCACTTCCCTTTTACTAAGCACGAGTTATGTCTTCTTCAGCGCTCTTGATCACTCTGAGGACATCGCTCGAGCTAAGTATAGGGGGGTGTGTATATATTTCATATATACTTTAGCCATAACTCGTACTTTGTGTGAGTGTGTTAATAAATAAAATGGCTAAAAATCATAAAAATCACAAAAATTAAAAATTTTTCATGTACATAAACCTCTTTTATTCTTGCACATACATAGCTAGTGTACAAAGTATTTTTGTAAAAATGATTTCAAAAATCTTTTGTGTAAAGCTTGTGTAAAATATTTTGTATCAAAATTATGTATATAGTACAAAATTTTTTTCAAAATGTTTTGAAAATCAAAAGTTTGCAAAAATCTTGTGTAAATGTGTGTAAATATCTTTTTGCAAAACTTGCACTTCATGCATCATTCATTCATGATTTCAAAACATTTGTCAAAATTTTTGCATGATTGTAAAATATTTGTAAATAGCATCTTGTGTACATATATGTATATAGTTTTTCCTGGATAAGAGTTGACATTTAAACTGAGCCTGGAATTAAATTGAGAAATGGAGCTTGAATAAGATCTTAATTCACTTAACTTCAAGAGGAACCTTGTAGGACTTAGGGTTAAGGCTTTTCAGGTCCATAAGGACTTAATTCTTTGAGTCCACTAGGCTATGAGCATATGTCATCTTGATGAGCCTAAGTAGAGCACTTAACAACACACGCATGACTCTTAGAGACAATGGCTTAACTTGCACCTGCACTTTACACATGGCTCTCCATGGATGAGGTGGTGAGGAGGCAGTTTCCTTTGGCTTGGGGTAGCATATGAGGGTAGTACTTCTAGGCGGAACCTCTCTTCTTCTTATAGTGAAGGAAGTGCACCTCAACTTGGTCTAGTGGTGTTGAAAGCTAAAGACAGAAGCTGTGGGTTGCAATAAAGCTTCAAAAGAGGGATAGTCTACTGGCTCAAGGGGAAATTTCTTATATATGCTGCACCATGTAGATATGTTGTACAGAAGTCTTGAAAAAAAAAATGCAAAAAGAACTCCAAAAAAGTGGTGGGTCGGATTGAAAATTTAATAACCCCACCGGAGTGAAAAGCAAAAGCTTATGGTATCATGTTACATCTCATGAAGCTTGCAGCGGGAGACTTAGCTACACTGGCTAGGCTTCCAAAACTCTATACTTCTACCCCCTCTCCTTGAGCCGGTTGCACTTGAACTTAGAAGGGAATACCCCGCTTCTCGAGGAAAGAGTTGCTAGACCGAGGCATTAGAGTTACCAGGTTGAGGGAGGTTGTTTCTTTGTCACTTCTGAGGTGGGGAGCCACATATCACTTACACCGCAAGGAAAGATTCATGGTCATTAGAGTTTGTGTATGTAGACTTGTTCTGATCTGGTTTATTGAGGAGTCTTGCCCATAGATTGGTGGAACTTGGAGGCTGTTGAGTTTTAGGCTTAAGTCCAAATAAGGTTCCGACACATTAATAATCCAAAGATCTGATCGAGCTCCATATTTCAATTTAATGAAGGCAAATTTAATAAGTCAACCTTGATCCATGTACATCCTCTTTTTCTTTTTCTTTTTCTTTCTTTTTCACTTCTTTTTCAAATAAGTGTTTGCTAAGGGACTAGCAAAGTTAAGCATAGGGGGGTGATGAATACCCATTCATCACTCTTTATTCTTCTATTTTAGCTACAAAAACCTTTGCAAATACATGTAGATATGTGTAAATACAAATAAATACCAAAAGCATGCATTGTGTAAAAACCTATAATTAGCATGTTTTTGTGCACAAAATAAAAGAATAAAGAGCAAAAAGAAAAAGAGGGAAATATTTAGAATAAATATTGAGCAACCTAACCCAAGGGAGGGCTCAGCATGGGCCTGACCGCATAAAAGCCAAAGTAGAGGGAGATAGGAGCTCATTTGTATATATTTGTAAATACATAAAACTATATATTTTCCTCAACCAAAAATATGCTTGAACATATTGTGTATATTTTATTAAAAAAAAAAAAACAAAATAAAAAGATAAAAATCAAAAATTCCAAAAATACCCTTCCTTCACCTTGTGTATAAACCACATCATTGTATTTATTTAACCCTATAAATAAATTCAATTATTTTCCAAAATTTTTGTAAATATTCTTTGTTACATGTTGTAAATAAAATAAATAACAAGAAACAAAACAAAAATCAAATAAAAATCACAAAATGAAAAATACAAAAATTCATTGTATAAATACCATGTATATAAATGTATTCATTTATTTATTTCACCCTTGTATATATGTGATAAAAATAAAATAAAAATATTCTTTTATTCCATATTTTATCTTGTAAATAAATAAAATACAAAATGAGCATAAAAACACAAAAAAATAACAAATAAAAAAATCAAAAATAAAAATCCATGTAGTGTACATATACCTATATATAGAGCTAACCTATTTTTATTTCCAAAAATTAAATAAAAATCACCAAAAAATAGAAAAAAATAAAAGAAAAATATTTCATGTTTTAAGTTTTTCCTAATTCGACCTATTTCTACCCTAAAAAAATAAAACAAAAATCGCCTACACGTGGCCGCTCCTGATTGGGCCACGGGGGAATGTTGACCCCAGTCAACTCCCCCGCGCCTCCTTCCTTTTCTGGCCAACGCGCGCCGCGCCTTCTTCCCCGAATTTTCCCACGCGACTCCAGCTGTCTTCCACTCAACCCCCGCGCCCAGATTCTTCGCCGCACATCCCTCTCCCTCGCCGGATCCTTCGCCATCAAAATCACGCCTTCCTTTGCTGTCGCCACTCAACCCTAATCGCCCGGTCACATTATAAAACCACCATCTCCGCCGCCCTCGCGCCGCATCTTTGGACCCTCTCCTTCTTCCCTGTGACCTCCATTGGCCTCGCAAGAGTGACAGCAAGCCGTTGCCTTTGTAGCAGTGAGGCGAGAAGGCGTATCCTCTGATCCGGCGTCCCTCGCCGTACTTGCTCCGCCGCCAGCGTCGAGCACCGAGCTTCAGGCCTTGACGCCCTTCGAAGCTACGACCCGGAGATAGCCCATCTCCAGCCCAGTCTACTTCAGCCATCAGGTAACCTTAGATCTTTTTAATTTCTTCCAATTTTCGATTACGCCCAAATCCCATCTCCGACGCACTTCTTCGATTCCGATCACTCCGCTTATCATCTCGACCTTCCGACTATTCCATCACCTTCGCCGTACCCTCACGCACCTTCTTCACCCCTCCACACAACCCAGATCGCACAGGATCTGGGAGTCGAGCTCCACCGCCGTCGCTTCGCCGGAGCTCATTCGCCACGCAGCACCGTCCACCTTCACCCCGTCTTCTTGGGTCGAGGCACTTTGCCCTCGACCCGCGAAGCTCCTTGTCTACTTTGCAGGTCCAAAGGGGGTGTCTGAGCCTCCTTCCCAGTTCAGCCAGGAGCTTCTTCTCCGACGACCTCGCCGGAGCCTTCCAGGGTTCGGCCGAGGCATTGGAGACCCGCCGCAGCTGCGCAACTTCACGCCGGAGCTTCTCCGACCTTCAGGCGCAGCAGAGGAGACCGGAGGCACCTTCACGAGGCCGGCGAAGTTCGCCGGCCATCAGTTCTTCGAGGACCCTCCAGAGCCGTCCGATGATGCTCCAGCTCCAGATCTGATCCTGAGCGTCCATCTGTTGAGGAGCAGCGACCGTTGATCCATTTGAGGAGCGCATCGGAGCCATCCGTAGCAGAGGAGAGAGATCTGAGCCCAGCACCGTCGGATCAGCCACGTGGATCTTTCTCCGCCGTCGATTGAGCCCAAGAGCCGAAGGAGTAAAGGCGCGTTTGTTCTCCACCGTTGGATCTGCCACGCGTCCTCATCTGGGCCGTCGCTATTAATAAAGGGGTAAATTTCATAGGCCCCCCCTCTGTTTGTCTTATTTCAGTTTAGTCCTGTAATTTTCAATTCTAGTTGTTTATTTTCTGGGTTATTTGCATCAAGGACCTCGGACTTAATTTTATTTGCGATTATACCCCTGCCAGTAGAGACCCACGTGCCTTGGCACGTGTTTTGTTGGGTTATTTGCATAGAACCCCTTGTAGTTCTGGATGTTATTCAATGAATAAAATGTTTTGTGAAATTGCATTTATACCCCTGTGAGCATTGATTTTGAACATGTGCGAATTATTCTTGGGTAAATTGCATATAAGCCCCTGGACTTTTGGTACTTGTTACCAATAAGCCCTCGGAACTTATTTTTATTACATTTAGGTCCCTGAGTGCCCCAGACACGTGCTTGGCACGTGACTTCTTGGGTATTTTGCACCAGGACCCCAGAACTTTTGGGTATTTGCACTTAGGTCCCTGTGCACAGTGCCCCACCTTTATTTTTGAATAAAATATCAAACGACCTCCAAATCCAATGAAATTTTGACACATGGCTCCTGCCATGGTGTAGGAATTTCTATGATTTTTGGGGACATTTTGGATTTCATTTATTATTTTTAAAAATTCAAAAACCCGTATTTTTGCTACTGTTTGACTTTAAAAATACCAAAAAAATATAAAAACTTCATCAAAAATTCTAAAAAATTTAGGTACTGTTATTTGCTTGTTGGTTGATTTTCTAGCCAATTTTGGCTAAGTTTCATCATTTAAAAACCCTAAAAATTGAAAAACCCCTAAAAACTCATAAAAATTGTAATAAATAAATTAAAAATCCAAAAACAATAATTAGGGTGCCTAAATTTTCCTTATTCTTTCTAGAATATAGGAAAAATACCTTTAGGGCTTTTTGAGATCCAAAATTATTTTATTTTTGGGTCTTAAGCCTTGCTGGACAGTTCCCTATTTTTCTTGCATTGTTTGATTTTTAATAAATAATTTACCCATTAGAAAAATCCCAAAAATTCACCAAAAACAGTAAAAAACATTTAAAACATAAAAACCATTTTTCCTTGATTTTTGCATCATTTGTGTGTCTTGTATAAATTGTTGAAGTCCCCTTGCATTCATTTTCTCTCATTTTCTCATCCTTTAAAAAATCTAAAAAAATATAAAAACAAATAAAAACTAAAAAAGACTCTTTTTGGATACCTGACTACATCGTAGGCTTCTTTAGCCAATCTGTGCTCCTTGAGTTCGACCCTGGGAGCTATACCAGGTTAAACCTAATAGCTAGACCGCTCTTTCTTGTGCTTGCTTGATTTTATCTTATTCGAGTGGTTGATTATTTTTCTTGATTTACTTAGTCCATTTGATTGAGGTCGCAACGACATTGTGATTTATTTCTTTAGACCTTTTATCTCTGTCATTTGGGCGGTGATCAATGTGTCGGAACCTTATTTAGGCTTAAGCTTAAAACTCAACAGCCTCTAAGTTCCACCAATCTATGGACAAGACTCCTCAATAAACCAGATCAGAACAAGTCTACATACACAAACTCTAATGACCATGAATCTTTCCATGCAGTGTAAGTGATATGTAGCTCCCCACCTCAGAAGTAACAAAGAAACAACCTCCCTCAACCTGGTAACTCTAATGCCTCGGTCTAGCAACTCTTTCCTCGAGAAGCGGGGTATTCTCTTCTAAGTTCAAGTGCAACCGGCTCAAGAAGAGGGGGAAGAAGTATAGACTTTTGGAAGCTCGACCAGTGTAGCTAAGTCTCCCGCTGCAAGCTTCATGAGATGTAACATGGATACCATAAGCTTTTGCTTTATTTGACTATATACACTCCGGTGGGGTTATTAAATTTTCAATCCGACCCACCACTTTTTTGGAGTTCTTTTTGCATTTTTTAAGTGCCTCTGTACAACATATCTACATGGTGCAGCATATATATAAGAAATTTTCCTCTTGAGCCAGTAGACTATCCCTCTTTTGAAGCTTTATTGCAACCCACGGCTTCTGTCTTTAGCCTTCATCACCACTAGATCAAGTTGAGACGCACTTCCTTCACTAGAAGAAGAAGAGAGGTTCCGCCTAGAAGTACTACCCTCATATGCTACCCCAAGCCAAAGGAAACTGCCTCCTCACCACCTCATCCGTGGAGAGCTATGTGTAAGGTGCTGGTGCAAGTCAAGCCATTGTCTCTAAGAGTCATGCGTGTGTTGTTAAGTGTTCTACTTATGCTCGTCAAGATGACATATACTCATAGCCTAGTGGACTCAAAGAATTAAGTCCTTATGGACCTGAAAAGCCTTAACCCTAAGCCCTATAAGGTTCCTCTTAGAATTAGGTGGATTAAGATCTTAATCAAGCTCCATTTCTCAATTTAATTCCAGGCTAGTTTAAATGTCAACTATCATCCAGGAAAATTATATACATATATACAAAGATGCTATTTACACATATTTACAATCGTGTAAAATTTTTTGAAAAATGTTTTGAAATCATGAATGGATGAATGCATGAAGTGCAAGTTTTGCAAAGGTATTTACAAACATTTACACAAGATTTTTGCAAACTTTTGATTTTCAAAACATTTTGGAAAAAGTTTGTACTATATACATAATTTTTGCTAAGAAAATATTTACATAAGCTTTACAAAAGATTTTTTGAAAACATTTTTACAAAAATGATTTGTACACTAGCTATGTATGTGCAATAAAAGAATGATTATTTACAGGAAAATTTTTTAATTTTTGTGATTTTTAGGGTTTTTAGCCATTTTATTTATTAACACACTCACACAAAGTACGAGTTATGGCTAAAGTATATATGAAATATATACATACCCCCTATACTTAGCTCGAACGATGTCCTCAGAGTGATCAAGAGCGATGAAGAAGACATAACTCGTGCTTAGTAAAAGGGAAGTGAAAAGGAATGGCTAGGTACAGAAATGAATAAATGAATAGAAAGAGGAGAACTCGGTGGTTTCCCCCTATACTTAGGATTAAATAATCCTAAGTATAGCAAGTTGTACATGAAGGGAAATCCGAGTGAAGAATGTACAGAGTCTGCCCCCCCCCCTATACTTAGGGTAAAATATCCCTAAGTATAGGCAGCAAAACAGGGGTAGAAAGACACGAAGAAAATTACGAATATATACAAGAAGGAGGACATCACTTCCCCTATACTTAAGGTGAAGCACCTTAAGTATAGGCAACAGAAGTGATGAAACAGAACGAATGAACAACCCGGTGTTTCCACCCCCCTAGGATGAGGAATATCCTAAGTATAACAAAGATAATCCTAGGCGAGACCTGGGGTGAAAACAAGAATGAAAGACAGAAAGATCAAACTAAGACAAAACCGTATATACAAAAGAGTACAATGTTGAGGTGTCTCTCAACAAGCACTAGATTTTACGCCCCTAGCTGGGCGCAAAGGTTAGGATAATGCAGTATCAAGGTTTAGGACGGCATCGGTGAGTCGAATGTCGTACTGTCGTCGCAGTCTCGGTATGAGAACAGCGACGAACTCAACAGTGTAAAGGAGGACACCCAGGTATACAATCAGGCGGGTGTCTACTACAGGCGAATGATATGTAAATAAGTGATCGAGATTTGGTAGCACAAAAGAAATCGTCGGCTCTAGGTTAGACTGGAGTGAGAGTATAGAGCCGAAGAAAATCAAACGTGGAGAAGGATGGAACAGTAATAAAATCCTCCACGTCAATCAGTGTCTCAAAAATATATGTGCGGTCAAGATCAGGAGACTCTCGAAGAAGACTGATATCCGATGCATGAAATAGAATCAGATCAGACATATCAATCGAATATCTCCAGAATGGGGCTCATCCTCGCGAGGGTCGTCGAGGTGAGAAGATTCAGAATCAGAATGATCTAAAGACTCGGTTTCATGCTCCGCCAGACCGGAAACACTCTCAGTAGGTGAAACCGAGTACTCATCGAGTGCGGCATCCTCCCGCAGATAACCCTCGGGGGAGAGATGCGAGATCAGGAGTGACAAGAAGAGGATCAGGTATCTAGATGGGCATCTGCAGTGCTATCAAGTATCCACTCGGTGCACCAGGCTGCATCATCATCGGAAGTGTAGCTCTTGGCAATCTGGAAGCAGGAGAAGGTACTAGTCAACACCGCGGAAGCTGGCAAAGTGTCTGTGGTTGATCCTCGCTCTGCGGCTATGGCTGGCTGTCAGCTGGTCCCTCAGGAAGTGTATCTCTCTCAACAAAGTGGAGGACAAAAAGGCTCGAAGATGGGACTCTCTGTGTTTGTACTCTCAAAGTGGTGTCCCTCCTCGAGTTGTGGCCTGCTGGGCTGAGTCCTGGTAGCTGTCCGTGTCCAAGAAGTATCTCTGCAGAAAGGAAGCTGAGTCCTCCGGGACTGGAATCTGAAGTGTCTGAGACAATGGCTGTAGTAGCGGGGGCTCCTCCGGTTCCTGGAATATCAGAAGATCTGATCTCCAAGACTCGTCGACTGGGAACTCGGGGGCTGCCTCGAACTCCAGCTGTAAAAACAACGGGAACTCGAGAAGACTCTGGGTCCGAACTTCTGCTATCGCAGTCATCTCCTCTGTCAGTGGTGCTGTCTGCTCCAAGTCCTCGGGCTGGTGTGTAGAAGCTGACTCATCATGTAAAGTAACACACCTCACTGGTACAACATTGTCCACATGTGTTGTCCTGACTACGGCATCTCGTGAAGAAGATCTCTGTGAAAGTAAACTCGAGATGGTGTCCAGTAAGTTGAATGTTCGAACTGCGGTGTGAACCGCCACATGTGGTAATCACCCGTGTTATCTGCTCCGCGGTCATCCCCCGCATGGAGATCTCAATCAAGTCTGTTAGTGGAAGTCCGTGCTCAGGAAATCTCCTCAAGAAGTCAAGAAACCTCGGCCATGCTCATGCAATGGCTCCTGGGGGTCAACTGAGAAATCGTTGATCAAAGACCGCATGAAATCTGCTCTTCGTGGAGGGAAGTATCTCTGTAGAAACTCTCGGCGTAGATCTCCCCACGTATCGAATCTCCTCCCCAATCGTCGGTGCCATCTCATGGCTCTATCCTGAAGTGTGAAGGGAAGGTCCTTGTCATCAGCTCCTCTGCAGTGATATCTGAATATCTCTGTGCTCTACAAAACTCCTCGAATGCGGACAGGTGAAGACAGGCTCCTCGTGCGCTTCTCCTGAAAATGTCGGCAATCGCTGAATGTAATCCAACTCCAAGACGAATGGACGTAATGTAGAAGCTGACTCAGGTCCCTGTGCTATATGCTCCTCCATCCTTCTGCAATAGGATATGTGTGCTGATCTCCACTGCTCTCTCTGGTCACCAACAGAGTGCGCCTTAACTCAGTAACAACATCGTCCGGGTCTCGCATCTGCTCTATCTGGTGTTCTCGGACGTCTCGCACAGCATGCCCAGAGTAGTGAGATGAAAGGGAGGGGAGGGAGCGGGAGGTTGGTCAAAGATCCGACCTCCCTGGAAGGTGTACTGGAGTGATGGTCAGAAGATGGAGAAGAAGCCGTAAGAGTCGGCTCGAAGTGGAGGGGTATCCATCATCTAGGGGTAAAGGAGAAGAAGAGGGAGACTGAAGGGAGGGAGGGTGGGAAATAGATGGAGGAAGATGGGGAAGATCGAAGGGATCTGGCAATCACACAAGATGAACAAGCAAACCCCCAATTCACCTACGCACACAAAGATGAAGACCGAAAGGGATCGGTCAATTATCTTGTCGATTTTATTTTAGGTGATCATTCAGTCTATCAGAGCGATTACGTGAGGTAAATAGGTATCCAGATATTTCTCAACCGACTGTCCCGTACTGAAAGCCGGTAATCGGTCAAGAAAGATCGGAGGCTCTATCCTAATGTGCGGTAACTCTCTCGCTCATCCAAACCAAACAAGGAGGGGGTTACTCTCCCCAAGACAGATTTTCAGTGAAGTGTCTTTTAGGCCAAGTATGATTAGCAATCCCGATTTTATTGTTTTTTTTGTTTTTTAGATATTTTAATGCAAGCAAAAATGCCTAACGAATTTTTCGGTTCTCCTGGTTATTAAGTCAAAAATAGGGGGGAGAAGACGAAAAAGACGATGCGCGATAAATCAATGAGCATGCAGAGATCGAAATGCGTACCTGACTCCAGCAGTCTACATGGAAGATGATCCACGCAGAATTTAAAAGACAGGAAATAAACTACCTAAATGGTGCAGGCGGAAAACCGAGTCCCTAAACAGCAGTGCTACTCGAAAGAGCGGCTAGCCGACCACCAGCCTCCAATCCAAAGAGTCCGGTCTAGACCCACCCTCCTCTTCTCGACAGGTCGAGTTCAGGAGTAGCGCTTGACGGGGCGGGCTCGCGACGCGTAGGCTCGGAGGTGATGGAACGGCTATTTTATTATTTTTTTATTATAGGTCCAATTACCGCATTATAGGAACAGGCAATTATATTAGGGTGTTTGGATCCTATGATTACGTCACAATCAAGTAGAAAATCCTACGGCTAGGGGCTCAAAAATCTGCGTGAAACCGGAAAAGGCAGTAAAGGAAAACCACGTAAAAGCCGCGAAAAATCTAAACTAGTCTAAAGGGTCCCCCGAGCACACCAGTGCTCGGCGAAACAGACCCGAGAGTCCAACTGTCTCTAAGTACCTGTATTATTACAATAGTTCAAATATTGCTGGAAAAAAAACTAATCTAAACTACACTACTCTCGCGGCTATCCCGCGGCTCCCGCCCTCCTGCTCGCTCCTCGCGCTCTCCTGCGGCTCTGTGAAGAAAAGACCGCCTCCGGTTCCCGCGGTTGCTCGGCTCCGAAGAAAGCCGCCTCGGTCCTCGGGCCCCTCGTAAGAAACCAAACAAGAGTGGTCAGACCAGATAAATATATAAACAAGTCAAATGTATATACAAGAATATGTACAGAAAGCTGCGAAAAGGAAACCGCGGAAAAACGACTACTAAGCCGTGCTCCCCGGCAACGACGTCATTCTGATGACCACAAAAATCGAGCGACTCAGGTAAAGGTACCTAAAATGGTCGTTGCGACCCAAGTCACCAGATGTGGTCAATCCAGAAAAAGAGACCACCAATTATAGATGAAATCAAGTCAAAATCAATATAGCGGTCTTGCTATTTTATTTAACCTGGTATAGCGACCAGGGTCGAACACAAGGAGCACGTAATGGCCTCGTGGCCTACGAAGTAGTCAAAAAGAATGGATAAAATATAAGACAAGTGTTTTTGGTGGTTTTTAATTCTTTTTATATTTTTTTTGGATTTTTAGAGATTTAAGAAAATAAAGAAAATTAATAAGCAAGGCAATTTAACAATTTATTTAATGCATTAAAAATCAATAAAAATTCTAATAAATATATTTTTGTGTGTTTTATGTTTTTTACTGTTTTTGGTGAATTTTTGGGATTTTTCTGATTTTTATTTTATTTTCTAAAAATAAACAAGGTCAGAAACTGTAGGTACTGTCCAGTCGAGCTTAACGGACTTAGATAAAATATCTAAGAGTCCCCAATAAGCCTGGAGGTATTTTTCCTGTATAGAGAAGAAAACAAGGAAAATTTGAGCACCTAAATTATTATTTTTGGGTTTTAGTTTATTTATTAGAATTTTTATAAGATTTTAAGTGTTTTTTTATTTTTTAGGAGTTTTAATAATGAAAAATAGCCCAAAATTGGCTAGAAATATCAAGCACAACAAATCGAACAGTAGGTAATTTTTTGTAATTTTAGATAGGTTTTAATTATTTTTTTGTGATTTTCAAAGTTAAAACAGAATAGATGTTTGAATTTTTAAAAATATCATATCAAAATAAAAATGTCTCAAATAATCCCAGAAAAATCTTACACAATGGCAGGAGCCATATGTCCAATTTTCATGGATTTGGAGTAGGTTTGCTATTTTATTCAAAAATAAAAAGGAGGTACTGTGCACAGGGACCTAAGTGCAAATACCAAGAGTCCTGGGGGGGTCCGGTGCAAAATACCCAGGGAGATCACACGCGTGGCGCGTGCCTGAGGCACTCAGGGACCCAAATGTAAGGAAAACAAGTTCCGAGGGCTATTTGGTAACAGGTGCCAAAAGCCCAAGGGCTTGTCTGCAAAATACCTAACAATAAACGCACATGCACTATTAAATTACGCACAGGGTATAAATGCAATAATCCAAAACTATTCATTCAAATTCATAACAGATCAGAACTACAAGGTATAAAATGCAAGTAGCCCAGAATACCACGTGTCGAAGCACGTGCTACACCATATACAGGGGCATATAAGCAAAAGAAAGTAAGTGTAGGTCCTTAATGCAATTGTACCAAAACTAAATAACTACACTGTGTATTTACAAGACTAAATGCTAAATAAAAGAAAAGACAGGGCCTAAGGGTAAATTACCCATTTATTAAATGGAGCCGCTGGATGGACGCCACGTAGCAGATCCAACGAGTGAGAGCGGTGGCACCTTCGACCTTGAAATACTTGGCTTGATCGAACGGGTGAGGGCCCTCCACGTGGAGATCGGAGTGGTCCTCGTACGCAGTGCCGAACCCTCATGAATCAATGGCTGGGATCACACCTCCACTGATCTGACGCTATCTGCGGCTCCACGGATGACGGTCATGATCTGATCTGGAGCTCTGAGGCTGATCGGACGGTCGGGGAAGATGTTGGAAGAACAGTTGGCCGGCGAGCTTCGCCGGCCCGACACACGTGCTGAGATCCTCCCCTGCTGCTTCTGAAGATCGGAAAAGCTCCACCGTGAAGCTCCGCAGCTGCTGGTGGCCTCCGATGACCCAGCCGAGCTCTGGAGAGCTCCGGCGAGGTCGGCGAAGGTGGAGCTACTGGACCCAATGGTCCAAGCCCTCAGATGGGCTTGGATGAACCTGCAAAGTAGACCGGAAAGCTCGCGGGTTGAGGGCAAACTACCTCGACCCCGTTAGGCGTGGTGAAGGTGGTCGGGGGGTCGATATGGGCGAGCTCCGGCAAGGGTGTGGACGGAGGAGCTCGAACCCCGGCTCCTGTGCGAGTTGTGTTGAGTGTGGGTGCAGAACGTGCGCGGGAGGAAGGAGGAGGTGACGGTGGATTCCGATGATCGAACGGAACGATGAGGTGGTCGGAATCGAAGGAAGGCGACGGCGGCGCGAATTGGGGCTAATCGAAAATTAAAGAAAAAGAAAGGGAGATGGGTCTACCTGGATGGACGAAGCGACTGTGGGCAAGCTTGCGCAGCTCCTGGTCCTTGCCTCAAGGAGCGTCGGTCTCCGAGGCTCGAGCTCCGGCTCTGGGCAGAGCACGGCGGTGTATCTCGCCGGATCAGTGGGCCACTGCCCCTCTCCTCGCTGCGACAGCACCTGGAGCGAGCTGTCACTCTCACTCACGCACTGGAGGTCACTGGGGGTGGAGCGAATGAGCCAAAAGATGGGAATGAAGGTGGCGGAGCTCGGCTTACGTATGGGTGCAGGTCCGGCTAGGGTTGGTCGGGTAGGGCTGCGTGAAGCGCGGATCCGATGTGGATACCCCGGCGAGGGTCTCGGATGCAAGGAGAAAAGATAGGACCCGGGGTTTGCGGAGATGGCGGAGGATCGAGCGCGGAGAAAAAAGGAGAAGTCGGGTCGGGCGCGAGATCCGCTGGAGAAGAAGGTCCGCGGAGGGAGTTGACCGGAGGTCAACATCTCTGTGGACCAATGAAAAGCTGTCACGTGGGAAAAGATTGAAAAATCAATTATAAATAGTAATGATAGAATTATTAAAAAGGCAAAACATGAAATATTTTTGTTTTAATATTTTTCTATTTTTTAGTGATTTTTAATTAATTTTTTCAAAATAAAAAATAGTGTATGTACATAGTAGGGCTATATATAGGTTATATATACAATATATAGATTTTTAATTTTGATTTTTAATTTGTTTATTTTTATACAATTTCATTCCATTTTATATTTTATTTATTTATATCATAAAATTAGGAATAAAAAGATATTTTTATTTTATTTTTATTATTTATATACATAGGTGAAATACATAGATATGTACATATATATACATGTATATTTACAAAGTATTTTTGGATTTTTATTTTTGTTATTTTTATTTTGTTTTGTTTTAATTGTTTTTATTTTATTTATTTACATCATATCATATAGAATATTTACAAAATTTTTGGAAATTGTTTTTATTTATTTATAAAGCTAAATAAATAGGGATGAGTGGACTATATACAAGGTGACTATGTACATGAGTGATGTTTTTGTTTTCTTTTTAATTTTTTATTTTTTATCTTGTTTTTATATTTAAATATATACAAATATTTACAAACGTCTTTTAATCTATTTTTGTAAGGAAAATATTTTTATTTTATTTACATAAATATCTACACACATGAGTCCCTATCTCCCTCTTACTTTGGTTTTTATGCGGTCAGGCCCATGCTGAGCCCTCCCTTGGGTTAGGTTGCTCAATATTTATTCTAAATATTTCCCTCTTTTTCTTTTTACTCTTTAATTCTTTTATTTTTGCACAAAAACATGCTAATTATTAAACTTTATACAATGCATGCTTTTGATAATTATTTGTATTTACATGGATATACATGCATTTGCAAAGGTTTTGTTAGCTAAAATATAAGAATAAAGAGTGATGAATGGGTATTCATCAATCATCAACATATATCAAATGTGTGGGAGCCTAGATCTCCCCCTGCCCGTGGGAGCAATTTTCTTTTCCAACACAGCCCGCTCAACCAAGCAGGTCAAAGATTCCATGACCACAACAAAGAGAAGGGGACTAAGGGGGTCACCCTGACGGAGCCTTCTAGTGGGCCCTGAAGAGTCCATGAGGTATTCCATTTACCAAAACAGAGAAGGAGACAGTGCCAATGCAATTATAGATCCAGTTCAGCCAGGTCTCGCCAAATCCCATAGCTGACAGTAAGCCCATAAGGAAGTGAAGGTTAACAGTATCAAAAGCTTTAGACAGATCCACCTTAACGCAAGCTCGAGATGGACCCCATTTCCTCTCGAAGCCCAAAGTCAACTCCTGCCGCCAAGCGCACGCTGTCCCTATTCACCTACCTTTGACAAAGGCTAATTGGTTTAGGTGAGATGAGGTGCGGAAGGACCACAAAGAGCCTTGAGGAGAGAAGCTTAGCAAAAATCTTGTAGATGACATTGCAGCATGAGATGGGCCTAAAATCCCCAAGTCCAGGAGGGGAGGGGACCTTGGGGATAAGCGTCAAGAAAGTGTGATTAAGTTGCCTAAGCATAGAACCTCCCGAGTGGAGAAAGGTCATGGCAGCAAGTACATCATTCCTGACCAATGGCCAATGGTGTTTGAAAGAATTTTACATTGAAACCATCAGGACCAGGAGCCTTAGAAGAGCCGATCACGCGAAGGGCATCCAAAAACCTGGTGTAGACGTGGCAGCAGGAACGGGTTCTAAGAGAAGAGCTTCATAGTAGGAGAGAGCTTGGGAGGCAACCGCCAAGGGGTCATCCACCAACTTTCCTTCACCATCAATAAGGCAAGGGATGTTATTCTTTGCCTCTCTGATTTTGGCAGAGTGATGAAAAAAATTTTGTGGAGCGATCTCCCAATTTCAACCAAGAGACACGACTTCTTTGCTTCCCAGAGGGATTCCTGATCTGCCTCAAGGCCAAGCAGGTAGGATTTAAGGTCCTGCTCCAGCTGGGCAAGGGTGGGGTCCATCGGAAATAATCCAAGAGCCTCCAAGATGCATCTCAAGGCCCCAAGGCCGCATTATATTCATCATCAACCTTCCCATGAGCCGCATCCCACGCTTTAAGGAGAGCTTGACAGCTTTTAACTTTTTTGCTAGGACATACAAGGGGTTATCTCTAAAAGTGGTAGCCCACGCTGCCTCAACCCAAAGGTAAATAACTGTCCCTAGCCAACCAGTAATCCAGGAATCTAAACGGTTTGGCACGATGCACTTTTTCCACGAGCTCAACTAAAATAAGTGAGTGATCGGAGGAAGCCAGCGGAGAGTAACGTACTTTTGAGACCGGAAAAACTCTATCCACGAGGAGTTGCATAGAGCTCTGTCAAGCCTGGCAGCAATCCTTCTTGGGCCAACGGAGGAGTTATTCCATGAGAGTCTATTTCCCCAAGGTTCGAGCTCAATCAAGCCCGTCTCATCAATACAGCGGTTGAAATCAGCAATCGAGGTATGCAAAGGCGCACGTTCCCCGAATTTCTCTTCACTAAACCTAACCACATTGAAGTCACCAACGACCAGCCATGGAGAGGTTGTCAAGTGCCTTAACTGGGCCAGCTCAGCCCAAAGATCCCTTTTCTCAGAGGGGAAATTGGAGCCATAAACGATGGAGAGGCAAATCTGTAGGCCTCCATTGTTTGTACAAGTTATTGTGATTGATTGTGAGGTAACGGAAAAGGGATGCACGTCCATGTGTCTTCTCTCCAGAGAAACCAAACACGTCCCAGATTGGTGTTGTTGTGCATCGAACCCCAGCGACGAGGTAGTGCAGCAAAGAAATTGGAGATATTATCTGGTCTGATTTTTGTCTCCACCAGAACCACAAGCTCGCATTTTCTTTTACCAAGTCACGAAGAAGGCGTTTTAACTTGGTTGGCTTGTTCAACCCTCTAACATTGCAAGAGGCAATCGACATTAAGAAGTGGAGGGGGTGTTTCGACTGCCGCCGACATTTGCCTTGTTATTGGCATTGTTAGATTTTTCTTTTTCCCATGAAGAACATGAACCCAGTTTGGGTTCTCTGTGGAAATGCTATCTGGAGGGGAACAATCCCACCCTCGTGACTCAGAGGGTTTTCTCCAAGTTGCTTGCCCCCTGGGGATGCAATTGCATGGATTCAGAGTCGTCGGCAGAGGCATTGAGGTCAATGCGGGTGCCAAGGTGGATCTTGCATGTTTTCCTGGGATTCGCAATAAATCCCATGTAAGAGCCATCAGGACCAACCGGGAAAGCATTGTATGGTGGACCTGCTGGCCTCTTGGAGATATTTGGGTGGCATAGATCATCCTGGTTCTGGAGATCAGCTCGTAAATTTGCAAGGCCTGCAGGCTGGGGAACAACAGTAGTGGAAGAATGCACATCAGAGGGCCTAGTAAGAGTAGATTCCGATGGACCTGGAGAGGTCACGCTAATGCAGGCTGCGAGAGGGGCGGCCAAGGTGAGGGGCCTCGCATTGGAGATCTGAGATACAGGGGGCTCATTATCAGTGGCCATACCAAGCGTGGTATGGACAACCAGTAGAGGGAGTGCCTGAAATGGCTGTAATAACCACATTGTTTCCATCCATGGGGAGAAGGATGTAGGAGTAACAACATGTGCGTGCATGCATAGTTGTGTCCTGATGCATGTCGGTGGTATTTTCCTTGTGACAGATGATGTTGTGTAGATATTCCGCATCGGCTGCTGCAACCACAGCTTGGCCATCCGAGGAGGTGGTTGTCTATACGGACATGAGTTGAGGGAATGGCCAAAGACAGCACATGAATGCACATCTTTTTGGGCATCCATTCAACCTCAACCTCCAATCAAGGAGCGTTCCCCAGAGGGGAGGAGAAGTGAGACAGTCAGAGGGATCTCCTTTGATGCATTAATAGACACACAACATCTAGCGAAATCCCGACGACTCCCGTTTGCAGTGGCAACGTCCATAAATAGAGGGATGCCCAAAACACTTGCAATCTTGTTAAGCACAATGTATGAGCAATGACCTGGGCTAAGGCCAAAGAACCTAATCCATACAGGAATTTCAGATAGTAGAACATTTTCCAAGAACATACCTACCTCCCAGAGACGAAGAACGACCAAACGCCCTTGAAAGAGCCACGGGCCAGCATTGAGGATCCTCTCGCAATCAGCCCATGGAAGATAATTTGAGGTAGAAGAAGCCATTTTCTTGAGAAGAAGCTTGAAGGGACCTGTTGGCCTCCAGACCTTCTCTACAAAGGAGAGAAGGAATTTCCCATATGGTTTTTCCCGAGGAAACACGAGAGTTCTCCCATTTCTTGTCCAAGACTTGGATATCTTCCTGGGATAGCTTGGCAACCAGCACACCATCTACCACGGAGGGGGCCTCAAATGCCATGCGGAACTGGGACCCGCTACCGCTACCGCAGATCTGCGCCCAAGAATGACCAGAAGCCGGGCCAGGAGGAGCAGAGGTCGAAGGGGTTGGGGCGAACAAGAGGCTTCAGAGACAGGGCATCACCAAGACCAGAGATAGGAGCCGGCACCTGCGAGCTGGAAGGAGAGCCGGGGATGACCTTGCCATGGACGGGGCGGGTGAGTATTTCCCAACTGGGGCCAGCGCAATGAGAGAGGCTATGGGAGGGCCGACCAACAAAAGCTCGAGAGGCAAAAACGTTCTGGGAGGGAGGGTTGGAATGGGGCGGGTGAGGACGTTTCGAGGGTCACCAGCAGTCAGAAGAGGGGAACAGAAACCCGAAGAAGGCGGGTTGCAGACGGGGATGGGTCGGCCTTGTGGTGGGGAAAGGGATGGGTCGGCCTAGAGTGAAGAGGTGGTAGGGGTGGGGGGGTGTCGCGGCAGCCATGCGATGGGTTAGGGTTTGAAGGAAGCGACGGGTTGGGAGGGGGAGGGGGCACGAGCGGGGGAGGGTCCATCTTTTTCGCAGACTGATATTCCTCCTTTCCTTGTCCATTGTGGTAGCTACTTGTACAGTTTACTTGTGTTGCCTTCGAAAGATGTTGTTGATACATGTACTTTTTGTTATACATCTTTTTTTGTAAGTAAATGTAAACTATATATTTCCAAAAAAGAAAACCCAAGTACATACAAAAATGATGGCTAATAGTCCTAGCCAAATTGCACAAAGGCACCATGAGAGCAAAAAACAAGAGGGACACAGAGGGGAACAAAAATCTCAGGTTCCATCCTAAATTTTTAACTGAATATAAGTGTTGACAATGTCCCTCAATAGTGCGTTGTGGAGGCTGACGGCGTGAAGAACTCCAAAGATGATTTCGTTCACGCCAGATGTGCCACACCGCCAACGCAAGGAGTGTAGCAGTAGAAGAGCGGGCACTGGGTTGCCCAAAGTGAGAGTCCCAGGCGATCACACCAGCGAAATGGCTCGCATGAGGTGTCGGCAAGGCCAGGGCGGAGCAGGAGCCATGCCAGACAACAGAGGAGTAGGGGCAGGAGAACATCAGGTGTTCATGGGATTCAGTTTCCATGGAGCAGAGCGAACAAGTGTCAGGGAGATTCATGCCAAAGGACCTGAGCCTATCTAGCGTGGGAAGCCGACCAAGATGAGCCCGATAGAGTGTGAGAGCACATCGGGGAGGGATGTGCCTATCCCACACGACAGGGAACCACACAACCGGCAAGCCTCGGGTTCTAAGGAGTTCGTAAGCATCCGCGAAGGAGAAGCCTCTGGTAGAATGTGCCCAAGAAACAGAGGGGAAATCGCCCCGAATAGCAGCACGCACAGAGGCTCTGCATTCCAACATCCTACGCCAGATTCTGGAGGAGGTGGGAGAGGCATGAATATCCCAAAATGAAACATCACCGAGGTATTTGGATCGCATATATTCATCCCAAATAGAGGAGTCAGCATTGAGGAGCCTCCACACCCAAGAAGCAATCATAGTGTCCCGAAAGGGGAGACAAAGGACTTCAACACTCATCCTGTCAAGGCGTCGAACGGCAGTTGTCGGAAGGAGGGCACCCGCGGTCCAGTAGAGGAAAATCCCGCGAATCACGGAGTTGAGTAGCTGGGCACGGCCCGCCATGGATAGGCAATTGACATTCCACCCGTTGATAAGACTCCTTATACGGTTCCTCCAGAGCTCTGGAATCACTACTGCGACCAAAGGAGGAGGCAAGGGGAAGACCAAGATACGTGGTAGGGAGGTTGTGTTGCAGCATACCCAAGCACAGAGTAACGACAAAGTCAAGCATAGCCCATCTGGGCCTAAAGATTTTACTTTTCTGGGAATCCAACTTCAGGCCGGAGATAGCCTCAAATTCATTCATAATGTCTTTAACATCCGAGAGAGAGAGAGCGCAGAGAACCCTTACAAAAGATGAGCATATCGTCAGCGTAGATAAGGTGAGTAGGCGCCTTGTTAGGATGGAATCGACCAGCAACAGCAGCCAAATCCATCAAGGAGGAAAGGGACTCCATCCCAACCGTGAAGAGGAGGGGGCTAAGGGGATCCCCCTGACGTAGTCCCTGGGTTCCCCTAAACAAGCCATGGGGCGAGCCATTAATTAAAATGGAATAAGATGTAGTAGAGATACAATTTTCAATCCAAGAAGTCCACTTGCGGCAGAACCACATGGCAGAGAGGGCATCAAGGACGAAGGCATGATCTAACGAGTCGAAGGCTTTAGATAGGTCAATTTTCAAGCACGCTTTGTTGCGGGAAGCTCTTCTATCAAAACCTTGTAGAAGTTGTTTGCAGGGCGAATGTTATCACTAATGGATCTTCCTTTAATGAAAGCAGACTGGTTGAATGAAATGAGTGACGGAAGAACAGCCGCAAGTCTGGTTGGCAATAGCTTAGAGAAGATCTTGTAAATAACGTTACATCCAGAGATTGGCCGGTAATCACCGATGCACGAAGGAGTCTGGGTTTTTGGTATAAGGGTAAGGAAGGTATGATTAACATCTCTGACCATCTTACCGCCGTTGTAGAGGAATTGCATCGCAGCTCTCACCGTGTCCTTGATCAGGGGCCAATGGAGTTTGAGGAATAAGACATGAAAACCATCCAGGCCAGGGGCTTTGGAGGAGCCAATGGAGGAAAGGGCTCCCCGAATTTAAGTTTCATCGAAAGGCCTAACCAGCCAAGCTTTCGCTTGGTCCGTAAGGTGATGTTTGGGGGGAGGAGGCACATGCCTCGAAGAACCAGGGTTAGCAGGTGAGAGGAGTCCCGCGAAAATGATTGATAGCTGCAACAGCCACCTCAGATTGACGATCCACAACGCAACTCTGGTTATCAAGGACATTTGTAATGTAATTTCGGGCACATCTAGCTTTGGCAGATAGATGAAAGTAACGCGTATTGTTATCACCAAGATTGAGCCAAATCGACTCTGCTCTTCTGTCTCCAAACATATTCAAGTTCATCATCGAGACTAAGTAGGTGGCATTTGACATCGGCCTCTAGCTACGCAAGATAGGATCAAGGGGCGAGTCCCCAATGATAGCCGAGTTTACATCAAGAAATGCCTTCACAAGTTTATGTTCCTTCAGAACGTTTGCATCCTCTGAAGCCCACCTTTTTAAGGCGATCTTAACATTTTTGAGTTTCCGAGCAAGGATGAAAGAGAGGATTACCAATAATTGGGACGCCCCAACCATTGCACACCGCCTCATGATAACCCGGACGTTGCGCCCAATAGTCGAAGTAGCGGAAAGGGATGCACATAGAAGGGGATGGACAGAGAGCCACCCACAGTAGCAAGTGGTCGGAATGAGGGAGGGGGCAGTAGCAGAGCTTCACCGTTGGCAGGGATGTAATTAGATCCTCATTAGCATGGGGTCCGGTCAAGACGAGCTGCAATTCGACCAGGGCCAACAGTAGCATTGGTCCAAGACCAGTGATTACCAGTTGCCTCCAGATCCAACAAGCCACAGTCCTCCGGGCAGTTATTGAATTCATCCATAGGTGCCCGCACGGCCATACGACCCCCAATCCTTTCGGATGAGAATCAAACGACGTTAAAGTCCCCCATGACCAACCATGGCCCCACGATGCGAGATTTGATCTCGCAAAGGTGATGACAGAGCTCATTTCTCATAGTAGGGCAGTTATCACCATAGACCATAGTGAGGTAGAAAACAAAAACAAAAGGATTGGAACATCACACGTGAAATAGATTGGGAGTGGGTCCCAACGATATCACACGTCCAGCAGTTGGCCTTCCGCACGAAATATACTCTACCCAGATGATGAATCTACGTTTCATCATCTTTATTCTATCATTTGGCCTTAAAAACCTAGTAAATGCATATAAATAGGCTTAATTCATGCATTTTAGCATCCATGCATTATTGTACAAAATATGTATAAAATGCAATTTAAAAGCCAAAATTATAGAATAAAGAAAAGAAAAGAAAAAAGAATAAAATATTGTAAAATATTTTATGACCCGAAACCCTGTGACCTGGGCATCTCGATGACTAGGTCGACAAGGAATAAAGTAGGGGAGATAAGGGCCAAAATATAATAAAAAATTCCTTTTTATTCAATTCATTCTTTATTCATTTTGGGACCTATTTTTTGTTCCACTTTTTATACCTCAAATAAAGAAATTTTGTACGTGAAAGTTGTAGATAATTAAATAAAGAAAAATACAAAATTAATTTCACAAAAAATAGTGTACCAGATAAAAAGTTGTGATCTGATAAAATTCCAGTATCCCAACTTCCCAGACCTGTATCTCTCAAATAAAAAACTCGAAATGCATCAAAATCACCTTTATTGTATATAATTCAAAATAAGCTATTTAATGGCGTGGATTCGCATTTGGCGGAGCTACGGTTTGAAAGTTGAGTTTTGGACCCCTATTGTATACTTGTACAGATTAAAATATTCATTTTATTATTTATTCATTATTTTTTAATTTCTTATTTTCATAATTTTGTAAATATTACTTATAATATATTTGTACATTAAAATAAGAATAAAAAACTCAAAGGAAATACAAAATAAAATACTTGTATATAATATGCATAGGTCTAATACTTGTATCTATACCTATAGAATTCATACTTTTATTTTATTAGTGTACAAAACACTTAAGAAAAATAAACTAAAAATATATTTAAGTGTGTAAAAATACTTTATACATTTATAAAATCATAAATAAAATAAATGAATTAAATATATAAAATAAAAATAAAATCTTAAAATATATAGATATATAGACCTATATAAGCCCAAAAAGGAACCTGTTACTTGACACCTCTAAAAAAAATTAAAAATCACTATAAAATAATTTATAAAATAATAAATATTTTCTATTTAATAACCTAAAAATAATAACATCGTTTACTATTTTAAAATGATTTTACAAACTTTTTTTAGAGGTTTTTTCCTGGTTGGTCCACGTGGACCAACCAGGTGAGTCTGACAGTTGACCGCGGGTCAACATGTCTGACTCTTCCTCTTTAGCCCTGTCAGACTTGAGTTTTGAGCCTATTTCTCGAATTTTCGAGGCATTTTCTTTCACCAAATCATGTCGATGTCTTCTGCATATTTGTTGCTCGAATACCCATGATACTCGCACATGGTTTAGCTTGGTCTGTGGACTCATGATTCGCGTGATATTCTTCGATCTTCACGCTTCGACCGTCACTCTTCAAAAGACACACCGACTTCCCTTCGATTTTTGATCCCTCTTCCTCCATTTTCGCCGCTTGTTTCTTGAGTGTTGTGAGCTCCCGGTGGTCAGCAGGAATCCATAGCATCCATCCTTGCAGCGTTTGGAGTCGAATCGAGGTGTATCCCAACCCCTCGCCGGAGCGCCGCCTGCAGCCCACGCCGGTGAATCTCTTGTTCCCTTTTCTTGTAGCTTTAGCTTAGTATAACTTATCTTAGTAACAGTTTTAGGTTTCATTGTATCATTCGTCGTGAATCATCAATCAAAGTTCACGACGGAGCTTAGCTCCGCCTCCACCCTCCGCCTTCACCAATCACTGAAATCCTCCGCGATCACATCCACTTCAATCCCCTGCACTCCGTCAACCCGACGCACCTTTCATTCACCTCGATTTCACCCAAATCGAAGGATCAGAGCTTCCATCTCCGCCTTACGTCGGAGCTCCTCGCATATTCCCCATCTCACATCCATTCCACCTTTTTATGTTCGCCGTAGTATCGCATGTTTCTTGCGACTAACCCTGCAGGTTCTAAACATTCGAAGAGGGCTCCTTTGCGCCCCATCGATTCAGGGAAGCAAGCCTAGGCGTGGGAGCCTCGCCAGCACGCTCCAGATCATCGCGGCCCTCAAGGAGCCATTCAATCAACGCGGATCCCTCCCAGGCACGTCCTTGACCAATCAAATACACCAAGGCCCACACAGATCGTTCGGATTTTTTGATCCAAGCTCGACCAGTTCAGTGTTCTTCGCCATCTATCAAGAACCGGTGGATCAAGAACAGAAGGGGGCATGCCACATCTGCCATCGGATTAAGGGACACCACCACCGTTTATCAGATCGGGGATCTCATCTCCACCGCAGGATCAGGCGAGCCAGATCACATCTCGACCGTCACTTAGCGTGCGCCTCTTAACCGTTGGATCGAGGGCACGTTAAGTGAAGGAACGCCAGCCGCCCGATCATTTCGAGGGACTTTTGAAAGTATACCCCTCTGACTTTTTGTATTTCTTTTCAGTACTTTAACTCGCTTAATTAATTTAAAAGTTATGTACTATTTGCACTGTGAACCCCCAGTTTTTGTGATATTGCTATCCAGTCCCTGCTTGGTCACGTGCCTCATGTACGTGACTTGGCGTTTTTTTAGCGAAGCCCCTGGGAGATCCTGTATTTCACTTCAGTTTATAAATATTTTTGTTGCATTATATACTTGTGGAAATTTTATGTGCAAGTCCCTGAACTTTGCCATCTTTGCACAAATACCCCTGGCAGCACGATTTTTCTTTATGCTTCCTTTATTTAATGCATGTTTTCATAAAACCCCAAAAATTCCCCCAAAATTAAGTTAAGCTCCTGCTGCATTGTAGTTTCACGCCAACATTTTTATTTTGCATTTCATTACATTTTAATATTTATAAAAATTCAAAAACATGCATTTTTGCTATTGTTTGCATTAGAAAACCCATAAAAATTATAAAAACATCTCAAAAAATTCCCAAAAAAATATATTCTACTTCTTTTAGTGTCTTTCAATTTCAGACCAAAAACCACTAAAAAATATAAAACAAAACTCCTAAAAATTAGAAAAGCCCAAAAGCCTTCCTAAAAATCCTAACAATTCTATAAAAATCCTAAAAATCTAATTTTTGTCACTGAATTTTCCTTGCATTATTATATTTTATTGAAAATTAATTTGGAGAATTCTGGTTCTTGTTTCCTATTTAATTCTCCATTTTAGTTTCAGCTTGTTAATTTGTTTTCTGTGTTCAGTATTTTTTACTTTAAAAATACCAAAAAATAGGAAAAAACTAGAAAATCACAAAAACATAAGAAAAATATAAAAAAACCTAAAAATATTTTATTTCCTAATTTTTGAGTAATTTTACCTATTTTTATAAATACCTTATCCTCTCTTTTCTTATACTTTCTATATATTCTATTATTAAAAAAAGAGAAATATAAAAATATAAAAGAGAAAAATATAAAATCAGAAAATTAAAATTCAAAATACAAAAAATATAAAATAAAAAAATTAAATAAAAAATATAAAATTAAAAACCACAAAAATTTAATAATTTGGCTAAGTGGTACTTGTACCTATGTGCTACCCTTGTTAGCTAGCTCTACACCCTTGTTTCCTGTGTTCGACCCCCACTTACTTGCCATTATACATTTTTTAGTAGAGTATAATAAATTTTAATCCTTGCTCTTGATTGTTTGATTGACTGTGTGGGTTAATTGTTGACGAACGTAAAGGCTTGAGTAAACGCCCCAGCGACAGTGAGTCTGATTTGTCAGACCATTATTTAGCGGCGCTCGCCTAATCGTTTTTCACCCTCCTCTCTCGTCGTCGCCCCATCCTCATCCTCATCATCCCCCGATCCATCCTCCACCCATTCTAGTCCCTACTCCTCCTCCGACCACCCTCCCCTTCCAACCCCTCCTTCGCCTTTGCCCCATTCCTCCTCATATGGTCACTCCTTCCCTTCCAACCCCTCCTCCTCTAGCCCCTCCTCCTCCGTTGCCGCCCCATCCTCTATCTCCTCCTCTAACTACCCTCCCCATGCATCTTCCTCCATCCAATCTCATGTATAACTTCCCATCTTCTTCTTCCTCCTCCTCCTCCTCCTCATCATCCTTCATTCTCGTTCTTCTTCTTCCTCTTTATTTACTCTCTCCTAACTACACCTCTATAGATACACCAAATCAATAAAATTTTGGAATTTCCATGGATAAATCATCCACTCTGATCATGAACATGATTTTTTTCTAAATTTTCAAAAAAATTTCTTGGATCGATTAAGCCATCATTAATAGCTACTATACAATCTCCTTTTTTTAACAAACAATATCTTGGAGGAGGAGGCATGGTTTTTTTTCTTGTTATGCCCCTCTTAGCAACACCATGCTATGAATAAATCACAGTTTAGTTCAACTCATTAATGGTCAAACTAACAGGACACAAGTGATCATTATTGAAGAAGTCATGGGTTGAACTAATATTCCAAAAAAGGAGGGGTATAACTGATATTGCAATATCTCATAGGGGTATAACTGATAAAAATCCTATATTAAAATATGGATTTTATCACTTATGCTCTTCTTAACTTTTGCAATATCAGTTACACCACTTTCTTTTTTTAAATCAGTTGTGTCCTTGACATCCAAAAAAATCAAAGTTCTACCCTTCCGATAAGGCAGAGAAAGGACATACCTAATATGACAAATGTAGAAGAACGATAAATTTTGTAAGAAGTCAGAAGCATAACTGATATTAAAAAAAGAGAGGCGCATAAGTTTAGAACAATTATAAAAACCATTAAAATTTTAGGAAATGAAATGTGACCATATAGTTGGCAAAGTCAAATACTAAAAGTTTCCTAAAGATAGAATTGAAAGGCGGTCTAGTTGTGATGCATTAAATATTACCATTGAAGATCTGCTTAATTTTTAAAAAAAATGAACTCTGAAATTTTAGGAGAATTGTGATGTTTGGTTTTTCACAAGATGTCAAATTAAAAATATAAAAAAACATTTTTTTCTAGAAAAACAATCGTTTTCTCTTTTCCTCGAAAACTATATTGTTATTCAGAATTTTTTTATTAAGGTACTTAAAAGATTAGTTTACGGCAAAAAAATAAAGATATACACGTGACATGTGCATCAATGGTATTTGAAGGGAATGTTTTTTTTTATAAAATCATTTCTTCGTGTACGTGTTCATCTTGTTTAATTATTCTGCATGTTAAAGACAAAAAGTACGATAGCTCTTTCATTTCCCTATTATCTCTTTAATTTTTTCTTTCGAGCATTCTCTGCCTCTTTCCTTTAATGCAAAGAGTAGTTGATTCTAAAAGATAAATTTAAAATAATTGACGAATATTTCTGTAATTTTTCTAGGTAATAAATCTGATTTATATTACTTAAGCCATCAAATTGTTGATGTGAATTGTTACACTATATAAAAATGGGTCTGCAAAATAGTTTCTTATTATATATAGAAAGACAATAATGATAATATTATTTATTGTTAACTTTTTTAAAAAAGGAATTAGTGAATATTGTAATCGGTTGTTTTTAAAGTTGGGTCCCTCTACGATTATGTAATATCAGTTATGTCCCTCCCTTTTTTGCAATATCAGTTGTGCACATACCTTTTTGGAAATTAACAATTCTAGCTCTTTTTAAGCAATTAACAGATGTACCCCTCATGTTATTTTGACAATAATGAGATAAAGAAAACCATTGTTTATACAAACCAAAGCTTGATTTAGTTTCAAAAATTGCATTTGTGTCACTGCAATTTTTTTTAAAAAATAAATTTGTACTCCTCTTTTTTCTTTCTAAGTACACTTGTACCCCTAAGATATTGTCAATCTGAGAAGAAAATGCACAGAAATTGTTGCGAGGTTTACAATTAATATTGAAAAAATTGAGGGGCATAATTCATATTACAGAATCTACAAGGTCACAAATGTAAAACTAAAAAGTCCTTATTTTTATTAGCAATGGTGGATATAGAAACGCTTATCCATTCTATTTTCAAAATTCTCTCATAATCGATGATTTGTGGTTCAAAATTTAGCAATGATTAATTAAACTTTTGAAAAATAACAACGAATATGCAATATTGCAAGAATATTACTTGTAATATAGCAACGAATATAATATTCATTGATAATTTCAAGTATAGAAAAATCTTTTGCAACGACTATATAGTAAATAATTTTAGAAAAACATCACCGTAAACTCGAATTTATTTGGAGTAGTGGTAATCCATAGGAACCTGCCATACGAACAACGTAGCTAATTGCTTAAGTTGATTATGAGATAAACCAAAAGCATAAGTCATACGAGTATACACTATCGTAGTTATACCCAAGTCCTATTTATCTTAAAGGTTAATTGGTAAGAACTAATAACGCATTCCTTCCTCAAAACTCGTAGCATTTTTTATGGTTCATCAAACTCAAAGCGAACTCAGAATAATAATAATAGGAACATCAAATCACGGAGTAAACATATATGCAAAATATGATCATAAATGCGAAATTTTAGAACGACCGAGTGTAACGATCTCCAATAAAAAATGTAGTCCTTGGAGAATCGAAATGGAAAATAACAATATAATGCAAAGGGAGAAAAACCAAACCTCAAGCCAATTCTTCGTTTGATGAGTGGAAACGAAGGGATTTCACTTGAGATTAATAATGTCAAAGCTGGTGATCGTACATTCTAAGAATGGGAAAGAGCTCAAATACAATTATTACAATTTCCCGAAATGATAAATGGAAAGAAGGGAGACTAAATTTCAATCATCCTTGGAGATATTAATTAAATCCTCTAATCAAATAAAACCCAAAAATGATGACCGGTCAATGGAATATTAAAGGGTTTTAACACCCCCTTTCTATACTTTTATAATTACATTAATACATGTCCATTATCTGTACTTACAGCTGCATCCATGGATAGTTATTCTATCCTACAGCATATTCCATGCCACTACTTACTCTATTGACCTAATTGCTAGTTCTGTGAGTTGGATATCTGTGCTATGCAAATATGTTGTACATCTGTATCATCTTACAGGAAAAGACTCTAAATATTACAGTGATGCAAAAGTGATGTCTAAAGGATTAATAATCATATGAGCCAATGTTATAATGTATCTCTAGTGTAGTACTCAACTCGGAAAGCTAAAGAAATAAAATTTCTAAGATACTAATTGTCAAACATATAGGTGCACCCTAGCTCGAACACAAGGAAACACGATACAACCTAGGTTCGAGACACGAACACTTAGTCAGGTATCCAAATACCTATTCTTGTTTAGGTGATTTTCTCTCTTTTTATGTTTTAAACTTTTATTTTATTTTTTGGAGTAATTGATTTTTTATTCTTTTTAAATTTTCAAAATTATAATTTAGAAAAAAATAAAAAAATGGATTTAATGTTTACTAATATATAAAGAAGAAAGGCGATTGGTGTTTTGAAATAAACTAAAACAATGAAAATATAATCAAAATGTAATTTTTTTGAAATTTTTATATTTTGAAAATATTTTTGGATATTTTCAAACAAATAAAAATATAAAATCAAATCAAGTAAAAAAGAAAAGTTTGCAAAAAAAATATTTTTTACATTTATGCCCCTATGGGATTTTGTAATCACATTTATGCCACTACTATTGCAAATAATACTTCCCCATGTATTCTTCTAAAATTTAATAGTTCTACTCTTTTATAGTTACATTTTTACCCTCACGTTTTTAACGAAAGGATAGAACTGTGAATTTTATATAATACATGGGCATAAGTGCTATTATAAACAATGTAGGGCATAACTATAATTGCGTAATGTCGAAGGAGAATAAATGTAAAAATCTAATAAAAAGGAAATATAATCAACTTAGAAAACAGATTTTGTTGAAAACGTGGAATAAAATGAAGTATTTTTCCATATAAATGGAGCCTAAAAAGAAATCCAGACGGCTTTCTTTTTTTTCAATTTGATTATATATGACTTTTAGTGACACTTGCAATGTTTTTTTATGGTTTTATGATTTTAAAGGTAGAAACAATATTTTTAAGAGATTTTTTATATAACGTGGCCCTAAAAGAGGCGTATACCTTATTGTTTTCATATTTGATGTAGATAAGATGAAATGACGTTATTAGATTTATGGGATATTTACACCCATAATCCTGAGTAACTTCGTAATTACCCTGGAAACCTTCTGTAATCACGAATTACACCGAAGACCTCCAATAATGTTACGTTTTACACACATAACCTTTCGTTAGTTTGATTCATTAACTCAACTATGTGAGTGAGTTAATCTAACCAATCCACTTTTGAACAGCTAGGATTAATCACAAGCAACAAATAAAAGAAAAATAACTTGTAAAGGTGGCGGGACTTGCTGGACGTAGTGGGTCGGATATGGTAAATGTGAAAACGAATATGGTAACGAATAGTGTTGGTTGCAGGCTTTCTGGAACGGGAGGTGCGTGGGGGCTTCAAGGCAGCGCTGGGGGAGGCGTGCGAGATTGCGGGCGCGCGGGGGTGGGGGGAGGTCTGGAGCTTGCGGGCACGCGGCGGGGAGTGGAGGTGAGCGGTTTGTCTGGAGCTTGTGGGTGTGGGGGTGCCTGGAGCGCGACGGGTGGGGTTATGCTTGGAGCTTGTCGGCATGCAGGGGAGGGGGGCCTGTCGGGGGAGGGGGTGCGGGATTGCAGGCGCGCGGAGGCTGGGGGGGATGCCTGGAGCTTGCGGCACGCAGCGGGGGGTGGGGGGTGGGGGATTTGTCTGGAGCTTGCGACGCAGCAGGGTGTGGGGGGTGCCTGGAGCACGGGGGATGCCTGGCGGAGGTGCGGGGAGGGGACGGGCGGCTGGAGCTCGCTTGCAGAAGGCGGAGGCGCGGATGGTACTCACTGAGGGGAGGGGGGTTCTGGAGCTCGCGAGCTAGGGGGCACGGATGGAGCTCGCTGGGGGGAGGGAGGCCTGGAGCTTGCGGCACGGAGCGCGACGGGGGGGGGGGGGGGGGGGGGGGGGGGGGGGTTCCTGGAGCACATGGGGGGGTTTCGGGATTGCGGGCACGCGAGGGGTTTCCAGGAGCACGGGGGATGCCTGGCGGAGGTGCGGGAAGGGGGCGGGCAGCTGGAGCTCGCTTGCGGAGCTCGCAAGCTGGGGGCGGGGACGTGGGTGGAGCTCGCCGGCGGGCGAGGGGGGTGCTGGAGCTCGCAAGCTGGGGGTGGGGACGTGGGTGGAGCTCGCCGGCGGGCGAGGGGGGTGCTGGAGCTCGCAGCTGGGGGCGGGGACGTGGGTGGAGCTTGCCGACGGGCGAGGGGGGTGCTGAGCTCGCGAGGTGGGGGCGGAGGCACGGGGCAGAGCAGGGCAGTTTGTCGGGACGAGCGGGAGAGAGCGGGCAACTTTCCAGGGAGAGGAGGACATGATTTTGTGTGATCTAAATAATGGCATGATGTTATAAATATGATGTGTTTGGAAGGATAAAATTGTCAATATATTATTTTTCCCATCAAAGTTAACTGAGAATCAAAACGGAACTTGACTCAGGGTTATGTAACGTAAGGGTTAAACATTATTCGGGGTTCTGGGTGTAATTCGTGCTTGCGCAGGGTTCCTGGGGTAATTACGAGATTACTCAGGATTATGGGTGTAAATATCCCTTTATTTTTTTAGAAGAAAATGTAATATACAAGTAATGAAATGAAATGGAAACCCAGTAAAAAGGATTTAATAAAATCTGTAGAAATTATACGAAAAGCCAAGCACAGTTGTATAATTGCTCCCGAAACCATTTTTTCACATATGAGTCACGTTCAATTTCAAAGTAGTTTTAAGATTTAACGCATTTTAAAAAGTAAGTTACAAAACGTACAGTTCAGGTATTTGGTTTCTGGTCCTCGGTTATTGAAATTTAGTTGGTCATTTTGTATTTCCAACCTTAAATTATGACAACTCAAAACTAAAGTGAGACAAATATTAAGAATTTGGAGGATATATGGGGTATCTGTCGAAGATATAATCTATAAATTAGATTTTGAATATCCAAATCGAAAAAAAAGGAACTGATGTAATTCCCTTGTCTCCACTAATTACAAAACCAATCAAAATCGGAATATTCTATACAAATTTCAATAAAGTCAAAGCCAAAACAGACCTCCACTGCGACTAACTTGCATTCCAAACAACAAAATAAACAAACAGTTTATCACCAGCATCCTACAAAGAACAGTTACCCCACAACCATATCACCCTTGCATTAAAACGCACTTTAGATTCATGATCTATTCCTCGTTACATATGGATTTCCACACAAACAACATAAATTACGAATGGCATTACGGCGAAATCCTCTTCAGCTGCATGATGATGACAACATCTCAGACGCGGCAACCTGGAGGTCCACCGTAAGCGAAGCTGAGCCCCTTGGTATCGCCGTCGTTCTGGAGTTCTCCGACGCTGTAGCAACTCGGTTTCGTCTCACCCTTTATCCGAAAACAATTTGACGGATTAACAAAGCAAGTTGTTCATCTACTGTGAAGACGCTCAGCACACTGCTGGACACCCCGATGCCTTCAGTCGGAGGGTGGCCGTCGCCCATCGCAGGAGCGCCCTCGTCCGCAGGCCCAGAAACATGTCCTCCGATCTGAACCATAGAAGCATACGAAGCTAGACCCGGAACTGCATTGGCATCCCAATAGCCCAGTTGTTCGAAATCAGCATTGTCCAAATCAATGAATATATACCACGCCCTGTCTACTGGATTCTACCATATATGCATGCACGAGAGTTTGAGCATGATTAGGTGTCGAATAAAAAACACAGAAGATATGTATTCATAACTTTAGAGAGGCTTACCCTACGTATAAAAAGACGGAGATAAATCTGAACCTTCTTGTACACAGACACGCTGTCAAATTGTGCTGCCCAAAGCAATGGTTGGGTGCGTGTGTACAAGTCCTGGGCATCGCGTATTCAAACATGCTTTTCCAGCTCCCTGCACGCAGACGAACAACGATATACTTTACTGACGTTGAAACCTTCATGACAGCTTTTTCTATAAATGATCTATCATAAAATTAAAACGAGATCTGCAGGTTATCGAGCATAGGTTTTTCTACAGAGCCTAATAGAAAACAGAGCTATCTATTTTTGCAGGTAATTAACAATCTCTGCATGTGATTCATATAAAACTAGAGAAAAGTAGAACAGATAGATAGTACTGGACCTATTAATTAGTGATACTGATAGCAAAATTGATGAAAAGGATCTTCAGAACAAGTTACTGCATTAAAAAAGAAGTTACCCTCCAGAATGCAGTTAATCGAGGCTGAGTGTCATTGTATATATGAGGTGCAACCTGCAGTATGTTCCATGGAAAACCTGGATTAGCCCGAAGCATTATGGGATATTAATTATGATGACATATATAGTAGCATACTGACAACTGATTATACTTACAGCCCATCCGATGGAAATTAAATCTCGGACGTCTTGAAAATTTGTGTTATTATATATCCACATAAAAGCAGCGCTCTTTTGAAGGGGACCAACACCATCTACTTCCCATATGCCGAGATGGGATTTGGCTCCATAATATTTACCGTCGGTTGTTCCTCGTGCAGCAGCCTAAATTTGAATATAAAATATAACAACAGCAAATGAGTTGACATCTGCAAAGATAGCATATTCTTATTTAACTTGCAAAAGTTGAGACAAAAACGATTACCCATTGCTTTTTTTCTACATTAACATTTTTTTTCTATAGTCAATCACTTATGTTACATATATAACCGCGATATTATTTGTTAGAAAATTATCTCTTATGTTTGAAATTATTGAAGAATGTCATGTCCGTTATTATATTATTTGCGACGATATATATAACAATGTTTATCATTGTTATTTTTCAAAATTTTTTGCTAATTGTTGTTAATAACACAACTATCCAGATTGCACCATGCATCTTCTCCTTTTTTTAAGATTCTACAATTTAAAATGGTTATTGTTAACTCAATTAATTGGCATATATTCACCATGGAATGATATAATGACAACATTACACACACAAACATACACATATAAGGCCGGAATTTTAGTTTTATTTAATGGGATGATAAAATGATCGACTGTTGTTATCAGTAAAGGAGAAGAAGTCTTACATGAAAAGAAAGATGAGCCATCTAAGGTACATGGGGAAGAACCATTTGATGCACTTTAAATCAAATCAACTTTGGAAAGGAACTTACAAAACTTGTGTAGCCAGCGTTATCATCAGCTCCATTGGAGGGGAATTCAGAAGGTAGAAATTCATTGAACGTCAAGAGAGAAAGATGTTCGTCGTCATATCTCCGAATAGGAACAGTTCCAATGGGGCATTCTACAGCAGAGGGACGAGAATAATTGGAAGAAGAATTGTCCGTCTTTAAATTATCAGAAACAGTAGGGGGTGCGAATGCCGGCTTCATCTGCATGCAAGTGAGAATGGAACAAGATAATTAGTCAACTATTGAACCAAGAACATCTGGTCATGTTACGAACATCATTGAAGGGAAATCAAGTTTGATTTCCTTTTCGGTTATCCAAATAATTAAAAATACAGCAGCACTGCAAATTAGATAATGCATCTAAAGGAAAAGTCTCTGACCTTAAGCTTGCGACCTTTCATGGAAGGATGACTAAGGGATGGCTGCTCGTTGATCAGATAACAGTCGAAGACATCGCCACTTTTGTGCTGCCCAATTTGTTAGACAGAAACAATATCATGGTGCAATTAATAACTCTGACATTAATAGAAAAGATGCATATTTCTGAGTAAAGGTTGTAATCGATAGAGCCAAAAGAAATGTCGCTGAAGTAATAGTTTAGTGCATGATAGTATGTATTTAACTCTGACCTGATCGATGCAATATTACCTGTATCGTCTTAACTATAGACTTCTGTTGAGGTTGGGAAGAGATCTGTGATTTCTTTTCTCCTTTGCCATTTGCTTGAACCCATCCGAGAAGAAGCAACACGATTAGAATATTTATGGTGTGCAAGTCTCGGTGCTTCTTCAACGTCCCCATTTTGAGCCAACTGCCCTCTGATGACATGCAATGTTAGACAAAATGTTGTTGTTGTTGTTGTTATTATTATATATATATTTGAATATATCCGGCCATTAAATAGAGATTATTGTTAAAACCATCTTTTATTCCATTATTTGTTTTGTAAACCATCAATTTATATGGTTGATATTTTTACTCTTCGTTAATTAGAAGAGGAAAGTTAAGCCAGCATTCGAAGGTGGATGCTTTTTTAATAGAATGAAAATAAGAGATGACTGAACATGAAAATTGTAATAATAAAACCACAGACAAAGATTAATTCCTGAAATCTTATATATTCGAAGGAAAGGAGCGGAATTAGGAAGTCAATAAAAACGAAAAAAAAATATTTTGACCACGCCATTCTTCCATATCAAAAAAAAAAAAACAAAAAGAGAGCTAGATGAAAATATGACCTAAAAATTAAAATTAATGAATTAATTGTCTGGATAAAAGTTGCAACGGATTGATACTTCAATATAGATTACTAACAAGCGTTCAATTTTGAACGTTCGCCTGACTTTAATGAATAGTATGGTCATCGAAAAAATCACTATATATATAATATGTAAAATGCAGACAATGTAAACTTTAGTATTTATAATAATTGCTTGTTAAATGCAAACAAAAATAAAGAATCTAAATATTTAGCGAGAAAACAAACAAACCTCAAGTCAAGTTTTCTATCCAACAGTCGATGAGAAGAAATGAAGGTCAGTCGGTATTTATAATGTCGAAAGCGGTGATTTCACTTTATAGTAGCGGAAAGAATACAAATAGAATATCAACGTCATCGGAAAGAAAATTAATACAATCCCCATCCCCTCAAGTAACGTCCACAACATGGTAAATGGAAAGAAGACAAATACAATTATTTCGACATTCTTCTAAACAAAATCAATTAAATCCTCTAATTAGATAAAGTCCAATAAAATGATGAAATGATGGTATCTGTCTGGCATACAATAGGATACTTAGACTACATGGCATACAACAGGAGATTAAAAACATTGCATTCATTTGGGAGGCTATGGAGAAATCATTGCAGTCAAAATGCCCTAATATGGAAATAGGTACAACTGTTGATCGAAATATTACACCACATCTTAAAGCCCATTATTAACTCGTTTCTGTCTCGCATTAAATTTCTGCTCAAAAACTCTGATTTGGTCCTTGCGGAAACAACTGTATTCTAGATTATAGATCTCTCGTAAATTATAAATACCACTTGATGGGTTATCATTTGACAATGCATGGCACAACACAACGCATATTATATATGAAAATATTATATATTATATACTATATATTATATAGATGGGGCTGGGGAAGCTGCATCCGGGGGTGTAGCTAACTAGCTGCACCCGGCCATTTTTTTCATTGATTTTTTGTGTTTTTGAAATGAAATCTAGGGGGATTTAAATCACTATATATCATCATGATATCATACCAATTTCAGCTAAATTCAACATTTCTATCATCTCCATCAAGACTATGATATTTTAACGATTTCAGAATCATTGAAATTGATCATATCTAGATGGGCAAGCTAGGAGTGTTTGTTTTGCATGAATTTTGAAACACATATTCCACACAATAAATTAAGTAAATCCCCCATAAGTTTCCTTAAAAAAAAATCAAAAATCAATGAGAAAAATATCCGGGTGTAGCTAGTTGGCTGCACCCCCGGTGCAGCTTCCCTTTTCCCTATATAGATAATATATATTTTATATTATGAAAATAACAGTAGATATTAAATCTTGAACAGAAATATACGGAATTATTTCATAGTGTGTAAATGTTACATTAAATAATGAGATAATTTGTTAGTGATTTTGACTATCGAATTTGGGTAAGTTTTCCATAACCACTTGTTAGAAAGGTGTTTAAATGATTGGGCAGAGGATCATAATGGCTGGTCTTTGCAAGTCTATGGTGTCCAACAAGTCGGGTCCGACAATCGTTGTGTCGACCTCTCTCGTAGACTCGTAGTACTCGGATCGTGAACAATCAAATAAGACAATAATCAACCCACAATATGCTAAATCAATTTTGGGTTTTAATTATATGTATGTATGTATGTATGTATGTATGTATGTATGTATGTATGTATGTATATGCTCTGAGGTAGCTCCCTGGATGGGAGGCCACCCTTTTAACTCTAAAAAATGCTAAATCAATGAGAAATATGTGGGGTGAATGTGTATAGTAATTAAGTGCAAGGGTCGAACCACTAAGAGTTACGGGGATATGCAAATAATTATTGTCAACAAAGAATAAACAACCAGTATTTTTATGCTTTTCAGATTTTTTATTTTTGCAAGTTTTAATTATATTTAAAAAAAATTATGGCTTTTTAATTTATATGGTATTTTTGTGTTTTTTATTTTATAATTTTTAATTCTTTTTGTATGTTTCTAATTTTTAATTTCTTGTTCCTTTTAATATATAATATGTATATATAAGTATATATACTAATATCTTGAATCTTTTAATCATATATGATAAAAATAGATAATAAATATATAAATTTCAAAAAAATCTACAGGCACAATCCTTCTATTTTTTTAAGATATTAAAAATATTGATAATTTTTTTAATAATAGTATATATATATGTAGATATAATATATATAGGCTTTGATATTTATAATTAAGGATAGAGATATATATATATATATATCTTCAAAAGCTAAAAAATAAATTCTTTTATCTTTTTTATATTTTTCTCTATTTTTATAATTTTTTGGTGATTTTTTGCCAATTTTTAGGTATTTTTAAAGTTAAAAATACTCTAAAAATATGGGGAATATAATTAGGCCGACTTGTTTTTAGGTTTAAAAAATTAATATAAATCCAAAGTTTCTCAAAACTATTTTTAATATATAGTATTATTTACATATATGAATATCGAATAGAAATATATTTTTTAAATTTTGAGAATAATTTCTATTTTTAGGGTAAGAATGGTTTTTAAATTTTAAGGATTTCTTTTACTATTTTTTGTGATTTTTGACATGTAGATATATTATATGGTATATATTGTATCTAATTTTTATTGTAATTTTTAAAAATGGTTTTTCGATTTTTTTATTTTTATCTCTTAATAGGGACTAAATAGCACCTAATTGATTTCATAAATGGGAAAATGTATGAAACTAACAAAATAAATAACAACATGAACAAGCGTAATATGCAGTACATTCATCTATTTTCCCATATTTTTCCAAGTATAGGAGCTATTTAATCCAAAATGGAAGACATAAAATTAATTACAATACCTAGCAGGGGTATATCTACAATAAAAATATATGATAGAGTGTGCATGCAAATTAACCGCAAGTTTTTTGTACTAGATATATAAATTTTAATACTAAATTTAAATAAAATAAACAGAGTGGGTTCGGTGCAAATTGTCAACTAACGTAGGGTGCCACGAGAGCTGACCTAGCACTATCTGGTTGTGATCTACAAAACAAGTGGAGTTCTGATTGCAATTTTTATACAAAAGTTTGAACGTGATTTAATATTTATAGGATCAAAGATTGAGTAGCTCCACATCTTCCTGGGACCTTCTCGCTTCTGCAGGTACACTCAATAGTTTCTGGGGCTTGTCGGAAGAGCACTAAAGCTAACTCACTTGGAGCTCTTATTCTAGCATTGCAATGGTGCTCTAATTGGCGTTCCCATTCGCGGACGTACACCAAAACGTTAAGGGGGGCGAGGGCTGTCTCCTCGGCCCTCTACTGAAGCTGAGAGTGCACGACAGTGATGGGATGATGGGACTCCGACAAGGACGGTGGAGGTGGAGTACGGTGACTTGGATCCAGGCACAATCCGAAGTGAAAAATAGAAGGGAGATGCGGAGCAGCGCAAGAGGAAGAAATCAGTCCGAAAGGGGTCGAAACAATAGTTGATCAAAGTGAATTTGACACCGGAGCATAGTGCTCCGGCGATTTTAATTTGTTAAATTAAGCAAAAAGAGCGATTAATTAATGAAACTAAAACTACTTATAGATTACTGGAAATAAAAGCAATAAAGAAATACTAACCTAATAACATAATGGGCCCTGAAGCTCGAAGCGTATCCCAATTACAAACTAATGCATTGTAGATTAACAGAATTATAGTCATGCATTTTTTATTCCTATCCCAATTACAAACTGCAAACTAAAATGGATTCAACATTTGATACAGCATATTATGACAAAATCTGTCAAGGGAATAAGAAGAAGCTAATTAAAGCAAAGAAGATAGTAAAGGAATTAGAGAAGAGATCATTGAAGTGCCCAAGAAGGATTGCCTTAGAGAGGATATTGCCCCAACAATATAGGTATATAAAATACTAGTTTTCTTCTCAGAGGATATGACGGGACACGGTCTTCATCATTGTACATCAATGAGTTCATCGTTGAAAGTACAACACAGAATAACAACTGAGAGAAGTAGTGGAATAATAGAGAGCGAGAGAGATTTCTTCCGTATGAAGAATTTGCGTTTGGGGGGAGGGATTTTGAAGACATGGTGTGACTCTTCAATTCAATAATTGTCCTCTTAACGAGCATCGAATCTGAGTTGTCGAATTGATTCAAATTCCCACAAAGGGCGTATTACAAATTAATCAATTGGATTATTTATCTGACTCTCTAAACAAAACTCGTAGTAAAAATATTGAAATTCAAGATCCAAATTTACAAACCCAAGCCTAGGGCAAGGCAGAGCGAGAGACACACGCATGTATAGTCCTTTATATATTCGTCCTCTTTACTATTGCTACAAGAGCTTGGAGTGTGAACTCATATATATGTCCACCAAAATTTTAAGACTACTTCATGTGGTTCTAAAACTCCACCTGAACTCACGTTATTTCAAATTTGAAAATTGTCAGCTTTCTCTCCAACCCAATTGACTTCCCACTTGAAACCAATTTGATTTGGTTATTCATTTCAATAGGTTTTCCAAATTAAAATATAATTATATTACAATTGAATACAATAATCTCAATCCATATCGGGAATTAGTAACCCACACACACAAGTTGTTGAACTTTGAGACGAAAATCAAACATTTGAATTATTAAATTGACGAAACGTTCCCTGATGTATATGGATCTCTCCCACACAAACAACTTGCTCCTACAGATTACCATATATAAATTGCTACATGATGACGAGAAGATGTCAGGCACGGCAACCGGAAGGTCCACCGTAAGCGAAGCTCAGTCCCTTGTCGCCATCGTTTTGGAGCTCCCCGACGCTGTAGCAACTTTGCTTTGTCTCAATCTTTAGTCGAAGCCATTTCAATGGATTGACGAACTCCAGCTGCTCGTCTATTGTCAAGACATTCAGCACGCTGCTGGATATCCCAACGCCTTCCTTCGGAGGGTGGCCATTGCCCATTGCAGGAGCACCTTCCTCCACAGGCCCAGACACAAACCCTCCGACCTCAACTGCAGAGGCATACGTAGCCATACCCGGAATGACTCCATCATCCCAATATCCCAGCATCTCAAAGTCATCGATGCCGGCATCAATAAGTACATACCAAGCTTTGTCGAACTACCATGTAAGAGAGTTTGAGCATCAGATGCTGAACCCAACAAAAGAATAAGAAAAAAGAAACGAAGACGACAGTCTATATGCATTTTAATCATCACTACAAGGAAAATAAGTTGTGGATACAGAATTATGCCACGGATATGGGGTTTGTGGCCAAAGAATTGGGCTCTTGCCACAACACGTCGTGGCTAGTAGCCGTAGTTACAAGTCTCGTCGCGAGAGCTTTCTAACCACGAATATGCCGTGCCCACTACAAGTGACCACAGAACTTGTCGTGGCCATAACTCTTCTATGAAGACTTTGATCACGGATTGTAGCTACGAGAAATTAATGGCCACGGAATTATCGTGATCACAAGTTTCCGTAGCCACATTCCGTAGCCACAACTCATTTTTCTTGTAGTGCATGTACGTAGAAGTATATTTTGCGCAAAACAAGAACATATGCGAAAACTTGTGTAGCCGGACGTTATATACCTTACGTATAATGAGACGAACGTAGGTCTGGAGCTGCTTGTATTTCGAAACACTTTCGAATGTGCTACCCATAGCAATAGTTTCGTGCATATGTACAAATCCTGGACATCGTGTATTCAAGCATGCTGTTCCATCTGCCTATATGTAAACGAAGAAGTATTTATGTGTTATTTATATTTTCAGCAAGAGTAGAAAGATGGTGACCTATCGAGCATGTTTTATCATAAATAGTATGGGTTCCAATATTGTTTGCGTGGATACTGGATGGCCTATGAAGGATCAATTAATGGACATCTAAATTCTTTATCTTTGCGTCTTCAAACTCTACTAACTTCTTGTACTCTGCGTGTGATTGAATTGGATATATGGACTAATATTTGGTGATAGTTAAATTGATGAAGAGGATCTTCAGTACAAGTTAGTGCATTGAAAAGGACCTTACCCTCCAGAACGCAGTTAATCGAGGTTGAGTGTCATTGTATATATGAGGTGCAACCTGCAGTATGTTTCAGAGAAAACCAAGATTGGCTCGAAGCATTGTGGGATATTATGACAACATATATATAGTTAGCATGCTGACAACTAATTATACTTACAGCCCATCCGATGGAGATAACATCAGTGACGCCTTCTGGATTTGTACCGTTAAGAACCCACATCAAAGCAGCACTCTTTTGAGAGGGACCAACACCCTCTGCTGCCCATATACCAAGGTGGGATTTGGCTCCATAATATTGACCGGGGACTGTTGCCCATGCAGCAACCTTAACATTAATATGAACAGATAATCAAACAAAAACAAGTTACTGCTTGTCGTACAATAGCAGCAAATCGCAATCAATTCGGAAAATATTAGCGTCTATGTTGTATATTTACCATGATATATATAGGCATAATGATGACTTGTTCTTATTATGCCTTAATTTTTGTATATTTTTAAATGGGATGACAAAGCAGTACGTTTTCCTTTTTGTGCCCTTCTTTGGCCTATGTGTTTTTATGCAAATCAAACACGAAGAATTCTAAGATGAAAGGAAGGAGTACTTTATTTTTCAGTCTCTGCATTAGATTACTTAATTGGTGCACTTCATATCAAATCGATTTAGGAACAGAACTTACAAAACTTGTGTAGCCGGCGTTATCATCCGCTCCTGATGAAGATTTAGGAGGAGGTAGAAATTCATCGAATGTTGAGAGAGATAGGAGTTCATCGTCATATCTTCGAATGGGTACGGTTCCAGCCGGGCATTCTACGACAGAGGGACGAGCAAAATTGGAAGAAGGAATGCTTGTCTTTTCATTATCAGAAACCGTATGTGGAACCAAAGTCGGCTTCATCTGCAATGCATTATGCATGTGAGATCAGAAGAATTTATTATCCAAACTACGACATTTCCTTATGTTTTGAATAGAATTGAACGGAAATCAAGTTTGATTTCCTTTTCAATTATCCAAATAATTAAAAATACAGCAGCACTGCAAATTAGATAATGCATCTACAGGAAAAGTCTCTGACCTTAAGCTTGCGACCTTTCATGGAAGGATGACTAAGGGATGGCTGCTCGTTGATCAGATAACAGTCGAAGACATCGCCACTTTTGTGCTGCCCAATTTGTTAGACAGAAACAATATCATGGTGCAATTAATAACTCTGGCATTAATAGAAAAGATGCATATTTCTGAGTAAAGGTTGTAATCGATAGAGCCAAAAGAAATGTCGCTGAAGTAATAGTTTTAGTGCATGATAGTACGTATTTAACTCTGACCTGATCGATGCAATATTACCTGTATCGTCTTAACTATAGACTTCTGTTGAGGTTGGGAAGAGATCTGTGATTTCTTTTCTCCTTTGCCATTTGCTTGAACCCATCCAAGAAGAAGCAACACGATTAGAATATTTAGGGTGTGCAAGTCTCGGTGCTTCTTCAACGTCCCCATTTTGAGCCAACTGCCCTCTGATGACATGCAATATTAGACAGAATGTTGTTGTTGTTATTATTATTATATATATATTTGAATATATCCGGCCATTAAATAGAGATTATTGTTAAAACCATCTTTTATTCCATTATTTGTTTTGTAAACCATCAATTTATATGGTTTATATTTTTACTCTTCGTTAATTAGAAGAGGAAAGTTAAGCCAGCATTCGAAGGTGGATGCTTTTTAATAGAATGAAAATAAGAGATTACTGAACATGAAAATTGTAATAATAATAATAATAACACAACAGAAGAAAGTTATATATAACTCCCATTTTAGTAATCATAAAACTTGCTATAGGATATAATAGGAGATTATTTCACGAGATCTGATATATTAGGAAAGGAACGAAATTAAAAAGTGAAAATAAAAACAGCCAAAAAATATTCTGTCCACGCCGTTCTTCCATATCATAAAAAATTATAAAAAGAGAGCTAGATGAAAATATGACGCAATAATCAATATTAATGAATTAATTGTTTGGATAGAAGTTGCAATAGATAAATGATGCGCATACTCAACGGATTGACATATCAATATAGAATTACTATCAAGCCGTTCAGTTTTTGATGTTCAACAGACCTTAATGAATCGTATGCTCGTTGAAAAATCATTGAATATATAATATGTAAAAATCATTATATATAATATATAAAAATAAGACGATGCAAACTTTAGAAGTTATTAATTATTTATTACCAAATTTAAAAAAAATAAAAATATTTACTGTAAATACGAAGGGAGAAGAGAACAAACCTCAACATTCTTGATGATCGGAAATGAAGTGATTCCACTCGGTATTTATAATGTCGAAGTGGTGATTGCACGTTTTGGTAAATGGGAAGAGTGGAAATACAATATTAACGTTCTGGTAAAGAAAATTAATACAATCCCCAAAGTAACGTCCACAAAATTGTGAATGGAAAAAACACAAATACAATTATTTCAACGTCCTTGTAAACAAAATCAATTAAATCCTCTGATTAGATAAAGTCCAAAAAAATGGGGTCGATGGCATACAGCAGGGTAGTTCAACCACCTGGCATACAACGGGAGATTAAAACCAATATTGCATTAATTTGGAAAGCTATGGAGAAAAGCATTGCAGTCAAAATACTCTAATATGGAAACAGATACAACTGTTAATCGAAATATTACACCACATCTTAAAACTCGTTGCTCGTTTCGTCTCGCATTAAATTTCTACACAAAAACTCTGATTTGATCCTCGAGGAAATGATCTTATTTTAGATGCTTCGAATTGATGCTTCACAATTGTATAAAATCATTAAGATTCCTTACAGTATGTCTTCGTGTGCCCTTTCGAAGGTCTCCCTTTTTCTTTATTTTAGAGTGTGGTTGGATAGAAGGTTACTTGAGGTGAGATAATTCGTTTGATGTTTGGATAGAGGGTTTGGTGTTGATAAGATTTGTTGTGATGTGATTACATAGAAGTTTGAAAAAATGAGTAGTTGTTATGATTTGATTATATTGGAATTTAGAAAAACGAATAAAAGTTGACTATTTTATAATTTTTAGATGATAAAATGATATATTATATCATTTTTTGTTGAAATGGATGAAAGAGAAATAAATTGTTTGTTGTATTAAATGAGAGAGAGAGAGAGAGTTAACTTTGGTGTGGCCCATAAGGGGTTAAGGATTTGGATTTGGCAGTGCAACCCCCCCAAAGATGTTACCCATCCCCCCCCCCCCCCTCAAAAAAAAACCAAACACACCTAGAGATCATGTACGTCAAGTTGGAGATGACGTTGGGTCGCAGTTGGAGTTGTAAGTGAGAAGAAGATGCTGACGATTTGAAAACAACAATGAGAGCATGAGGAATCGAGGTTCGAGGAGTCGTTAAGATCTTGACAAGTGCATTGGCACTGTGAGGATCTTTTTCGGCTTTAGAGGCTTCGGTTGGTCTGAACAATAAAAATCGAGCAAATTACAAAACAATCCATCAATTATACACCCAATACTATAGTTCAAGTCCCAAACCCGACCCGACCCATATAAGCATCAGGGGTCGGATTTCTCTGAGCTAGATCCGGACCAACCTAACCCAATGCGCAATTGGATCATGTGCCAAATACACGACTTGAGTATCATGCTCAACCAGGTAGGGTTTCCAAACCTCCACCTCGTTCTCTTTGCTCTCAAGGCAACTCTATTTTTGTCATATTTTTCTAAATTTTCGTTCTAAATAGTTGATGTGTTTTCATTGTTTGAGGCACACATTCTTCGCCGGTACTACGTATAAAGCTCCTCAGCCATTCAAATGGAGAATCCAAAAGTGTGGGGTTTATGAACTTCATCCTTGCCTTGGAGAGACCAGATCGTCTGCGAGCTCCTCAGCCATTCAAATGGAGAATCCAAAAGTGTGGGGTTTATGAACTTCATCCTTGCCTTGGAGAGACCAGATTGTCTGCGGTACTGCAGTCTCTGCAGTAAAATTAGGAGATTTCCACAATACGAGCCCACAAAAAGTATGAATTCGTGCAAAAATCGCTCAATCAAGATCGAATGGTTCGGATGATCCATGTTTTTACTATAGAGTCTGCAGTACTATGAAAATGAAAGATCCTCTCCCTGCCTTGGATGCTCGGTGGCAAACTTTTGTAATTCATCTCCATCTCAGATACAAGAAAAAAGGAATTACATATTTCAGAAATCTTTGTACTCCGCATCTTTTTGCTACTGCATTTTTTCGTACAATATAATATATGAATATTACTTTTTTTATTTTTGAACCTAATCGATCAAATTGCATCATTTATTTTTTAAAAATTCACAATTATATTATAGTCCTTGTTCAGCAAATTAAAGACTTGGATTTTTCCTCTAATTTTCCAGAATGTATCATTAGCATAATTTTTTCCAAGATTTTGTCATGGGTAATTTTCGCACGTAGTTTTTGACAATATTTTTATTTTATTTTACATCCACTAACAAGTTATACATACAACTGTGGTAAAAAATATTTAATTCATTTTCTTCGTAAAAGTAGCTGCAAGTTCATTTTCTTCTTAATTAATTGTGTGACATTTCAAAGTAACTTGTAGGGTCTTAAGTTTTTGTCCTTCTTAGGAACCGGAACAACTGTCGACTACCATGAAGCCGTACCTTTTTTGTACACAACTACTTCTTTTTCATTTATACATTTACTTACTTATAAAAAAAAATTGTGTGACATTTGTTGGACATGTGAGCCCACGGCGAGCCATTATGCAATAAATGTTATTGCGAATATCATTCCCTGATCTGAAATGAAGAATAAATAATTTGCATAATAGGTCCCTCTGTACAATTAGGGTTATGTACCATGGCTATCTTAATGATCTTACAGCTGTTGATTCAATTATTGAATCATAGAGGCTGGTACTTGGATGAATATCTAAAGAGTTAGATTGAGGACTCATCAAGCACCGTCAAATGATTGTTAAGATGTGATCTCCAGCCTGAGTAGGAGATGGCAATCCTTTCTCACATAGGCTGATATCTGACCGACCTCTTGATGCACGTCCTCTGCATAGGAATAGAGATTCGGAGGTGTCAGATTAGTTAGGTCAAAGAGTTGACTTAACGAGATCGAGATAACCTAAGTCCTATGTTGAATGCTGTCACACCATAGGCACGCATCCTCTGACCGGAGACAGATGTATTGCTATATGTCTGAGTATGTACATTTGGCAGACCAATAGGTTGATGACCTAACCAAGGTCTATACACCGGCGCGCTGGTGTGCATATAAGGGCATATGAGTAATACGATCTCTCAAAGGGATCATACAGGTTCACTACTGAACCGGAAGACATGAGCTCACTCATGAGATATTGGGAAGAATCAAATTCCGTGCACGGTCGTCTTGCTTTGGAAGCTTGACTGAATTTGTAGGTTTGATATATACTTTTGGAAAGTATATGATCAAGACCTAGGTATGATATATGCTTTTGGAAAGTATATGATCGATACCAAATCCCAATGATCAAATGAGAAACTTAGTGATCAAACCCTGAAGAAGACAGTGTAAAATAGATCTTGATCTTCGGGTTGACCATGGGTCTTCCAGTATGCAGGATGCACAGGTATTGGGAATACCTGAGGGTGATGTGATCATAAACGATTGTATATCCATGACGCTTCCATTCCGAGGGAGTGATGAAACAGGTCTGGATTTTAGTGACTCCTTCCAGTAGAGAAGCAATCTGATCTTAGTCCAAGTGTTGGACATTGATCTGAATGAGCTTCAGATTCAATGAGAAGATTGGATTTGCGGTCTTGATTTAATCAAGCATCTGTGGGAGGTTTGTAAGATCTGGATTTGAGATAAGATCTCAATATCCAAGTCACTATACGTGGAACAATACAATCGCCCTGTCCTTATCTCCAAGTATCTACGGAGAAAGCACATTATTCATGAAAGGGTTCAAGAATAATTCTTTTGATGAAATATCCAAGCAAGGACTTGATGATTAAATGAGATTTAATTATCAAGCTTAAATATGAATATGATTCATATTGTGAAAATGATTATCTAAGATAATTAAATGGGATTTAATTATCAAGGATTAAGAGAATGTGGATAACACTATCCATGATATATGTGTGTTATAAATGTGATTTATAATATACATATATAAGAGAGAGAATCTATGTAAATAGCATTTGTTAATTAATAGTGTGGATTGGATTCACATTAATTAATTAATTGGAAATGTAATTTACTAACTAGTTTGGGTTGTGAATATGATTCACATAATATTCAATGGCATGATTGAAATATTCACAAATTAATTTGGAATTAATTTGGTGAATAATTTTGCAATAATAGTTATTGCAATTTATTAAGAAATAATAAGATAAAATAAAAGGAGACAAAATAACCTCCTATGATTTAGGGAGGTTAGTTGACTCCCTTTTTGTTGTCACATTATCTCTTAATTAGTTAAATTAAATTATGTTGATAATGTTGCAACATATTTTAATTTAAATTAATGTTGTTGGTTTTAACCAACAACAATCATAGCCATTGATTTAGCATGGACCAAGCATAGCCCTTGGATCCATGTGTCCCATGGATTGAGATCCATTGGATCCTAAACTAGTATAAAAGGAGGGCTAGGGTAGCCTTTCCAAGGGAACATCATTAAGAGTTGTAAATGGTTGCAATTCTCTCTCTCTCTCATATTCTCCCCCTCTCTCTTTCTCTCCTCCAAAAGATGGTCGTCCATCTTGTGTTGAGAAAGGAGAGACTCTCGATTTCTTCTTCGACGCTTGGATCTTCGTTAAGGATTGCGGGAAGGACGCGACTCATCATCGTGCCCGCAAGTGCGTTCTTCGTAGGTCGGACTTGCGACAGGAGGATCTCTACTTTGGGATCTCACGATCGCAACCACGCTTCAAGAGGTATTCCTTATACTTGTGGTTTGATGAAACGATCCGAGAAGTGTTCTCGTGATCATGTGGTTTCATCTTTAAAGTTAAAAATTTTAATTTCCGCTGCATCTAGCATCTAGTACGACTAGTTGCTCCGATTGCATACGATGAGATCGACACGCTTCCGTGATGCGCTTGAGGATACTCAATATCCTTCAAGTGGTATCAGAGCCAGGTTGAATAAGGTTTTGGTTATGATCCATATACCCTAGGCGATTTGGTTCTTGAAAGGGTTGTGAAATTTTTACTGCATTTCAATTTTCGCACCTCTGTATAATTGAATTTTTCGGCACTGTTTATATTTAAACACGAAATTTTCAATTGGATTTTGTTCCCCATTAATTAAGGAAACCATAGGACTTGAGTTTACTAAATTTGGACTTTATTTGCTCAAGATATGGCTTTTTGAATATGACTATATTCACTGTTGCGGGAACTGCGGATTTGAACGTAATTAATGAGATGATTACGGTTTTAATCCGCCTTGAAATGCGTGAATTATCACTTGGGTTCTTTAATAAATCAAATAGGCAATCTTTGGAAACTGAGTTTGCATTTTTGGATTTAAATTGATCAAGATAAGTTAATTTTAGTGATTGGGGGTCACTGCTGGAAATTAACAATTTTGATCTTGAACCTTGTGATATGTCATTCAATTATCATGATGAAAATTAATTGTTAATTTTCTGGAATAATTAGTGATAAATATTTGTGAAATATTTAAAGAAATAATTATTTCATTGAATGACACTTGCCTAAAACACAGTGATAAGATATTAGATCTTGATCATTGGTTCATCAACAAACATTGCTTTCATGAAAACCATAGTTTATCCTACAATTGTTGTAGGACAACATTTACATGAAAAACCCTTTTGCTTGAATAGGATTGGGGATTTGTCTAGCAAATCTCCTTATAATCAAAAATGTTTTTATTTATATTTATGGTATAATTTCGGTTGAAAAACCGATGAACATCTCAAAGTACATGATGGTCTATCTGGTATTATCCTTTCCTGAGGCGGATGTGGTGCCTAGTCGGAGAGCATTGGGGTCGCGGGTTGCAACGTATGTGGTCCGTCCCACTCTCGTCGGTACTGGCCATGACAGCGGGTAGGGACTGTATAATACCGGAGACAGACAATGTGTATTTTTCTAATTATTAAAATTCGAATAATACGTATTTTGAGATAATACCTACTATTCAAGTAAAAGACATGTTTGTTGATTGATGATTGGATTGATGATTAATTTAATATGATTAAATTAATTATATCCAATTAACACTCTATTTTGAATAGATGTGTATTTCCCTTGGAAGAATTAATTATGTGAATATGATTCACGATAATTAATTACAATTTGAATATGAGGTGGAGGATCACATAAGTGACATCCATGGTCTCCCGTCAAGGCGAAGGGTTCCGTCGCCAGGGATTGTATGTAGGAGACGCCTGTCCGAAGTGACAGATCCTATATGCAAGCGCATCTGGATCGGGCTCTTTGCTTCTCGAAAGAGTAAGGCCGTATGCGTAGTGACCCCAATATCGAGTCCTCATATTATTGGGGCGATATTGGATTGCGCATAGCGAGTTCTAATCCTGTTGACGGTTGGTTCAATTAGCAACGGGTCAACATCATCTTAGGGGTGGTGGGCCCGGGTGTTAAAGACCGAATTGGGAGATGCAAGTTGGACTTGCAAGGCGGAATGAGTTCCCGCTTCTTTTTATCGGAGTCGTAAGTTCTCATATTATTGGGATGCGACAAAGATAGGAAAGGAGATCCCAGATCTTGCTAGAGATATAATGGTAAGAATATCTCTTACATTGAAAGTGATTAAGGGAATGAACTTTCAGTGTTGACAAGGCAAGACAACTTTGATATAAAAATTCCTAAATCAAAGTAAAACATGTATATATAATATATATACACTTATGCAAATTTCTTATTTCAGATAATCCTTCATTAAACCCACTCAATGTTATACTCAATGATAACCAGTAAAATATCTTGGATTGGACTCATGATCCAGATATTGTACTTGCAATTGAACACATAATGTATGTGGTTGCAATATGCAATTTTCCTCAACATAATGAGGAATGACAATTAACTAAGACAATAAGACATCACCTTAGGGTTTGTATGTCTCTGTAGTCTTGATCCTTCATCGAGTGTACTTTGGAAGTGACATGTCGATGGTGATCGTAATTGTCAAATAATCCTTATAAAATAAAAGAAGATATTTTGGCATACATATGTGCTCTAGACATTTAATCATGAATGGCGTGGTTCTCTGCATTATGCAGAATGGTGGCTCGAAAGAGATGATGTATTCAAAATGTTTGAATACCTACCTGATTCTAAGTCTCCAAGAGTTAAGATGAATGTAGATATGATGAGTGTCATCATTCTACTATCTATACTCAAGTCGTTCATGAAGCTTCACAATAATCATTTTGAATGAATTTAATGAAGCATGTATAAATGTTGAAATGCTCTTGTATTGAAATCCTTTGAATTCAATATAAGAGATTCTTTGTCTTGAACAATGGTTGTGTATAGATGAAGAGAGCGCAGTGGAAGCATGGGTCGAACCCGAGTAAGAAGGAAAGTCAAAGAGTTGACCTACTTCTGTGACTTCCATATGACATCCAAAGAGTTGGATGAATGCCAATACTGCAATAAGTTGATGTGTTGATAGTATGACTATCAAATCTGTCTAAAATCCTTAGTGAAGGACTCAGATAGAGCATCAGAATAATCTACATATAATCATTGACTCTGACTTTCTTATTTCATAAGATAAAGTCTAACAATTGTATCCCAATCTTCTAATAACATCTGCAATTGGTTGCATGTATATATTAGAAGAATAGAAATTTGATCTTAAGGTTTAGTAGTCATCTACATGGATATTACTGTAATTGTTGCAGCAATCTCTATTGGATAGATAGACTTCATATTCTCAGTGGGAGAGCCCTTAGTCTTAGAGAATGTCTCTATGACCTAGATATTGGAATACCCCATTGTTTGTTTCTAAATGTTGGAAATAAACATGAATTCTGAGATAGAACTATCATAAAGAGTTATGATGGAAATATTTCAGATAGTAATCTAACATCTAGTGGACTCCACAAAAATTAGAATATGAATGAATGGTTCATTAAGATTTCTAATACTGAAAATCAAACCTTATAAGATCAATAGGAGGATGAAGATCATTTGACAATGATCTGGCATCAAGCCTTGGACATTTGTCTATTGATTTGATCAATAGACTAGTAAGATATGAAACTTTAGAATGTCTAAAATTTCAAATCTTACATACTTGTGAATATTGTATTCAAAGTAAAATGTCCAATACACCCTTCTCTGGGAATGGTGTTAGATGTCGAGGTATTCAAGATCTCATACATATTGATGTATGTAGATCGCCTATATCATAGTAAACATTATGGATATGTGATATCTATTGATGATTACGTATGATATGAGATTTCTTCTCTTCACCTGAGAAACCTTTGAAATGTTCAAAGATTTCACAATTTTGGTTTAGAACCAAAGTTTGGAGAAAGATGAAATGAATTTGATCTAACCTAGGTAGCTTGTACCTGCTAGATAAAATTCAAAGAATACCTTATGGAGATACAAATATCATTTCTATCTCAATCCTCCTAACACACCTAAACTCAATGAAGTTGTAGGGAGATACAATTGGATCATGTGTGACATGATTTGATCAATGATGAATTTTAGCATAATTATCTTTAGTTTCCAGGTATATATGTGTAGTAGAAACTACAATATATATCCTTAATAAGGTTCCATGCATGTAAGCTGGAATCTAGCACTTGAGAGTGCTACTTCATTAGGAAAATAAAGTATGGTATTGGATACCTACTTTATGACCTTGAGATTCTTAAAAGATCTCATCTCTGAGAATGTGATTCTAGGAGGATTAAGACTCTTGAGAATCAAGATGAAAATGAAGTATAGGAACTCATTTAATCTTGAGAAGATAATGAGGCTCCTAAAATCGGAAACTAATAGTATAATTAAAGATGAAACATTAATACCTCTTCAAATGAGTTTGAGGATGTATTCCATGTGTCAGTCAAGTCTGACAATGATCAGACTTCATGTGATGAAGCTTCTAAGGATCATGACATGGAAAGATGGATATTAGCAATAAAGTCTAAAGTAGACTTCATATACAAGTGTTGTATATGGACCCTCGAGGATCCACCTATAAGGGTTAGACCCATTAAAGAGTAAATGGATCTTCAAGAGAAGAGGGAACCTGATGAGAAGGTAGAGACCTTCAAAGCTCGTTTCGTAGCCATGAGCTGCACACCGTAAGAGAAGACATTGCTTGCAATGAGACTTGCTCTTCGGAAACCATGCTTAAAATCATCAGAATATTGCTAACCTTAGCTACACAACTTGACTATTGCATCTTCGGGATGTAATTCAAGATTGCATTCCTCTAAGAATACCTCTCTGGGGATATTCACATGAAGTAGCCCCAGGGCTTCATGATCAGGGAAAGTAAGGTGTGAAAGCTAAAGAAATTCATCTGTGGACTCAAATAAGCTTCTTGTAGTTGGAACATAAGATTTGATGAAATTATAAATGTTATGATTTCAAATAGAATCTTGATGTACCATGTGAAGCTTAGTCGGAGTGCCATTGTGTTCATCGTGCTAAATGTAGATAATATCCTAATCATTTGGAATGATATAAGGATGATAATAAGTGTTTTATAGACTGGCTATTCCACACCTTGAGATATGATCTCAAGAATATCTCTTAGATCTTAATTCTGAAGTTGTTTAGAAGCAAAGAAAAGAGGGTATTGGGATTGTCACATTTGTAGTACACCTTGGACATTTTCCATTCTTGGAAATTCCTAGAAAGGCTTCCTTCCCTTGAGATTTGGTACTGACCTATCAAAAGGGATAGCACCTCAAAGAGTTGAGGAAGTGAATGCTAGAACTGCTTGCACCTGTGCATCAGTTACGAGAAGCTAAATGTATACTAAATGTGTATAAAAGCCAGATATCTGCCATGCAGTGGGAGTAGTAAACTGTTACTAATCCTATTATGGAGATAAAACACTTGATTGCAGAAATAACAATATCTTCAAAGATGACAAGGCTTTAGAGATGGTGATCTCCGAGTCTTATCTTTTAGAGCTTAAGACTTTATAGATAGAGATCTAAAAGGTCTTAACTGTGGATACCTTGAGAGATAGTGATCTCCCAGAATAAGGTTATTCTAATAAGGATTATGGAAATACTGGTTATAATAGTTATTGAGCAATAGTGTCAAGGACACTATAATTGCTTTGTCAAGATTGAGTATAGGTTGCATTAGATGCAACATTCGCATTGGATGCGAGCACTGTTACCTAGGGATATGCAAGTGCCGTAAAAGGACTTGGCGTAGTCTCGTGGGAACAGAGTGACTGATCAGCTTACCTAGCTATTTTCTAAATAGCCTATGATAGTCACATGAGTGTGGGTTTAAATGATTAGCCCATTAATGGCTCTTTGGGCTAGTGGGAGATTGTTGGACATGTGAGCCCACGGCGAGCCATTATGCAATAAATGTTATTGCGAATATCATTCCCTGATCTGAAATGAAGAATAAATAATTTGCATAATAGGTCCCTCTGTACAATTAGAGTTATGTACCATGGCTATCTTAATGATCTTACAGCTGTTGATTCAATTATTGAATCATAGAGGCTGGTACTTGGATGAATATCTAAAGAGTTAGATTGAGGACTCATCAAGCACCGTCAAATGATTGTTAAGATGTGATCTCCAGCCTGAGTAGGAGATGGCAATCCTTTCTCACATAGGCTGATATCTGACCGACCTCTTGATGCAGGTCCTCTGCATAGGAATAGAGATTCGGAGGTTTCAGATTAGTTAGGTCAAAGAGTTGACTTAACGAGATCGAGATAACCTAAGTCCTATGTTGAATGCTGTCACAACATAGGCACGCATCCTCTGACCGGAGACAGATGTATTGCTATATGTCTGAGTATGTACATTTGGCAGACCAATAGGTTGATGACCTAACCAAGGTCTATACACTGGCGCGCTGGTGTGCATATAAGGGCATATGAGTAATACGATCTCTCAAAGGGATCATACAGGTTCACTACTGAACCGGAAGACATGAGCTCACTCATGAGATATTGGGAAGAATCAAATTCCGTGCACGGTCGTCTTGCTTTGGAAGCTTGACTGAATTTGTAGGTTTGATATATACTTTTGGAAAGTATATGATCAAGACCTAGGTATGATATATGCTTTTGGAAAGTATATGATCGATACCAAATCCCAATGATCAAATGAGAAACTTAGTGATCAAACCCTGAAGAAGACAGTGTAAAATAGATCTTCATCTTCGGGTTGACCATGGGTCTTCCAGTATGCAGGATGCACAGGTATTGGGAATACCTGAGGGTGATGTGATCATAAACGATTGTATATCCATGACGCTTCCATTCCGAGGGAGTGATGAAACAGGTCTGGATTTTAGTGACTCCTTCCAGTAGAGAAGCAATCTGATCTTAGTCCAAGTGTTGGACATTGATCTGAATGAGCTTCAGATTCAATGAGAAGATTGGATTTGCGGTCTTGATTTAATCAAGCATCTGTGGGAGGTTCGTAAGATCTGGATTTGAGATAAGATCTCAATGTCCAAGTCACTATACGTGGAACAATACAATCGCCCTGTCCTTATCTCCAAGTATCTACGGAGAAAGCACATTATTCATGAAAGGGTTCAAGAATAATTCTTTTGATGAAATATCCAAGCAAGGACTTGATGATTAAATGAGATTTAATTATCAAGCTTAAATATGAATATGATTCATATTGTGAAAATGATTATCTAAGATAATTAAATGGGATTTAATTATCAAGGATTAAGAGAATGTGGATAACACTATCCATGATATATGTGTGTTATAAATGTGATTTATAATATACATATATAAGAGAGAGAATCTATGTAAATAGCATTTGTTAATTAATAGTGTGGATTGGATTCACATTAATTAATTAATTGGAAATGTAATTTACTAACTAGTTTGGGTTGTGAATATGATTCACATAATATTCAATGGCATGATTGAAATATTCACAAATTAATTTGGAATTAATTTGGTGAATAATTTTGCAATAATAGTTATTGCAATTTATTAAGAAATAATAAGATAAAATAAAAGGAGACAAAATAACCTCCTATGATTTAGGGAGGTTAGTTGACTCCCTTTTTGTTGTCACATTATCTCTTAATTAGTTAAATTAAATTATGTTGATAATGTTGCAACATATTTTAATTTAAATTAATGTTGTTGGTTTTAACCAACAACAATCATAGCCATTGATTTAGCATGGACCAAGCATAGCCCTTGGATCCATGTGTCCCATGGATTGAGATCCATTGGATCCTAAACTAGTATAAAAGGAGGGCTAGGGTAGCCTTTCCAAGGGAACATCATTAAGAGTTGTAAATGGTTGCAATTCTCTCTCTCTCTCTCTCTCATATTCTCCCCCTCTCTCTTTCTCTCCTCCAAAAGATGGTCGTCCATCTTGTGTTGAGAAAGGAGAGACTCTCGATTTCTTCTTCGACGCTTGGATCTTCGTCAAGGATTGCGGGAAGGACGCGACTCATCATCGTGCCCGCAAGTGCGTTCTTCGTAGGTCGGACTTGAGACAGGAGGATCTCTACTTTGGGATCTCACGATCGCAACCACGCTTCAAGAGGTATTCCTTATACTTGTGGTTTGATGAAACGATCCGAGAAGTGTTCTCGTGATCATGTGGTTTCATCTTTAAAGTTAAAAATTTTAATTTCCGCTGCATCTAGCATCTAGTACGACTAGTTGCTCCGATTGCATACGATGCGATCGACACGCTTCCGTGATGCGCTTGAGGATACTCAATATCCTTCAACATTAACGTCGTACTTGTCTTATACCTCATAAAAAGTTCGATGAAGTTTATTTTTAACTATAAAATAGTATTTTCATGTAATTTCTTGATTTCGAACGACAATCGAAGTAATGTTAAAACTTAAGTTTGCACGAATATTTGAGGCCTATAAACAAGACTGCGAGTTTCAGTGTCGATTTCCACGAGAATCTCTTCACCAAACGACACCCAGAACTTGAGCGGAGATTAATCTTAAATCTTAATCATATAGCTCAAACATAAATCCGGATAGCTTAAATGCACCTTTATACCTGCAAATATACAATCTAGAAAGCTAAACTCTAATCTGCTAACATAATGTTAGAATTTTGGATTTTGTGATAAGTCAAGGGCATAATTGATATTAACAAAAGAAATGAAGTTAACAATGGTACAGTTGATAAAAACCCTTTAATTTACCTTATTGGGGATTGATTAAATCATTAGACAGTTGAAGCACCTCAAGGATCCGGGTCCGGATGTGGCCTTATACACGATTTCATCCAAACTTTTGTATCATAACTTAGCGGCTAATGCGAGCTTCAATGATGAATGAACTTGCTTCTTTCAAACAAAAGAAAAGAAGGGCTTCTCACAGGAAGCAACAAACATACAATTTTCATATGATCTAATAAAAATACTAGAAGCAGATCATCGAAAATATGGCTCATGAGTCACAAGCTATCACGCATGCGATGAATAACATCCGAAGAGTTTTTGAAAGTGGCAGTGCTGTGGATAAAACACAGGAAGCTAGTTTGTGGCTATCCACATCCAGTACACTATGTTGGTCTACGCGGCGGACCGCTGAGCCAATCCAGAACATATCGGTAGACGGCGTGCTGTCCGGCGGCAAGCTGACCATCAGCCAACTCAACAGCATGGGTCACTTGAACATCAGCTATCTCGGCATCATTGCTCTTAGCGGATCTGAGGGTGTTACTGTATATCCATGCAAGTGTAAACAACGCTATAATTAGGAGCAGAGCGAACACAACGATCAACGCAATCCACCAGGTGCGAACCGTCTTATGAACTGGCGCCACATATTTGGGGTCAAACTCATCCCCACCGCTGCTAGATTCCTGCTTCATTGGATTGTTTACAGTGTAGTTTTGTGAAGTAAATAGCGGTTAATGTTTCATTATTTCCACATAGTGACATGATTCAGATATAATGAATCTTTCAACTTACAAATATGCTATTACCAATCATAAAGAATGACATAAATGTTCAACACTTCGGTTGCTCTCACACATAGTCATGAACTAGCCATCCGATATAGTGTTGTAATCAAATATGACTCTGAAGCATGTAAGCAGATATGACAACCATCAAATATGGTTCAAACGACTTTTGGTCCACGTCATGTATACATATAGGCTTTGGATCATATGCATGGCATATTTTTGACCTTTGAGGTTGTCTACGCATATGAATCGCTTTGCTTCGGTATTCACGGACATAGTATTTTAACCACAATGATGTTGATAGAATAGCTGGAAATAGAAATTTCGATTTTGCATTATTTGCCAACAACTAGCTAGTAAATTAACTTCAATTAGTTTATTTGATATTTGAATCTTCTTGCAAATCATTATTTTACTAAGGTTCAGATTATATTACCCTATGCAAAGCTATTTTCAAAGTTAGCCAATATTAACATGCAAAGCTATTTTTTAAGTTAGCCAATATTTACATTTTTGTTTAACAAGCAAAGCTATTTTCAGAGTTAGCCAATATTTTTTGTTACTAAAATGCTGGAGTCTCACTTCATGGGTATCTCGTTACGAGTTTAAACTCAACACTTATTATTTAATATTACTTACAGACATACATGAGTTAAAGGTGTGGGATGCACCTTTTTCATTACTTTTGGATTTTTGAAGTAAACATTTGGGAGATTTGCTTGATATATTGGGAGAAATATGTATTTCAAGTTTCATGCAAAGCAAACACTTCTAACGCACTCATCAATAATGGGTCAATTTCAGTAATTCTAAGATCGTTAAATTTTTGCAGCTTTAATGGAGATAATAGAAGTCCTAAATTAAGTTGAATTTGGATTGACAACATGGTGATATGGTGATCTAACTCCCCAGAAGTTTCATTTCAAAAAAACAAAAAATATTGAAAAAAAGAGCAGGATGTAAGTAGTTAACTACACCCCAGGTGTAGGCTCCTTTTTTCCTATTAAATATAGTTTTTTTAAATATATCTTCAACAAGTAAGATCCAGACGATTTACTTCACAAAACCGAATTCTCACTTTTTGTGGGACCGGATCATAGGTATTCGTGGGAACCGCTCGATCAAGATCGAGCGGCTCCAGCTTCTACTGCAGACTTTGCTGCAGGAAGGGGCATAGTAGACGATCCACTTCCGCCAAAAGACACCCACCATATCACAGAATCCATCTTCGAGAACCTAGGCTTGCTCAAATCTGAATAAAATTCTTAGCCTCACATCCTGCCCTGAGGTCCACAGTAGAGGGGTATAATCAGAGTGTGACCACGAGAGTGCCTGCGCACGAGCTAAAGGCAAACATCTGAGTCGCTTCAGTTGCCACCAAAAACTAATAAACGCATGATCTCGACCTAGCATTTTGCCATGTGTACCGACATCCACGCGTATCAAATACGCTAATAAAAATGGGAAGCACCTCTGATTCAAGGTCTGCTCCACCAACGCATGCACGATCTATCATCCAAGCAGAGCGTCACATTCAAATTGCCTCCAATTATCCACACATCAGTTGGATATGTAGATCTAACCAGTCGGAGATTGTCCAATACCTCCTCCACACTCCCATCATTGGGTATTCCATACACATTCGTGACAATTATCTTACATTAACCTTTCCTTTTAAGTGAAACACAGACATAGTGTCTGCCTTGAAATTCCATGCCTTCCAAAACGCCATTCCAACCAGAGACGAGACCTCCAGATGTCCCGAACAAATCCAAAGTTTTGCATTCAGATAGGTGTGCGCCTCCGATCATCCTCTAGATTTCTTCCAAAGTTTTGCATTCAGATGATGTCCACCTTTGCCTCACATGATAAGCTCGCGAACTGCATCATCTTCTTCGCCTGCCCAAGGCCCCCAACGTTCCATGATTGTATGCTCTTTTGGTAACAACAAACATTCCTCGTGGCCAGGATTACCCCTAAGCAGTCAACCAACTCTTGCAAAAATCCCTTTCCATGTGTCCAAGTCCCCTCCCGCCCCCCTCCAAAGGTAAACCAGGCCCCGCCATGCAGCAGACTCCTCCGGTTAGTGCATATGTCACTGCATATGAGCAAATAATTCCACTGCATATGAGCAAATAATTCCCTTGCCACCCCCTCCCGAGATAGCAGTTTTCCTCTGGCAGTGTAAGCCCAAAGGCAACCTTCAATCAAACAGATTCACAGTGATGAGAAAGCGCGTCCTTAGATGACTCGAGGCTCCACAACTCCAACCTCAATATCTTCCTCTGTTCTTTCTTTACTGCTAGTAAATAGCTCTTCCCAAAAAGCCAGGTCGGAGACCATCGGGAGGATGGGGACTTCTAATATCCTGACGTCAGACCCACTCTCACAAGTTTGCGGCCAACTACCGCGTTTTGAGCCCTAACCTAAGGGCATGTTTGGTTGCTGTGTTGGGAAATAATTAGTACACCCATGACCCTCAGTAATTTCGCAATAACATTCATAACCCTGCATAGTCACGAATTACATGAGAAACCTCGAGTAATGCTTAACTCTTACATGACATAACCTCGTGTTATATTCCGTTTGGGATATCTGTTATATGTGACAATTTCCGTCGAAAAAGACAAAACTGTCCCTGAAACTTATTCCTATTTACAAACCATGCCACCTCCCCTAGCAGCTCCAAGCCCACCGCCGTTGAGATTCTTTTTCACTGCTCGAAGCCCCGACCGAGCTTTCAACCCTCCTCTTGCAGCCCTGCTTCGAAGACCGGTCGAAGCCCCCCTCCCCCAAGCAGAGCTCGAAGTCCGTTGCCTCACTGCTCGAAGCTCCCTCGCGACAGCGCTTTCAGCCCTCCTCCCGCAGCCATGCTTCAAAGACCCTTCGAAGCCCCCCTCCCCCGAGCAAAGCTTGAAGCCCGCCCCTCTCGAAGGTCCCCCCTCTCCTTCTCGGGCAACAACCACCCCTCTCGAAGGTCCCCCCTCCTTCCCAAGCAGCGACCCCCCTCTCCTGTTGAGCAGCGATCCCTGCGCGACCGTACCTCCCCTTCCGCGCAACGCTCCTTCCCGAGCTTTCAACAGCAGCGACCCCCATGGAAGCCCCCCCCCAGGCATTCGGACTTTGAGCCCCTTCCTACCCGCGTCGACCTTCGGGAGCCCAAGTTCCTCGATCTCATCCTTCAGAACCCCAAAACCCAGCCAACCGACCGCCTCCTCGAAGCCCACCGCCAACCACCTCTGGCTCGCCGCTCGAATCGTGTCGTCCTTGCAAGTTGAGGTGCGAGGTCGGAAGGGAGAGGTTTGACAGGGAGATGATCGATCGACGACGGTGGAAGGGGAGGAGGTCGGAGGGGGGAGGTTGAGGTGGACGAAGGGTGAGGGGGAGGGTGGAGGGAGAGGGATATTTTTTTGTTTATTTCCTAACCGTTGGATTAAGGATGAGTTAGATTAACTCATACATATGGTTGAGTTAACATATTAAATTAACGGAGGGTTATATGTGTGAGACGAAGTAACTATTTGGGATTTCTCAATTCATGATTATGCAGGGTTATGAATGTTATAGTAAAATTACTCAAGGTTATAGGTGTAAAAATATCAAAGAATTATAATGGAATCGAGATCAAGACAAGAATGTAATTTAACAATGAAATAGAAAGGAATGCAATTTTCCATTACATTGTTTGGTTCATATTAGAATTAAAACATCTATTATGAGAAATATTTTTTTTCTTATATTTGCAAAGAGAAAAGAATAGAAAGAAATTAACCTTCATTTTGATATATTTCTAAAATAGAATTGGTATCTACCAACTTATTTTTTCCATTTAATCGATATATTTCAAGGAGCCAATAGTTAAATTGAAATGGAATATTTTGATATTTTTTATATAATTGATATATCTGAAATATCTGTATCTGTATCCTCTAGAATATTTTGTTATTATACCCATATCTTTACCCTAAAAAATGAATATGGTATTCCTATACATATCCGTCAAAAATAAAAACGCATATCCATGCCGTATAGTATGTATCCATATCCTCATAAGTTTGAAAATGTTATCCGTATCCATATCCGTATCCTTAAAACAAAAAATCATATCCATGTTCATATCTGTATAAAATGTACTAAGCCTTATCCCACTATAAGTAGGGTCAGCTACATGGATTCTCGCTCAAATCCATGTTGAAAGATTCGATTATCTTTTACGCTGGTCGTTGGCTACCTAACACAACCCCTGCAAGAGTGGGTTTTGAACCCTCGTCTTTTATGTGGTACACACACTGTAACTATTACTAGACCATTAAAAACCTACATCCATATCCATATCTGTATCTACAAAAAAAATTAAAAACCTACATCCATGTCCATATCCGCATCTGTAAAAATACTAAAACCCATATACATGTTCATATCCATATCCACTAGAATATAATCCATATCCTTATCTTATAAAAAATGGAAATGGTATTTGTATCCAAATTCATATCAACAAAAGAAAATTAAACCCCACAGCCTTCTCCAATATCAGCTAAAAATTTAAAATCCATATCCATGTCTCTATCCATTTCTGTAAAAAAAATCATATTTGAATTTTGTTTCTATAATATATATATAATATACATGTATTCGTATCCGCTTGACTTTTTGTAATTATATTTGTATCCATATCTTAAAAAAATTAGAAATAATATCGACATCCATATCCTTATAAAAATAAAAGAAACCCTTATCCATGTCAGTTTGGTATATGCATATATGTGTGTGTGTATGCGCGCGCACACATGCGAGCAAGCACGTGTGCGTGTGTGTAACTTATTCGACCTATTGCATCTATATATGCAGATATATATATGTAATTTACTCGACCTATTACATCTATATATGTATATATCTGTAACAATGACATATTAATTAAAAATATTGATGAAGACTATATTTCTTAAAAAAATGAAATCTTAATTTGGAGAGGATATGTATGACTGACTACTCACATGAATGAGAAAAATCCAATTTTCATTGCAATGTGTGGTCTTTAGAAAGAAGTAAGGAATCACGGGGATAAAGACATGAGGAAGAACTGGGATTAAATAAAATCATGGTGGAAAAACAAAAACCCATCCCCCACGCCCCACCCATCTTGTTGCTCCTCGGCCACCTGGTACTCCATTCCACTCCTCTCCCCCGCCTTCGGCTTTCGTCCCCCCTCCGTCCACCGGCCCCGTCCTTCTCCTCCCCTCCGCCACGCCGCCCCGTTCGCCTCCCCTCCGGCTCCGTCCTCATCGTCCCCTCCGTCTCACCGACCCACCCTTCTCCGCTTCCCACCACCCTGTCACTGCCCCATTCCTCCTACCCTCCGTCCTTTGTACTCACCTTCGACGCCACTGCAGCCTCTCCTCATACACACGACGTTGCTGCAGCTTCTTATCCTCCACTCAACGTTGTTGCAACTCCTCTCTTCTACTCAACCTCGCCGCAACAGTCCCTTATCGCTCACGGTACAAAATCTAACCCTACTCAGACAATTTGTTTGGATTTATTTGGCATGCTTTGTAATTTCAGTGTATAAAAGGGATAAAAGGACAGTGGATTGTAGGATCTATTCGAGATTACATATGATACAGTGACTATACCCGTGAAGGACAATGGGTTGTGGGATCGCATTGTGCATGGTCAATATTGCCATATACCATCGTCACCCGAAGGACGAGTTTGATGGGTTACGAGTTCACAAGTTTATCCTGTAGAAGGGAGACCGTGTATATATCCCTCATAATGAGGAGTTGCGGATAGACATCTCGGATGAGGTGCAGTGTCCATTGTCCAAACTTTCCATTCATCAAGGTAGTACAAAGATGTACCCTGATCTCTGCCAACACTTTTGGTGAGGATGAAGATGGACATAACAGACATGTCAGCCATTGCCTTCATTATCAGGTGGTGAAGGTAAAACATGAACATCTTCTAGTTTGTTAGAGCCTTTTCTCATTCCTGTGTGGAAATAGGAGAATATATTTATGGACTTTGTTGCATTGTTGCCGCATAATACATGCAACCTTGATACAATTTCGATGATCGTTGACTAGTTGATCAGGTCAACCAATTTCATCTCGATCAACATAACCTACACAAGAATGGAGCTTGCCAGGATATACATTCATCATGTTATCCATTTGCATGTATCCAAAAGGAGATGGTAACTGATAGGGATTCACGCTTCACCTCATGGTACTGGGGAGAGCTCAGAGAGCCTTTCATACTGAGGTGTGTCTTAGTTTAGCCTATCACTTGCAGACAGATGGGGAATATGAGAGGACCATCTAAACCAGTGACACTTCTTGCGAGCTTATGCAGGTGAGTGGAAGGGAAATTAGAAGGATCAATTCTCACTAGTTGAGGTCACATTCAACAATAGCTACCGCGTCGGCATCGGCATGGCTCCTTTCAAGGCCCTTTACAGGCGAAGACGCACCACTCTGTTGTGCTAGCAACAGATAGGTGACAATACAACATATACCACATTAATTAGGGAGACAACTAGAGCCGTGGAAACAATAAGGATGAATTTATTGGTCGCGTAGAGCCGTCACAAGAGCTTCATAGAGTAGAGGCATCGAGACCTCAAGTTTGAGGTTGGGGACTTCGTCTTTCTGAGATTGTTCAGAGTCAAGAGCAAGTTGACACCTTGTTTTCTTGGCCCATTTCAGACTTTTTGCTTTGGGTTGGGAAGGTGGTGTACGGAGTAACTCTTCCCCACACCTTGAGGGTGTTCCTGATATATTTTACATGTCGAATTTGCAGAAGTATATCAAAGATTGTAAATACATGATTTCTTATAAGGACTTGACTGTCGAGTTGAATCTCTCCTTTCTCAAGGCACTTGTGTAGATTTTGGATCGAGCAGTCAAGAAGCTGCATCCAAAGGGGATTTCATTAGTCAAGATCTTGTGGTAGATCCAGAACGTATAGGATGCGATGTGGGAGCATGAGGTAGACATGCAACATAAGTACTCTTGTTTACAGGTATGAATTCAAAACCCTAATTTATTTCCCTTTAACATTTTTGTGGGTTTCAATCTCTTTAAGAATGTTTACCTCAATCTGAGGTCTAAGTTCGCATGTCCGCATTAAGGTTCATGTCCATCCAGGGTATCAGACCTTAAGTCTTGAGGAAATGACTTCCCTTAAGTTGTTTATGATGTGGAACCCCTTATTCTAAATTTCATTAAGGATTCTATATCAAATTAGATAAATGACCTTTCTATTGTGTAGTACTTGTCGAGGCCTTTCCAACAAATTTAAGAACGTCAAAATCCTAGTTCATATGAGGGAGATGTGACCTTTCGAAGTTCGCAGTTTAGTAACCAGATTTGGATCCGAACTATATCCGATTAATCGAATTCGATCCTATATAAGGGGAGTTGGTCTAACCAATTGGGACTGGCTGCCAGACCCCAACCAACATCACTAGCCTTCATCAATTCTGCCTTAATCTTCTGAAACAGTGACCTTGGTTGCCTCTATGCTTGATTAAAGTAATTATTCTTCTTCTAGGTTACATTTCTTGACCTGCACGGTCACCATGATATCCACCGAGATCAAACCCATATACCAACTTCTTCTGTGATGATACAAGGTATTTCTATTAAATTAAAGGGCACAGAAAACTATGTGTTGTGGCCTCGATCCTTCAAGGTGTTCATTGGTGGTCAACGAAAGAATTATATTCTTACCAAGGATCCTCTTAAGGAGACTGACAAGTACTATAAAACCTGGTATGTTGACAATTGCTAGGTTATCACTAGGGTAATCAACAACATCAATCCAAACGTTCTGGCAAATCTCGTCCACAAGGATTCTGCAAAGGCAATGTGGGAGAATCTTGAGCATACATACTCCCAAAAGACAACCAAGTTCGGACTCTCCGATATTTACATACAGATCTAGTTTACCACTTAGGGGGACTCGAGTCTTGTCGAATACTACATGCTGCTAACTAGCCTGTCTGAGGAGCTACTCATTTTCCATCCAGTATATTGCGATCAACATGTGAGAGAGAATGTTGAATGGCAGGTGTATCGATTTTTTTTCTGGATTGCATCCATGATACAAGCATGTAAAGGATCGATTTCTGACGACCATCTTTGGTCGCTTGCAAGAGCTTAAGACGCACGCTGAGCATCCCCTCACCATACCATCTACTGAGACTACATCTCACTATGCATCGTCAAGGAACACGGATGATAGAGCTTCCACAGAGGATAAGGCTCTGACTTTTGCCATTATCATGGTCACGAGTCTGGACATAAAAGTCATTTTTGGTGGTGGATGTGGACATGATTCCATCAATTCTCAACATACATTGTGGGTGCTGGAACCACCTGTCTGAGTGTTGTTGGGTGAAGTTTGGCATATAACCTAATGCCAACAGTGCTTATGAGACAACCTCATATGAGTACTCTAATGGAGCACATGCAACCTTTACGGCTTCGGAATACTCCCATTTGAGGTAGCTATTGCTGAACTCCAGTTCCTCTGCCAGTAACAGTACTACTTTTGTTGTTACTGCTAGCATGTCTATAACCTCAGGTGCGGTAGCCAGCTCTGTTTCTACTTCCATCCCTGCTTGGATTATTGACTCGAGGGCATCTACACATCCGACAGGAGAATGTGGTCTGCTTACCCTTTCTCAGCCATCTACCTCCGTGAAGATCATTTGGGTTGCCAATGGAGCTCATTCCCATGTTACTGTTGTTGGCACTGTAGAGATCTCCTCCAAACTCCAGCTGATTGGAGTTCATTGTGCTCCTGCTTTTCTGCTTAATCTACTGTATGTTCAGAAGTACGTAACTTCTGAGCTTAATTGTAGAGTTATTTTTTATACAAGTTATGTTGTTATTTTCAAGACATCCGGATGGGGCAAAATTTTGGTGAGGGACATGGGAAGAATGACCTCTATTATCTTGACAGCCTGTTGGGGGCAACCCAATTAAATCCTTATAATTAACTTCTGATCAGGAGGAATTTGCCATTCTTCCAAATGTTGTGAACGAACTCTAGTTCAGAACTTGAGATGTGCATGGATTCATACTTAGGAAAAAAATAGAAAGATAACATGATAAAGATTAAAACATAAGATAAAGAAATTTGACATTCTAAGATATCTCCCTAATTATATTTGCTTGAAGAAAATCATCCATAAATCACATGTGCAAAGAACAAAGAGGAAACTTCATAAGTTGGGTTTATACTATGGTAATTAGCGACAACGTGAAAGAAACAACTTGATGTGTCTTCTATACCATGATAACATTCCTTTCTTTTTGTTATACTCCTTCTAAAGTATTTCCATTCGATGGTTATTAGGGTGAGAATAACAAATCTCATGTAGTATCTGAGCACGAATAAGAAGGAAAATACTATACCTCTCCATGTACGCTGCTCTTCCAGGATTTACAGAGGGATGCTATGCTCTTCCAAGATTTTCTGAGGGATGCTATGCACTGTGATTACCAACACTATTCACTATGGGTAAATTAGTGATGATTATATTCTATGGACCGTGTTCCTACACGTAGCCATGTCTGCAACCAAACGACGCTACCCTGGAGAAAGCTCTTGTTCTCGTGTTTACCCTTAAATCTAACTTACATGAATCTAGAACTTTCACGATGATAACAACACCTGATATATCTCCTAACCATTTCCATGCACAAAACAATACATTCGTCAATATTCATAAAAAAACCCAAACCATTAATATATGCCTTTAAATTGCATCCCATTTCTAATGACAAATCCTCATACTTGACTATATTCTTTTTGCCATAGTTACCATTATCGTATACATGTATATATCTTGAAATTCTTAGGCTTTTAATAATATCCTCATGTTATGATGGCTAATTATGATCAATACAAAAAAAGTTTCCTTCTTTTTCATGTTCGTTTTTTTCCTCCCAGACGTAGGCATCTATAAAACCGATATAGCCGCACATTTCCCACATCTACCTACGTATATATCTTCATTTTCCTGTTTAGTTAATATTTATCTCTATATCCGACCATTGCATCCTGAATCGTAGGCTTACTATATAAAAAATGTCATGTCAAATGCGAATGTTACAATACTCTCATACTTAAATAAATTTCATCCTCAAAATTTACATACCTCAGTCATCTTGAGAATAAATGAGGGTATTGAGATCGCATTTCCTCTTCTCTTTTCTGTGCTACTTCTTTTATGGCAAACTTTTCCACAGAACTTTTCTAGCGAAATCTTTTTTGTACGAAGTTCTTGAACTTTATAATCCAAGATTTGGACAGGAACTTCTTTATAGGAAATGTCTTCCTTTGGTTGTATTTCTTGGGGTTATATAATATGTGATGGGTCTTGGACATACTTCCTGTTGGAGTATTTGATTATGTGTCTTCTATATTGTAGATGGGTAAATGGATCTCTCCAGGATCCATTTACTTCAAAGTTTAGTCCCACATCTACCAGTTTGGAGATGTGGAGACTCTGTAGGGGCTATATATAGACCCCCAGACCCTTATATTCAGATGAGAAAGTTCAATAGATTATCAACCCTCTGAGGCATTCTCCCATGGTTTCATCTCGCTCCTTGGGGAGTAGGGTTCCACGTAAAAATATTTGTTCTCCATGTTTATCTTTCTGTTCTTATGCTTTGTTTATCATTCCACATCTACATTCTCTATTTTCTAACATGGTATCAGAACGGGTTCGATTCTCATGGTTTTTGTACTCTTGATTTATTCGAGATTCAGTTTATGGAGAGGATTCAATTCATACTTGTTCTTGAAGACTTATTCGTTGAAGATTAGTATGAAATTATCATGTTTTAGATCAACAGATTTTTTATGGGTTTTTCAAAAACCTCTAATTTTTGCATCGGCAAGAAGGTTCTGTTCTGCAGTCTGCAGTTTGTTCTTGAAAGAACATAACCCTAGTTTATGCTGCCTTCTATCATCCATCTTCGATTGGCAATCCGATGTCTCTAGGCGGAGGCTTCCCCCTCCTCGGCACTTCCTCGTCCGGTGCCTGGCATCACTGGCTGAGGGATTCTGCGTCCCTGCAACCCCAGCATTATGGTTGTATCAGAGGGGCGATCAGCCTTCGCAACTCCCCCTTTAGCCATATATGGCTGCTGTGATGAGGGTAGCGTCGCTGGGGAATGCAGTCGCCAAGCAGAGCATCGTGGCGACAACAGTCCTCCAAGCCGCATCGCGACGCGACACACCCCTTTCCGATCGTGTGGCGGCAGCATGATCTCCCTGCGACGCCATCATGGAGTTTCTTTCCCAGGCGGAGCATCGATCTCCGACGCATCTCGAGACTGCATGCAAGAAGCCTCGCACAAGCCCTAGCCACAGGTCCAGGCAACGCCGTCCAAACAACGACGATTTTCCCACATTCAAGGCGGCATCCTTGCCCCCATACTCCTCTCGCGCGGGCTCCTAGCGTGAGCCCAGACGAGCTCCAGGCAGACAAGCAGCATCCCATCACCGCCCTCGCGCAGGCGGTGACTCCCCTTGCGCACGAGCACCTTCCGCTGAGAGCTTCCTCCCATCTTATGAATCCCAGGCGACGCTTCCGCAGAGCGTCCTCATCTTCTGGTGGCGCAACTACCGCGCGAAGAATGGTGGAGCGTGCACTGAGACCAGGCTATAGGCAGTGCCCCAAACACAACCAACCCCATCGGAGGCGGCGCTCGAACGGGAGAAGGGTTCCCTCGCGGGGAACCTTAAATAGAAGATTACCTTTTAGGCCCCAAGTGGGCCACATGTGTTAAAAAAGAAAGGGATGCAATTAAATTTGGGCCGAGGCCCAACGGTAAAAAAGGGTGAATACAATAAAAAGTCGTACGCAAAAAGATTTGCAAAAAAAAGGAAAAAAGAAAAGCCGTAAAAAATGTAAACGACTTAATTTTAAAAAATGAGAAGAGAAAAGCGGAAAAAAATTGATCGGCTTAAAAAAATTTAAAAAATGAAAATGAATTGAAAAGTCGAAGATTTTTTTTGAAATCGGCTTATTGTTTTGTTTTCCCTCTATTTATCTTGTCTTCTCCCAGCTTTGTCATTGTCATTATTTTCCGACAAGTATGGGAGAAAGGGGGAGTATTGTGTAGACTCACAGGTCTTTTTCAGATGTCAGATTCTCTAAACTAGCCAGTTGTTCAGACTCTACACTTTCTCAGATTCAGACTCAACATTCAGATTCTGAGTCTTCAAACACGCACATGAATGCGGTCTTCTTTTAGATGAGCTCATGTTTGCCATCCTTGTGTGGTCCCCATCATTCCTATGTTTTGGCCAGGGTTTTCATTTGATCCATAGGGACTCCAGAGTAGAGATCCCATTCCCTATGCCATGCACGGAATGAAATTTCGCGAAATTTCGCCGAAATTTCGGTTTCGAGAGGTCATGGGTATCGAAACTCCTATATATATATATATATATCGATTTCCCGGATTTCGACCGAAATTTCGGTGATATTTTGACATTTCGATCCATTTCGACTCATTTCGATTGAAATTCATGGATCTCAGTACAAAATTTCCTGGATTTCGACCGAAATTTCGGTGATATTTCGACATATCGACCTATTTCGGTTGAAATTCATGGATACATGGTATGTTGAAATAAAATGGTACATACATCGATTATTCAACTTGGGGAGCTTCTTCCCCTTTGGGTTTAAGCAATGGAAATGAAAAAACTCTATAGCTTCTATATATTTGATATAGCTTGTTCCTTTCATTTGTTTGTCATTTATCTTCGTAAATAGATGCATTTTTATTGTAAGTATGTAATTAATTCTGTAATTCATTCGAACTTTGTCTGTGACGGTTATTTCTATGAACAAAACATTGTTTAATTAATCATTATATACATTTTTAAATAAAAAATTCTTTTCTATTTTTATGAACAAAAGATGTCTTCTAAGTGTTGTTAACTTAGTTATTTTGATTTCCATTTACAGTATCTATTAGACTGCTCAACAATATGTCAGATATGACCGATATGGTGTGATATAAGGCGCATGGATGAGAGATGTGTGTGATATAAGTGTGCATTTGTAAGATGTTTTAAGATCTTGGATTGGATGCAGTCAAGAATCAACATTAACATCGGTTTGACCGATATGACCGATATGACCGATATGTGCGATCTAAGGGGCATATATAAGCAATATGTGTGATATAAGTGTGTATTTGTGAGCTATTTATTGTTGTAATAACTCAGAAGATCTTAATTTCCAAAAAATCATCGAAAAATGGCTTTTTTGAGTCATTTTCAACATTTCCACCGAAACAGTCGAAATTTCACCGAAATTTCAATTTTGGAGGGGACCGAAACGAAATCGAAATCGAGATTTCGAACCTTGATGCCATGTTGCTAGGATTTTCATGTGGTTTCACTCCTCCAAGCACTGCCAACACCAGTACTCCATCTCCTCTGGCGTGAAAGGGGAGGAACAAGAAAAATGTCGGTACTGTAGCATGCCTTACGAACTGTCCCCAATTCTGATCTCATCCTTCAAGCTCCTCCATCCGCTAGAACATGATTGGATCTCCTCGAGGCTCCTCCAGACACCACCAATGGGATTCGTCCCCAATTCCAATCTAGCAAGTTGGAGCATGCATTACGAGTCCCAACTACACTACCACACTCTAGAAGAAACCCCCCTCGAAAGCCTCCTTTAGGTGGCGCTACACTCCAGACTCTTGGCGACAAACCCTTCGTTTTCTTAAAAATTTGAAATATGAGGGGGGAGAGAGACCAAGTGGGCTATGTCTGCTAACAAACGAGTGGGAGTTTGGGCCCTTTCGACCGTCATGATAAAAAAAAGCATGAGTTGGGGGAAGGCTTCTATTTGAGCCCAATGGTCTGTTTTACAAAAATTGAATGAGAAAGGGGCCCAAAGGAGGAGAGCGCAATTGGGCTGTAGTTTTTTAAAAAAAAGGATTTGAAAAAGGCTACGTACAAAAAGAAGCCATATGTTAAAAAATGAGAAGAAGAGAATAGCCTTAAAAAAGGAAGAAGAGAATAACCAAAAAAGGGATGGCTACAAATAAAATCACAACAACAACAAAGCCTTTTCCCACAATTAAGTAGGGTCGGCTACATGGATTCTTCGCCTCCATTCAGATCTATCTTGGGTCAATCTCGGACTTATATCCAAAAAACTAAGATCCCTTCGTATAGTCTCTTTCCAACACTTCTTGGGCCGTCCTCGCCCTCTCTTAGCCGGCTCAACATCCCCCACCGCTCGCATCTCCTAACCGGTGCATCAGTTGACCTTCTTTGCAAATGACCAAATCATCTTAAGCGGTTTTCTCGCATCTTATCCTCGATCAGAGCTACATCAACTTTCTTTCTGACTGCATCATTCCGAATCTGAGTGGAGCCGACGCCTTCTACTTCCCATACACCGAGTGAGGTTCGAGCTCCGTAATATTGTCTGCTCGCTGTCGACCACGCAGCAATCTGATTACATAGATAGAAACGAAAATAAGCCTTCTATGATATCATGTATTTCCATTGATCACTCGTAGATCCATTAATTCGGAACAAGAGGAAGTCGCTCCATACTTTTCTTGCTTTAACTATATTAATAAATGTAGAATTTTGATAGTAACAGATAAAAAGATGTACTGCGCATATATGCAGCTTCTCAACTTGTATATACTCTCCAATTAAAAAAATACAACCAATGGAATATTACTTACAAAGGCAACGTAGTCATCCTCATGTGGATCATCTCTCGTGGAGAAGTTTGAAGGAAGCAAATCGCCGAAGCGCGAAGAAGGTAGGCGTTCATCGTCTGAACGTCGCATAGGAACTGTTCCAACTGGGCATTCGATTAAGGAAAGATTGACATGAGATAAAGACGTGTTCATCTTTTGATCAGAATCAAAACCTGGAATCACAGTCGGCTTCATCTACATTTAGAAAAAAAATAAAAGATGATCAATGTTCAACCACTATATATACATCATGTAAAGAATTTCTGTTCAGAACAAATATATGTATGTGTGGACCTTTTTAATTTGAACACAGGAAAATGAATGAGCTATATATACACAGCAGGATCAATTTTCAGATTCTGAGATTAGAATAAAAAAAGGTCTTACTATTTAATAATAAACCTTTGTTATTAGTTATGCTAGGATCTGATTTCTTTAAGAAAAGGGAATAAAAAAATAGACATGAAATTAATATGCAATGGATGTAGGAAAATTGGCTAAGATATATTTCTCAGTACAAATTCACATACTCAAGAATATATGAGCTTTCGATAACTCGAGTTCTCAAAGAAGAGAGGCTGATCATCTACCTGGATCTTATGATCTCGCAGCAAAGGATGCGTAAGCGATGGTTGCTCGTTGATGAGATAACAATCGAAAACATCCCCGCTTTCATGCTATTTAATTTTCAAACAAAAAACAGTATATTTTAGCACAAGAAGAATGAAAATAATTACATTAAAAAACTAAAAATCAGTCCAGAATTGATGAAGGCGATTCCAGAATGTTTGAAGATAAAATTGACAACAAAAGTTTATTATCTGATATGATCAAGGAGATGACTGAAACGAGGTCTTTATAGCAAGTCTTACTTCTGTCTTAAATAATAGACCAGAAGATAAATGTTTGCTAAAAGATATTCTAACTGCATGTATGAACTAAGACTTAATTAGAATGATAAATATTATTTAGGAAAATAAAGGTAATAATCCAAATACAATACCTGTATTGTCTTCTTAACAATAGAGTTATTTGCTGCCCTTTGTAGATTCGTTTCCCCTCTTACATTTTCTGAGTCGATCCGAGAATAAGAAATGTAATAAATATACTAATGATGAATAGATCCTCGTGCTTCCTCAGCACATCCATCCTTAGTCAACCTGCGATGATATGCTATATATTAGAAATGGTATTAGTCAACCTCAGAATATCTGTATTAGCCGTTGTTAAGTATATAACAATGATATTATTCGTTGTGGAACGAGTTTTCGTACTCACAACGACTATCATATCTGTCGTTATATCATTAGCAACCGTACATAAAGAGACGCTTAACCGTTGCTATTTTTCAAAATATCAACTACTCGTCGCTATTTTTTTAGTTCAAAATTTAGCGACGATTAATTAGAAGTTTGAAAAATAACAACGGATAAGCGTCTCTATATAGACCATTGCTAATGGTATAACAACATGTATTATATTCGTTGCTAACTTCGAGTACATAAAATCATTTCGCAATGAACATTAATATAGTCACTATATATTTAATAATTGCTAATTTAATGACAGAATTTAAAATACCCGTCAGTATAGCTCAATTTTTTTGTAGTGAATAGATGTAAACCGCAAAATAATCTATGTTTGTAAGAATTGTTTTGAAAATATAAATAATTTGATCGAGTCAATACTATACATATTTCCAAGAAATAACTATTTTCTATAATGTACAATGAAATTTGTAATTTTCATAAGTGGGTCATTAGTTTTAGAGATGAAAATTTTGATGTATGAAGGCATGACTCAATTAGATAGCGTATATAGAACTGCAATATTGCAACAGAACTTCTTCAAAAGAATATTAAAGTACAACAAATAAAAAAAGACGTAAAAGGGACCTTCAACTTAAGGGAGAATCGAATATTGATAATTAACAATGGAAAAAAGGGAGGAAAAACAAACCTCAAATCGATTCTTCTATCAATGGTGGAGGAAGCGCTTCTCAGTCGATGGGTATTTATAATGTCGAATATAGTTTATTGCGTATTCCAGCAAACGAGAAAGAAAATAAAATTTATCCCTTAGTTAAGCAGAGTGTCAAAAACTGTAATGGAAAGAAGACCAAAACGGTTTCATACGTCCTTGGAAAAAATTAATTAACACCTCTAATTAAATAAAGTCCAAACAATGACGTCCAATCTGTCTGTCGTCCACCACGATATTTTAAAATTTTGGAAAATTTTCTGAATAGTGGGATTAGTTTATGGGTTTTTTTATCAGACATTGTCCTCTGCGATATTGCATATGCTTCTCTCTCTTTTTTATTATCGGTTCAGCCTCAAACTTCTTCCATAATGATTAAGTGTACCTTTTGGATTAGTTGTTGCCCATCCTTATCTCAAACCAAGGTTAACTTTGGGGACACAAGTATAATTTGATAAAATAGCAGGGGTGGAAATATCTTCCTCCACCTTCCAATCCGTCCTCCATCCCATCCTCCAACTCCATCTCCAACCCCTCCTCCTACACCCCATCCTCCACCTCACCTTCCAGCTCCTCCTCCTCCGACCACCTTCCCCTTCTAGCTCCTCATCTTCCTCCCTCACCCCATCCACCACTCCTCCCCTTCCAACCCCTCCTCCTCCTCTTTCAACCCCTCCTCCATTGCCGCCCCATCCTTCACCTCCCCTTCCAATCCCCCCTCCTCCGACAACCATCTCCATGCAACTTCCTCCATCCAATCATAGGTACAACTTCCCTTCTTCTTCCTCCTCTATTCTTATTCTTTTTCTTCCTCGTTATGTTCTCTATCCTAACTACATCTCCATCCATATGCCAAATTGTCAAAATTTGTATATTTTTACGGATAAATCATCCATTTGATCATGAATATGATTTTTCATGATTTTTTCAGAAAAATATCTTGGATAGATTAAGCTATGATTTACAGCTACTAAACAATTCCTTGTTACAACAATCAATCCCCTAGAGGTGGAGGATGAATTAGAGGAGGAGGTTGGGTTTTTTTTCTATTATGCCTCTCTCAACTACCACACAATTTGAATAAATCATGGTTTAGTTCAACTCATTGATGACCGGACTAATGGAAGGGCACAAATGATCATTATGGAACAAGTAAGAGGTGATATTCTAAAAAAGGGAAGGGGGTAATTGATATTGCAATATCTCAGAAGGACACAATTGATAAAACTCTAATTTTCTCTGGCATGTTTATTGAGTGCAAAAAAATGAGAGCTATAAAATCACTCAATATTTCCAAAGGAGTTCACAACAATAGCCAGCTCAAATTCACTTATTCATCACACACACTCCTATAACCTTGAAGTCAATTTATGCTGAGTGTGAAAGTTGTTCCTTCTTGATTAACAAAGCCGATAAAATCTAGCATTCCAATAGTTAAAGTAGAGTGTGACTAGTGTGGTCACATCTCATATAAAGTACTAGCCAAGTTTCTACCAATATATGCATGTTATCTAAAACTTGGATCGTCGTAATAAAAAAATTGCTTTTAATATATTAGAACATTACGGTCAAAACTTTTATATTGCATTGCATTGATCTTTTGTGCGTAGAAGAATACAGTTTTTCCTCTGCTCATATTTTGGGGTTTTAGAAAAATTGTACAAGCAAAGCATTCCTTATCTGAAGTTTTTTTTCAACCCACAATTCCCCTATATAAAATAATCCCTAACATCGCCTTTACAGGGGGGTAGTGGTTGTCGTGGTGGTGAGTTGAGCGAAAACGATGACTCCTTGCAGTTGATCATCATTAGGGCACGAAAGAGAATGAAATAAAGCGGTCTCAACGATGAAATGTGGAAAATACATACTTTTTAGAATAATCTACTTGTCGCCATGAGATTACGAGTGATTTCTATTGGGAAAAGTGAATGAGATTATCTATTCCATAAGCCTTAGGCTCTCTTATATAGGAGAGTAGCCTATGGGTAAATTACATAAAGAGGACAACAGAAAAATAAAATAACGAAGAGGTACAGTTATTCTATATGCGTCAACACTCTCCCTCAAGATGGAGCATAGATATCAATCATGCTCAGCTTGGACGCACACTTCTGGAATGGACCTCGAAGTAATGCCTTGGTGAAAATATCAGCAGTCTGATTTTCTGATGTGACGTGAGATGTAGCAATGAACCCCTTCTGAACCATGTCACGTATGTAGTGACAGTCAACCTCAATGTGCTTGGTCCTCTCATGAAAGGCTGGATTATTTGCAATGAACAGGGCGGCCTGATTGTCACATTCCAACACCATAGGAAGAGGTATATCAAGACATAGATCTGCAAGTAAAGATTTCACCCACATCATTTCTGTGCTAGCCTGGGCCATAGCCCTGTATTTGGATTCAGCACTGGATCTAGCTACCACTGTCTGTTTCTTGCTTCTCCACGAAACTAGAGCATCTCCAACATAGACTGCAAATCCTGATGTGGACTTCCTGTCCTTGGAGCATCCTGCATAGTCTGCATCAGCACATGCCGTGATAGAGATCTCCTTTCCTTTCTTAAATAGCAAGCCTGCACGTGGAGATGATTTTAAATATCTTAGAATCATGTGTATTGCATCCATATGGACCTAACGTGGTTGCTCCATGAACTGGCTCACACGACTCACTGTAAATGATATATCAGGTCTAGTGATCGTGACATACTGTAGTTTGCCTACCAGTTCTCTGTACCTTTTCTTGTCCACCTCTTATGTGTCATCATCATAGAGCTTCATGCTAGGATCCATTGGTGTCGTAGCAGGTCGACACCCTAGCATAGCTGTCTCACTCAATAGATCTGTAACATACTTCCTCTGTGACATTACTAATCCATATGGATTTCTAGCAAACTCCAGCCCCAGAAAATATCTAAGGACTCCCAAGTCCTTGGTGACAAACTCGGTCCCCAGCCTTTCCTTTACCTGCTTAATGCCATGCTCATCATCACCTGTAATCAAGATATCATCAACATAAACCATGATTACAATGATACCTCTAGCCGTCTTCTGTACAAACAAGGAATGATCAGCATTGGAGCGTTTATATCCTTGTTTCTCAAAAAGATCTGAAAGCTTCTGAAACCATGCTCTGGGACTCTGCTTAAGGCCATAGATGGCCTTATGTAATCTGCATACGTTGGAACACTCCCCTCAACAGCAAAACCAGGTGGCTGTTGCATATAGACTCCCTCCTGTAAGTCGCCATACAGAAATGCATTCTTCACGTCCAGTTGATAAAGCGGCCAGTCTCTAGCAACTGCAACTGATAACAGGATCCGTAGAGTGGAATGACGCGCCACAGGGGAGAATGTGTCAAGGTAATCTACCCCGTATGTCTGTGTGAAGCTACGTGCAACAAGGCGTGCCTTGTACCTGTCAATGGAACCATCTACATTGTGCTTTACAGTAAACACCCATTTGCAACTCACCGGGCTGACATCTGGAGGTATAGGAACCAAGCTCCAGGTTCCTCTGGATTGAAGTGCCGCCATTTCCTCTTCCATTGCTAGCCGCCATCTAGCATCCTGCAAAGCATCATGATGATTCCGTGGAATGTATGTAGCTGAAAGTGCCAATGCAAACGTCCTGAAGTCTCCAGATAGCCTCTCAAAAGACACAGCTGCTGATAATGGATATTTGGCACAGCTTCTCTTCGGCTTGCGTAGAGCAATTGGAACATCCAAATCATTTGTATTCTCACCATGCTCCTGCAATACATCCCGCTGAGAAATGTCGTCAGATCCATCAACATTAATATTTTCATTACATACCATAGGCGAGCTAGTTGACGGGTCAGGACCATGAGCTGGAGGAGGCCTGCGGGTGTAATGGAATGGTAGTGGAGAGACTAGCGGTGGCGCTGGTGGTGATTGTAGTGGTGGTGGTGGCGGTGGTGTTGTTTGAGGTGGTGGCGGTGGTGCCATTAATATGGCATCAGGAGGTATAGGTGGTAGCTGCATGTCTCCAGATGCTGAAAAATACATAACAGATTCAAAAAATGTAACATATGCACTGATCATATACCGCCGACGCACTGGATCAAAACACTTGTACCCCTTTTGAGTTCTGGAGTACCCCACAAAGACACACTTGACATCCCTAGGAGAGAGCTTGTCAGTACCAGGCGACAACTGATGGACGAATGCGACTGACCCAAACACACGAGGAGTAAGAGCGAACAAATCCTTGTCTGGATAAATGATTGAAAAAGGAATCTGTTCATTCAAGACAGACGAGGGCATACGGTTGATTAGGTAACATGCAGTAAGAACTGCATCACCCCAGTAGGAGTAGGGAGCATGACTCTGTATAAGAAGAGACCTTGTGACATCAAGAAGGTGACGGTGTTTTCTTTCAGCAATCCCATTCTGTTGAGATGTATGAGCAAAAGAGGTTTGGTGAATAATCCCTTTTGAGGAGTAGTAATTGGCCAAAGTGTGGGTGCATAACTCTAAAGCATTATCACTTCTCACAAGTTTGACAGATGTGGAGAAAATATTCTGAATTTCATTTAGAAAATGGATAATAATATTTCTTGCTTCAGATTTATTTTTCATAAGAAACACCCATGACACTCTCGAGAAATCATCCACAAATACAATATAAAACCTGTGTCCCTGATGATCGGGAACACGACTCGGACCCCAGACATCTATATGAAACAACTCAAATCTGGAGTTACTACTCCGACCTGGACGACTGGGAAAGGACGACCTGTGATGCTTTCCCAACTGACATGCCTCACACTGGATAGGTGTATGAGAGAGACTATAGGGTAGAACTCGACACAACTTCTGAAGCGGTAAATGACCAAAACGCAGATGCCACAGGAGAGGAGATACTTGTCCAGCAGGAGAGGATGTGGTTCCAGCAAATGGGGTCTGGTTCAGACGATAAAGGCCACCTTGCTCATAGCCATGACCAATCATGTTGCCCGTACGAATGTCCTGAAAAATCAAAGAAGATGGATCAAAAATAGCTCGACAATGGAGATCCTTCGTAATCTGACTAATTGACAACAGATTCATAGAAAAATGTAGTGCATGTAGGACATTCTTAAGCTGCATAGAAGGTGTCAATCTAATCTCCCCCTGACCAATGATAGGGGAATGCGTGCCATTAGCAATCACTACTGTCCGTCCTGGAGGGATCTGAGTGTATCCTGTAAGTAAACTCTGGTCGCCACATAGATGATGTGTAGCGCCCGAGTCCATGATCCATGGCAGTGTATCAGATCTACTACTATGGAGTGCAAGTGTACTATCTGAAGTACTAGTAGATGCAGAGGCAGAAGCAGCAGCATCAGTATGACTCTCTGTAGTCGGTGCTGGACCAGATGGTGGGATGATGCCCCTGAGGCGAGCAACTAGATCATCAAATCGTTGATCCAAGGTAGCAGCAGATGGGGGCTCTATCTGCTCAGCGGCTCGTGCAGATGCAGGGAATCCATGCTTCGAATAGAATGTGTCTTCATTATGTCCGACTCGGTGACAATATGTGCATGTTGGCCTAGTGCGGCCACCCCTTCCACGAGGTCCACGTCCACGGCCCTGGTGATGAAAACCGCGGCCTCTGTTTGCCGCCATAGCTGAGGAATTCTGACTCGCAACTGCTGAAGGAACTGTGATCCTACTCAATCTGTGAAAAGCTTCCTCCATGGGAGGAATAGTCGAGTCCGCCAAAATCTGAGACCGTGATGCCTCATACTCTGGATCAAGTGCAGCGAGAAACACACCCACCATCGTCGCATTCCTGTATGTCTTTTGTTGTTTTGGCGTGGCAGTAAGAGGCATGAAGCTATAGAGCTTCTCGAACATCCCTCTCAGTGATGTGTAGAGAGAATGTAAAGGACGGCCGTTCTGCTTTATTGTGAATATATCATGTTGTAGTTGCAGGATCTTCGTTTCGTTCTTCGCCTGAAAATATGTCGCTGCCAGGATATCCCACATGTCTTTGGTTGTGGGTTGATGTAGAATGTCATTGGCAATTTCAATAGCCAATGTACCAGATAGCCACACCTTGGCATATGCATCATCGGCCTCCCATGAGGCATGGACTCCAGTCTTCTCCACAGGCTCAGGTTCGGTAAGAATGTGCTTCTTACCTGTAGACTTCATCATACTCATGAACTGCATTGCCCACAGTTCATAGTTCATACCATCCATCTTGACAATGGGCGCTGGACCACAAAATGCGCCAATAGACGGGATATCTGCCTTGCTTTCTGACATACTGGAGACAGAAGACTGGAGCGAATGAGAGAAGATAATCTTTGTCTACAATGACATAGACGGGATTAGTTGCATGTGTAGACCTCAAGCAACTATCCCCATGAATGCGCGCGTGCTACGGTCTGCACACGCACAGGAATGACGAAGATGCACGCGGTATGCGCACAGCGGTCTGCGCACTGTCTGGTACCCTTCACGTGCGCTGGTGGCCTTCACGCGCAGGTGCGCAATCGCGCACTGGAGATGGTGCGCAGGCGCGCTGGAGGATCGCGCAGGCGCACTGGAGATGGTGCGCAGGCGCACTGGAGATGGTGCCCTTCACGTGTAGGCGCACTGGAGATGGTGCGCTTCATGCGCAGGCGCACTGGAGATGGTGCCCTTCACGCGCTGGCGCACTGGAGGATCGCGCGCTGGAGGATTGCGCGCTGGAGATGATGTGCGCGTGGCGTAGGCGCAGGTGCGCGCACTCGTGCGCAGGAGATTGCGTGCTAGAGAAGATGCGCAGGAGCACCGACGCGCGAAGGAGGAGAGGCGGCGACGTTGGAGGCGCGTCGATCGAGAGAGAGAGAGAAGGAGAGAGATAGGGCCGGCGGGTGGGGTTAGGGTTAGGGTTAGGACCGTCGCTCTGATACCATGTTGGGAAAAGTGAATGAGATTATCTATTCCATAAGCCCTAGGCTCTCTTATATAGGAGAGTAGCCTATGGGTAAATTACATAAAGAGGACAACAGAAAAATAAAATAACGAAGAGGTATAGTTATTCTATATGCGTCAACAATTTCAAAGGATTATATAGTAAATGGATGTGAATAGAGATTAGGGTTCTAGGTGTGGCGACTGGAAGAGGGGAGACATTGGGAATTAAGAACCCTAATTACAAGGGGATGGGGGAATCCATATAGCAAGATCCGATCCCAATTGGTGATGACTGCATGTTGGTAGCGACAGGTCGAGGGAGGGGGTAGGGGTTGAGGGAGGAGGAGGGGGAGGGGAGGTGCTTATTGTATCAGTTGCGATGACGAGGCAGGTGAGAGAGGAGACATGAGAACATGAAGGAAGAGGCAGATTTGATTATCCTTCATTTACGTGTTTTGAAATCAGTAATTCATGGGTTGGTTTGAGGGTATCGTAATTTGGTCTTAGGAAGGAAGATGAAACACAATCTCGTACTATGGGTGCCTTTTATTTAAAAAGTTTATTATATATATATAGAGAGAGAGAGAGCAGTGATCCTATGAGAGCAAAAAGTTGTGAGAGCATGAGAGGGGTGATTCTGGACCACATGATTCACCCCAAGAAAGAGAAGTTGTGAGAGCAAAAAGTTGTGAGAGCAAAAAGTTGTGGTCCAGAATTTGAATTATAGGATACAGGAGAGAGAAAGCAGAATCATATGATCCAGAATCATTTTTCTCATGCTCTCACAACCTTTTGCTCTTATAGGATCACTCCTCTCTCTCTCTCTCTATATATATATATATATGGGCGATCCTATGAGATGAGATTTTGTGAGATGATGAGATGGGACATTCTGGACCACAAGTTGCTGTATTCTCTCTCCTGCCTTTCTCTCTCCTGGTTGGAACTAGTGGTCCAGAATGCCCCATCTCACCATCTCACCAAAATCCCATCTCATAGGATCGCTCCTCTCTCTCTCTCTCTCTATATATATATATAGAATATTTCAGATGAGGTGCACCTTTCCTGGGTGCAAGGAAAGCCCGCCATCACAGTCATCCGCAATCAATCCGATGGTTATCATTAATGGCTCGTTATCTATATTTTTTAAATGTCGAAAAACCCATTATGGTCATTTTGGTATATTCTATATTTAGAATACAACAAAATATCTCCTAAATTATCTCACATCTCTCTCTCTCTCCTATCTCTCTCTCTCTCTCGTCAACGACTCTCTCTCCTGTCTCTCTCTCTCGACGACGGCGTGTGGGAGAAGGATGCTCCGACGTCCTCCATCGCCTCCCCAGCAGATCACGTTCACCTACGTCGCGAAGATCATCGATGATGATATGTGGGAGGAGGCTGGTCGATTCCACATGTTCAAACGTTGGAGATCGTGATGGTGGATGTGAAGGTAAGCGGGGAGGGGAAGAGAAGGTTGAAGGAGTGCGTGAATGGAGGTGTGTGGGCGGAGGAGGACGTGCATGGAGGAGGTGGGTCGTGGAGGAGAAGGGCGGAGGAGGTGCGGGTAGAGAGGATGCTGGAGATGGAGGGCGTGCCCAGATTTTTACAATATAATGACCTATTTTGCAATCTTGAGTTTTTTTTTTACAATCCCAGATCGTATTTTACAATAGCGTATCATCTTTTTACAATTTTCAGATTGTTTTTTTACATTTATATGCGTGGAGGAGGTGGATCATAGAGGAGACGGTTGAAGGAGTGCGGTAATGGAGGTGTGTGGGCGGAGGAGGACGTGCATGGAGGAGGTGGGTCGTGGAGGAGAAGGGCGGAGGAGGTGCGGGTAGAGAGGATGCTGGAGATGGAGGGCGTGCCCAGGTTTTTACAATATAATGACTTATTTTGCAATCTCGAGTGTTTTTTTACAATCCCAGATCGTATTTTACAATATAAATGACCTATTTTGCAATCTCAGAATGTTTTGCAATCTCGAGTTTTTTTTACAATCTCAGATCGTATTTTACAATTGCATATCATTTTTTTACTAACTGTGATCTTATTATACAATGCAGGATGCAAAATTACAACAGGGATTCGAATTTTACAAAGATGCTTGGCATTTGTGAAAAACGTACATAATAGGATCTGATGGATTTACAATCTTCGTACAAATTTTACAAAACGTCCATGATCTTTTACAATAGTGTTATCAAAATTACAATTATTATAATATAAATATTACTAATTGTGATTTTATTTTACAATGCAGGATGCAGTTTTACAATATCAAGCGGAATTTTACAAAAAAATCTGCTATTCTACATTGCACGGAAATGCTCCCATGTTGGCGAAAATTCAGTAACTAAAAGGCAACAAAAAATACCAAATCGGGCATGCTAAAAATGGAAAAATATAAAGACGAAATAAATTTCAAATTCGAAATTATATTCAAATTTAAAACGAAAATGTATGGACTAAAATACCCTTTTGGATGAAGAACCGCTAGATCGAGATCTAACGGATCTCGTGATGAGCTTTCCATACACCCAGGAAAGGTGCACCTCATTGGAAGGGCCCTCTATATATATATATATATATATATATATATATATATATAATATATATATATATATATATATATATATAATGGTATGATTGGATTAACTCATATGAGTGGTTGAATTAATGTCTAACAGAGAGTTTTGGGTGTAAACAGAAGTAATGTTTCAGGATTTTACTTATAATTCAAATTTATTGATGGTTCATCACATAAATATTATGGGTGTAAAAGTTGCATGATATTATACAATTTTGAAGCATCAATTCGAACCATCTGAAATAAGATCATTTCTGCAAGGATTAAATAAAGAACTTTTGAGCAGAATTTAATGCGAGACAATTGGCTTAAAGATGTGGTGTAATATTTCGATCAACAGTTGTACCTATTTCCATATTAGGGCATTTTGATTGCAATGATTTTCTCCATAGCCTCCCAAATGAATGCAACGATTTTAATCTCCCGTTGTATGCCATGTAATCTAAGTACCCTATTGTATGCCAGATAGCTGCCATCATTTTATTGGAATTTATCTAATTAGAAGATTTAATTGATTTTGTTTACAAGGATGTCGAAATTGTGCTTGTTCTTTCCTTTTACATTTTGTGGACGTTACTTTAGGGGGGTTGTATTAATTTTCTTTCCAATGACATTCATTTACACTCTTGCATAATTCACAGTTTGGAAAGAAAATTGGATTAATTAAAAATGTGAATTTTAATGTGAATTCTATATTAATGTGAATAGAACTATTCAATATATAATTTAAAAATTCACATTTTTAATATAATGTGCAATCACCGCTTTCGACATTTATAAATACCGAGTGAAATCCCTTCATTTCTGCTCATCAACGGTTGGATACAACAGGCTATGGTTTCTCCCCCTTTCTATTTAGATTTATTATTGGATTTTACCGTTTACGCCCCTAAACAAATTGCAATATGAATTATGCCCTATTCTTTTTTGGAATTTCAGATGTGCTCCTACCTTCTTGCATAATTCACAGTTCTGTCATTCTTTAAAGTAAGTAAGTGCATAACTGATATTACAAAAAGACAGAATTGTAAATTTTACAAGAAGGTAAGGGCACAACTAATATTAAAAAAAGGACAAAAATGATATTGCAATATCTTAGAGGAGCACAATTGATAAAAAAATCTATATTTTATTTTTAGGGATTTTTACCTGGCAGACCCTATATCTTTTGCAATTACCCCACCTCTGAAACATCCTATTCCTCTCTCGACCCCGAAAACTTGTTAACCTTTACCCGGCAGACCATGTGGTTAACTCCTGTTCATTTATCCGTTTAAAGTAACCGGATTCCGTTATGTTTTTTATGTTATACCCATTCTGTTTACGAAATTTACATAGAATGCCATTCCATCATCCCCCGCACCCCCATCGAGGTCCCATGTTCAAGGCCCTGCGCCCCACCACCGCGCGGCGCCCCTCCGATGGAGCTCCCAGCCCCTGCTTCCGCCGATGGAGTCCCCCGCCCCCCCGCCGATGACCTGCAACACACCCCCCCACAGCGCCGGCCGATGTGCTCCCGCCATCCCCCCCCCCCCCACACACACACACACCCACACCCCGCCGATGACCTGCAACACCCCCCTTGCGCCGCCCGATGCTGCTCCCCCCCCCCCATGCTGATGGTGCTCCCACAACCCCAGCCAGCTGCCCGATGCTGCTCCCCCCACGCCACCCGATGCTGCCCCCTCCCCCCCCGCGCCACCCGATGCTGCTCCCAGCCCCCCCGCACTACCCTATGCTCCCCCTCCCCCCACCCCCCTTATGCTGCTCCCAGCCCCCCTTCTCCAACGGATGGAGCTCCCATCTCCGGCGCCCCTCCCTTCTCCAACGGATGGAGCCCCTCTCCCTTCTCCGGCGGATGGAGCCCTCATGCTTCCCCCATCAGGGATTTTTTGTATGTTTCTTTTTTTATTATGTTGGTTAATCCTAACCGTTGGATGATAATCTGTTAAGTTAACTCAAGATTAACCCAAGTAACTGACTCAAATATAGTTAAAATTGACGGTAGGTTTCGTGGGGGTAAGACGGAGCAAGTTTACGGGGTCGAGAGAGGAATTAGGATGTTTCAGAGGTCGTAGCGGTAATTGCAAAAGATTACAGGGTCTGCCGGGTAAAAATCCCTTATTTTTATTTGAAAAGCAAATATTGATGACTACTAAAGTTTATATTTTCTCTCTTTTACACATACACATATATAATTATTTTTAAAGGAATTTTACATCCATAACCCTGAGTAATTCCGCAATTACAATCATAACCCTGCATAATCATGAATTACACGAGAAACCACGAGTAGTCACTATATCTCACACTCATAACCCTCCGTTAGTTTAATATGTTAACTCAACAATATTAGCAAATTAATCTAACCATATTTATGATCTAACGGCTAGGATTAGACAAAAAAAAAAGCGACGACAGAAAAATAAATGACAAAGCGGACACAAGCTTGCAGGCAGATGCGATGACGGTGGGAAGACAACTTTGTGCAGGTCGGTGGGGGGGAGTCGCTTCGAGAGAGGGGAAGCTCAGTGCGGGGGGAGGGAAGCTCAGGGAAGGATCGACGTGTGGGGGAAGGGCACATCGGGAGGCACATCATTGGGGCTTCGGTGGGGGGTTGCCTGTCAGAGCCGAGCATGGGCGCATAGGCAGTGGGTGGGACCTTGAAGGGGATCTTCGTTGCAAGTTGAGGGGGGGCCTTCGGTGGGGTCAGGGGCGGGGATTGTGGGGGGGGGGGGTGGGGGGGGAGGGGGGCTTTGAAGGCACGTGGGACTTCGACTTGGGAGCTTGTCGGTCGAAGAAAGCACGGCGGGCTGCAGGGAGGGGGGCTTCGACCAATGGAGGGGAAAGGCTCGACGCGAGGGCAGGAGGGTTCGATAGGGGAGGAGCGGCGGCTTCGACGAGAACTGCTAAGTTCTTGGCTCTACCGGTGGTTGATAGGCAGGAGGAGCTCCTGCTCAGGGGGGGGGGTTGCTTGGGGCTTCGAGTAGGGAGGATCGACGGCAAGATGCTTTGAACATGCTTCGACCGGAGGGAGAGAGGCAGGCATGAAGATAGGATGGCATGCTTTGTAAATAAGAATGACCTTTAGGGGCAGTTTGGTCTTTTTCAATGGAAACCGTCAAGTATAACGGGGTCCCACAACGGAATATAACACAGGGTTATGTCATGTAAGAGTTAAGCAGTACTCGGAGTTTCTCATGTAATCTGATTATGCAGGGGTATGATTGTAATTACGGAATTACTCAGGGTTATGAGTGTAAAAATCCCATTTTTTTCAATGATACACGGTTCATTGTCACGTTGAACACCTAATATTGAACGTTTGGTAGTAATTCTGTATTGATATATTAATGGGTTTTTATTAGTTGTGCATCTATGCGATATTGCAATATCCAATCAATAAAGTCATTATTTATTACTTATATCTTATTTTCATCTGCCTTTTTATTTTTTATGAGTATGGAAGAAAGGTATTGACAAAAAAATCCTTTGTTTTATTTTCACTTCTTGATTCCGTCCTTTCTATTGAATATATCAAATCTCATGAAGTAATACTTGCTCCTATAGCAGGTTTTATTATTAGTAAAGTGAGAGTCGTATATATGAAAATATCAATCAATTTTTTTCAATTATGTAATTATTTACAAGTTTGTATATACTACATTTTATTATTGTATCATTAAGTTAAACTTTCTCATCAAATTTACACGTACTTTATATTCTTTACACTTATATATACTTATTAATTACATGTAACTATATACACTTACAAGTTTATAACTTTTATTTGTTGTGTTGTTATTAGATTTTACATGTTCAATAAATATAGGACCTTTATCACTTAATGGGGTCAAGCCCCTTTAAACTTGTGCAATATCAGTTATACCCTCTTTTCAGTTGTGTCCGTGACTTCTTGTCCTGTTATCACTTGTGCTCTTGCAGGGGCATAATTGTCAACCACCTCTCTTCCTCCTCCGGCCCTCGTCCCCATACCCGTGCTCTTCAGGCCGGGCCCTGGCTTGAGTAGCTCACTCACTTGCATGGAGTTGTGGTTGGAAAAGGGATTCGCTCTGCAACTGTGTCTTACGGAAACACTGGTGAAGCTCGAGATAGATAAGTCTCCTGGTCCCTCTGCCACCTTGAAAATGAGCATGAGTAATTTTTAATGCCCAATTTATGATATAGATACTCCATGCGTTTATTCGATCTCGATTATTTTCATTATAAATAAACGCGGAAAGGAAAACATAAGTTTCAAAGTCCTTTCATTCCAAAAGAACAAACAAATTTGAAACGTCCCGAAATTAATAAGATTACAGTAATCAAGACACATTTAAATCTAATTTATTATCAGTACTGATATGAATTTGACAACCCATTACAATTCGAAGGGTCAAGTGGATATCCCTTCCAATATATTAAATGAATGACTCTTCCTCATCTCAAATTACAAGTTATAAAAACAAGAGAGGGAGAAGATTGGAAAATCCATCAGCTGCTTCCAGAACCGAGGTCTGTATCCTCCCTCGTTAGAAAACATTAACAAGGGTATTAAGGAAATTGACAATGGCTACCTTTGCAAAGCATGGAGATCTAATCATCACCAAGTTGCTGCTTTTGTTGCCTTCTGGTTACATTGATGCATGGCAGTGATGTAAGGGGGAGAATATCCTGCATAAGGCCATCCTTAAGACAATACAGGTTTTTATCTATTACCTCACACTTGTACATATTGTTGTATGCGAAGATTTTTTGTTTTTTATAAAGCTTAATTTCGACTTTGTTTAGGATAAAAGTGGAGATATCTTCGACTGTTATCTGATCCACAAGCAGCCGTCTCTTCGCCATCCTTCCATGAGAGATCACAAGATCCAGGTATTGATACGATCTATTTACTCTTGCATTTCATCCTGTTCTGATATATTGCTTCTGAATTCTCAAGCAGTACTATTCTGTTAATCTTAATTTCTTCAAACAAACAACAAGAATTCTTTGTATTTTATTTTTATTTACTCCGACCGGAATGATTAAGATCATATATCTACGAATTTAAATAACTGCAGAGGCCGAGTTCTTCGTTGCGTCAGCTTCTTCCGAAGAAGATTGATGAGTCGTCATTTCATGCCGCCCTTCCAACGGTGGACTGTCCAATCGGAACACTTCCTATTCGAAGAACGGAAGAAATCCAGGCACCGTTCCATCAACGTTCCGAACAATCTTTCTGCAGGAGTTAATACCGAGAACAACGAGTTCGTAAGTCGTGTTTTCATGATCATATAAAATTCAGTATTCAGAATAGGCTGTTCAGTATTCTCTAACTGTAAGCAAATCATATGTTAGGTAAAAGTAACATGACTGGATATCCAATAATGTTTGCACCATTGCGTTATCATGCATAGATCTATTTTGCTGTTGTATTTAGATATATCAAGCAAATATTATTCATTAGTCGACTTATTATATCTATATTTTTTTTCTGGTCAGTATGCTGTTTGGGTGACAACAGAGGGGACAGACTACGGAGCACAAGCTTCGATGGGAATATGAGCAGTCGATGGCGTCAGCCTGATCAAAACAGTGGTGTTAATATGTGGGTTGGTGAAAATTCAAGACCAGAACGTTAATGATCTAATGTCCATCGGATGGCTTGTGAGTCTATATATACCGCTCTCTTCCTTCGATGATACTTTTAGAACAGATATTACCGCTAGCTGTTTGCATACATCTTACAATAAATATTACTGCAAGGTTTCTCCTGCATTGTACCCATGACAACCAACCTCGACTTACTCTTCATTGGACGGTAACATCTTTTATTTATAAGCTTTTATTGCAAGCTTGATGGTAATCAATTTAATTGTGCTACCATTTTTGAAAAAAAAAAAAGGCCACGGGAAAGGGTTCCTGTTACAACCCCCAGTGCCCAGGTTTTGTACAGTTCAACCGAAAGATCGCATTCGGAGGCACATTTCCCAATATCTCCGACTATGATCTCGGCGTTCAGTATTTTCTTACTGTTACAATTTTTTTTAAATTTTTTCCCAGTAGGATTCGAACCCTGTTACCTTTAAAGTGGGAGCCACTGCTTTTTACCACCAGACCATTAGAGGGATACTTTACTGGTTACAATTGCCAAGGTACATAATCGTCTTTTTGTTTGGCCAACGTGTATAAAAGGAGATACTGTGAGTATAAACAAATATAGTATGATATTTTCTGGTCTTCGATCAGGAGCCAGTACCCCCGTTGGTACCTGTTTGTGGGGGACGACATGAGTGAAGTTGGGTACTGGCCTAATGGGTTCTTCCACATCTGCCTGCTTATGCTCCTAAGGTCATAATAGGAGGATTTACAATGTCGCCAAAGATCGAGGTCTCTCCTCGTATGGGCAACGGCAAGTTCCCGCAGCGCGACGTGACAAACAATGTGGTGAAGAACATCTTGACGATCGATTGCGAGTAATCGATTCGTCAATCCATCTCCCTGTTTTAAGCGTGTGATTGAAACCAGTTACGTTTGTTATGAATTGGGATCCATCGTTAATAATCATGACAAGGAGTATATTTTTTATGATTTTTATTTATTTTTTCAAAGCTTTTATTTATAAATTAATTTTTTATGGTAATATATATAGGTATATTATTCTATATTTTGAATCATTTATTTTAAATTTTGTATTTTTGAATTTTTTTATTTTATTTTATTTCTTCTATATTTATAACTTATTTTGATGTACATAAATATATTTTTGTTATATTTTTATGGTGTATTAATTACACTTAAATAAATAGGTATACTTGTTGTTTAGGTATAAGTATATGTATTTTATCGATGTTATTATGTACATTTTTTTATTTTTAAATATTTTCTTTTGTTTTTATTTTATTTCTAGATTTTTAGTGGAATTATAAACAAGATTTATAAGATTATAAAATAATAAAGAATAAAAATGTGTTTCACTTTTATTTATATACAAGTATAAATATATGTATTTTACCTATCTATTTTCTATACTTATTTTATTATTTTCTTTATCATTTTATTTTGTTTCATAGGTACATATGTTATAAATAATATTTCAAGATATAAAAATATAAATATATAAATAAAATAATAAATAATAAATAATAATAAATATTTTATGCAGGTATACTGTACAATGAGGGTCCCAAATCTAACTTTCACACCTTAACTCAAAAAATATGAAATTACCTTCATTAATAGATTATTAAAAATAATGACTTTAAAGGTGGGTTTGGTGAATTTGAATTTTTACTAAGGGGATACATGTCTAAGAAGTTTGGTTTACGGCTTTTAATTTGAGTGTAGAATGAGCAGTAGATATTATTTTTACATGAAATCATTTTTATATTTTTATTTACATTATTATCGACAATTTCATGTTGATGGTTTTATTATTTGATGTATAAATAACAAGTAATAAAATAGGTGTCAAAATGAATTATTGATGAATTAAAGAATGGGATTTTTGAGGTATTTTTGGCCCTATTGATGACACGCCAAGCGACTAAGGTAAAGGTACTAAATGGTTGTCGCGACCTCAATCACGGCCTGTGTCAATCAAGAAAAGAGACCACCAATAAGAGATAAAATCACTCAAATAAGATAGCGGTCTTGCTATTATTTTAACCTGGTATAGCGACCAGGGTCGAACAGCAAGGAGCACGAATTGGCCTCGCGGCCTACGAAGTAGTCAAAATCGAAGGAAAGAGAAGAAAAGAGTATTTTTGGTGGTTTTTAGGGTTTTTAAATTTTTTTGGATTTTTATTAATTAAGAAACTAAGGAAAACAAGGAAAGCAAGCAATTCAATTATTTGATTTAATGTATCAAAACTCAAGCAAAAATTCCAGAGAAAATGTTTTTGTGTGTTTTATAATTTTTTTACTGTTTTTAGGGAATTTTTGAGATTTTTCTGATCTTTATTTGATTTTCTAAAATCAAACAATGAAGAAAAAGAAGGTACTGTTCAGCCGAGCTTGAGGGACTTAGATAAAATATCCAAAAGTCCCCAATAAGCATGGAGGTATTTTTCCTGTATAGAGAAGAAAACAAGGAAAATTTGAGCACCTAAATTATTATTTTTGGATTTTTAAACTATTTATTAGAATTTTATGAGTTTTTTTCAATTTTAGGTGTTTTAGATAAGGAAAAATAGCCAAAATTGGCTATAAAATCAAGCAAGCCAAAACAAACAGCAGGTAATTTTTTTGTAATTTTTAGATGAGTTTTAATATTTTTTTGTGATTTCAAAGTTCAACAGTAAAGAAAATACGTGTTTTTGAATTTTTAAAAATATCAAATCAACACAAAAATGTCTCCAAAAATCCTCGAAAATTTACACTATGGCAGGAGCCATGTATCCAATTTTCATCAAATTTGTAGGCGATTTGCTATTTTATTGCAAAATCAAAAGAGGGTATTGTGCACAGGGACCTAAGTGCAAATACCCGAAGTCCTGAGGGGTTTGGTGAAAAATACCCAGGAAGTCACGCGCGTCGCGCGTGTCTGGGGCACTCAGGACCCAAAATATAATAAAACTACTTTCCTGAGGACTATTTGGTAACAGGTACCAAAAGTCCAGGTGGTAGTCTGCAAATAACCCACGAATATACGCACATGCACTAATAATCACGCACAGGGGTATAATGCAATATCCAAAAAGATTTCATTTAATCCATTAACATTCAGAACTACTGGGTATAAGATGCAAATACACCAGAAAACCACGTGACGAAGCACGTGTCACACCGTACACAAGGGCATAAATGCAAAGGAAATAAGGTGCCAGGGTCATCTATGCAAGTTTACCAAAAACTAAACAACTACACTAAATAATTACAGGACTAAATGCGAAATAAAATAAAAGAGGGGGCCTAAGGTAAATTACCCTTTATTAATGCGGGCCGCTTGATGGATGCCACGTGGAGAATCGGATGGTCTGGATCGGGTGGCACTCCAACGCTGAGGTCCTAGAAGTGATCGGACGGCTGAGGCTACGCCACGTGGGGGATCGAACGGTGGAGGCTCTCGGTGGCTAAACCTCACTGGACCAACGGCTGGGATCAGTCCTCACACTGATCTGACGGTTGGCTGAATCTGACGGTTGCTGCTGCTCCTGGAATGGACGGCCCAGATGAAAACTGGAGTTGGAGGCTGATCGGACGGTCGATGGAGATCCTCGAAGAACAGGTGGCCGGCGAACTTCGCCGGCCCAGTACGCTCGCTCCGAGCCTCCTCGCGGGGCGCTGATGATCGGAAAGGTTCGGCGTGAGCCTCCGCATCGGATGGGGGTCTCCCGATGACCCAGCCGAGCTCTAGGGAGCTCCGGCAAGGTCGGCGGAGCTGTAGCTGCTGGACCCCAATGGTCCAAGCCCTCAGATGAGCTTGGACGCACCTGCAAAATAGACCAACCAGCTCGCGGGTCGAGGGCAAACTGCCTCGACCCGGGTTAGGCGGGGTGAAGGTGGTCGGTGGTGCGATATGGGCGAGCTCCGGTGAGGGGGGTAGACGGAGGAGCTCGAGCCCCAGCTCATGTGCAAGCTGGGTTGGATGGAGGTATGGAGAAGGTGCGCGGGAGGAAGGCAGAGGTGACAATGGATTCCGATGATCGAAGGAGCTATGTGGGTGGTCGGCATCGGCGAAACACGTCAGCGGAGCGAAATGGGAGAAATCTAAAATTAGCGAAAAGAAAGAACTACAGTCTACCTGGGTGGACGATGAGATTGTGGACGAGCTGGCGATGCTCTGGGTCGTGGCCTCGAGGAGCGTCTCCCTCCGAGGCTCGATCTCCTGCTGTGGGCGGAGCACGGCGGTGCTTGATCGCCGGATCAGTGGCCTTGCACTCCCTCCTCGTTGCAACACCACGGGGGACGAGCTGTCACTCTCGGCGATGCAATGGAGCTCACTGGGGGGTGGAACGAATGGTCAAAGATGCGAATGGAGGTGGCGGAGCTGGGATTATATACGGTGGAGGGTCCGGGAAGATGAGCGCGGGTAGGGCATTCTGGAGCGCGGATCTCGAGGTGGAGGCTCCGGCGAGGGTCTCGGATGTACCATGAACGATTCGGACCCGGGTTTAGGTGAGGGGAATCGGGTTTAGGCGCTAAAATAGGGGGAGTCGGGTCGGGCGGCTAACCCATGGGGAAGTGGTCCTGGGGGGGGGGGGGGGCAGTTGACCTGGCGGTCAACAATCCCCAGGGCCAATGGGTGAAGGCCACGTGGCAGAGATTTGAAAATCAATTAAAATACCAAACGGCCGAATTATTAAAAAGTCAAAACATGAAATATTTTTATTTTAATTTTTCTATTTTTTGAGATTTTTAATTAATTTTTCAAAGTAAAATAAGGTATTTACATAATAGGGTTATATATATAGGTATATATACAATATATAGGATTTTAATTTTGATTTTTAATTTGTTATTTTTTACAATTTTATTCCATTTTATATTTTATTTATTTATATCATAAAATTAGGATAGAAGGATATTTTTATTTTATTTTTAATATTTATATACATAGGTGAAATAAATACATATGTGCATTTATATACATGGTATATTTACAGTAGTATTTTTGATTTTTTAAATTTTATTCTTTTTTATTTTGTTTTTGTTTTAATTGTTTTTATTTATTTATTTACACCATATCAGATAGGATATTTACAAAATTTTGGAAAATTACTTTTATTTATTTATAAGGCTAAATGAATAAAAGATGGATGTTTTAATATACATGATGACTATATACAAGGGTGATGTTTTTGTTTTCTTTTTAATTTTTCTATTTTTATCTTGTTTTTATATTTAAATATATACAAATATTTACAAACCTCTTTAATCTATTTTTGGAGGAAAATATTTTTATTTTATTTACATCAATATTTACACACATGAGTCCCTATCTCCCTCTACTTTGATTTTTATGCCGGTCAGGCCCATGCTGAGCCATCCCTTGGGTTAGGTTGCTCAATATTTATTCTTATATATTTCCCTCTTTTTCTTTTTACTCTTTATTCTTTTATTTTTGCACAAAAAACATGCTAATTATTAAACTTTATACAATGCATGTTTTTGATAATTATTTGTATTTACATGAATATACATGCATTTGCAAAGGTTTTTGTAGCTAAAATATAAGAATAAAGAGTGATGAATGGGTATTCATCACCCCCTATACTTAACTTTTGCTAGTCCCTTAGCAAACACTTATTTGAAAAGAAGTGAAAAAGAAAGAAAGAAAAAGAAAAAGAGGGAATGTACATGGATCAATGTTGAATATTAAACTTTCCTTCATTAAATTGAATTATGGAGCTCGATCAGATCTTTGGATTAATTAATGTGTCCGGAACATTATTTAGACTTAAGCTTAAAACTCAACAGCCTCTAAGTTCCACCAATCTATGGACAAGACTCCTCAATAAACCAGATCAGAACAAGTCTACATACACAAACTCTAATGACCATGAATCTTTCCATGCAGTGTAAGTGATATGTAGCTCCCCACCTCAGAAGTAACAAAGAAACAACCTCCCCCAACCTGGTAACTCTAATGCCTCAGTCTAGCAACTCTTTCCTCGAGAAGCGGGGTATTCCCTTCTAAGTTCAAGTGCAACCGGCTCAAGAAGAGGGGGAATAAAGAGGTATAGACTTTTGGAAGCTCAGCCAGTGTAGCTAAGTCTCCCACTGCAAGCTTCATGAGATGTAACATGGATACCATAAGATTTCGCTTTATTTGACTATATACACTCCGGTGGGGTTATTAAATTTTCAATCCGACCCACCACTTTTTTTTGGAGTTCTTTTTGCATTTTGCATTTTTTTTCAGTGCCTCTATACAACATATCTACATGGTGCAACATATATACAAGAAATTTTCCTCTTGAGCCAGTAGACTATCCCTCTTTTGAAGCTTTATTGCAACCCACGGCTTCTGTCTTTAGCCTTCATCACCACTAGACCAAGTTGAGACGCACTTCCTTCACTAGAAGAAGAAGAGAGGTTCCGCCTAGAAGTACTCCCTAATATGCTACCCCAAGCCAAAAGGAAACTGCCTCATCACCACCTCATCCGTGGAGAGCTATGTGTAAAGTGCTGGTGCAAGTCAAGCCATTGTCTCTAAGAGTCATGCGTGTGTTGTTAAGTGCTCTACTTATGCTCATCAAGATGACATATGCTCATAGCCTAGTGGACTCAAAGAATTAAGTCCTTATGCACCTGAAAAGCCTTAACCCTAAGCCCTATAAAGGTCCTCTTAGAATTAGGTGGATTAAGATCTTAATCAAGCTCCATTTCCCAATTTAATTCCAGGCTTAGTTTAAATGTCAACTATCATCCAGGGGAAAACTATATACATATATACACAAAAATGCTATTTACAAGTATTTACAATCGTGCAAAATTTTTGAAAAATGTTTTGAAATCATGAATGGATGGATGCATGAAGTGCAAGTTTTGCAAAAGTATTTACAAACATTTACACAAGATTTTTGCAAACTTTTGATTTTCAAAAAATTTTGTACTATATACATAATTTTGATTAGAAAATATTTACACACACTTTACACAAAAACTTTTTGAAAACATTTTTACAAAAATAATTTTGTACACTAGCTATGTATGTGCAAATAAAAGAATGATTATTTATAGGAAAAATTTTTAATTTTTGTGATTTTTTGGGGTTTTTAGCCATTTTATTTATTAACACACTCACACAAAGTACGAGTTATGGCTAAACTATATATGAAATATATACACACCCCCTATACTTAGCTCGAACGATGTCCTCAGAGTGATCAAGAGCGATGAAGAAGACATAACTCGTGCTTAGTAAAAGGGAAGTGAAAAGGAATGGCTAGGTACAGAAATGAATAAATGAATATAATGAGAAGAACTCGGTGGTTTCCCCCTATACTTAGGATTAACTAATCCTAAGTATAGCAAGCTGTACATGAAGGGAAATCCGAGTGAAGAATGAACAGAATCTGCCCCCCCCCTATACTTAGGGTAAAATATCCCTAAGTATAGGCAGCAAAACATGGGCAGAACGAATGAAAAGAATACCCGCAGGTCCTACATCCCCCCTATACTTAGGGTAAAGTACACCCTACGTATAGCATAATCATAAGATGAGAAAAGGGATGTGGGACTAAAGAATAGTGTGATATAGACAACTGGATCTATACAAGTCGGAAGAACAGTGATAATCAGGCGTGAGATGCAATAGATGTGAATCAAGAGACCACATCTCACGCAAAGTGAATAGGGGCAACATCAACGACCCGCGACTCATGATCTAGAAATGGCTTGAGCCGCTGGCCGTTCACTCGAAAGGTACTCTCAGAAGACAACTCGGATATATCAATGCTACCATTGTCGTGTACATTTCTCACAAGATAAGGTCCCTTCCATTTGCTCTGTAGCTTCCCTGGAAATAGACGAAGCCTCGCATCAAACAACCATACTCTCTGTCCAGGCTCAAAATGCTTGTGGCTGATATGAGAATCATGCCACTCTTTCACTCTCTCCTTATACTGTAGGCTGTTTGAGAAGGTTGTATATCTAAGCTCCTCCAAGGCTGCTAACTCTGCCCTCTCTGGTCTCCTACACAATCTGGATTTAAAAGAATATCCGTGACTGCCCAAAGTGACTTGTGCCTCAACTCAACAGGTAAATGGTACGGCTTGCCATAAACTAGGCGAAAGGGAGATGTGCCCAATGGTGTCTTGAAAGACGTCCTATATGCCCACAAGACCGAGTCCAAAAGCTGTGACCAATCCTTTCGGTCCGGGCGGACGACTTTCTGCAAAATAGTCTTGATCTCCCTGTTCGAGACCTCGGCTAGACCATTCGTCTGTGGGTGGTATGGAGTGGCAACTCGATGGTCTATGCCGAACTCACTAGCAAGTGCCTTTACCTGGTCGTTGATGAAATGAGACCCCCCATCTGAAATCAATACTCAAGGTACCCCCGAACCGTGTGATGATGTGTTTCCTCGAAAATCTGCAAACTGTCCTGGCATCAGCGGCTCGGGCAGGATAGCCTCAGCCCAACCGACTAACATAGTCAATGTCCAACAGATTGTACTCAAATCCCTGACTCTTAGGGAATGGGCCCATGAAATTGATGCCCCATGCGTCAAAAACCTCACAGAAGTGAATTGGTTGCATCGGCATCATATCACGTTGTCCACAAGTGCCCATCCTCTGACAACCAGTACACCTCTTCACGAACTCATCAGAATCCTTGAAGAGGGTAGGCCACCACAAGCTGGATTGGAGCACTTTCTGTGCCGTTCTCCTCCCAGAGTGATGTCCTCCTGCCTCAAGCTTGTGGCAGTAAGTGAGGACGCTATGGTGCTCATCCTGAGGGATGCATCTACGCCAGACACTATCCCCTCCTTCGTGATAAAGGATGGGATCCTCCAATGGTAAGACTTGGCCTTCGCGAGGAAGGTCTCAAGCCTCTATCTGGGCCAACCTTGTGGGACTTTCTTAGCAACAAGAAAGTTCACAATATTGGCATACCACGGGAGTGAGGCGATAGCAAGGATCGCCTCATCTGGGAAGGTCTCACAAATGGGATCAATCTGCTCGGACTCCTCAGGCTGCTCTAAACGGGGAGAGATGATCCGCCACCACATTCTTGACTCCAGGCTTATCCTTAATCTCAATGTCGAACTCCTGGAGTAGAAGGATCCATCTAGTCAGTCTGGCCTTGGCATCCTTCTTTGCCATGAGGTATCGGATGGCGGTATGATCAGTATACAAAGTCACTCTAGATCCAATGATATACGATCTGAACTTATCTAGGGCGAACACTACGGCTAGCATCTTCTTCTCTGTGACTGTATAATTCCGCTGGGTGGAATCCAAGGTGCGGCTAGCATAGTAGAAAGAAAATGGAACTCCATCCCTCCTCTGTCCCAGCACAGCCCCCACGGGCAAAATCGAAGGCGTCCGTCATGATCTCGAATGGGAGAGACCAATCTGGTGGCTAGAGGACAGGAGCCTCAACAATACACTGCTTGAGAGTATCAAAAGACGAAAGACACTTGTCATCGACAAGGAACTCGGTGTCTTTCGTTAGCAGGTCAGTCAACGGTCGGGCAACTCTACTGAAATCACGGATGAACAACCGATAGAAACCGACGTGCCCCAGGAAAGACTGTAATTGCCGCAAGTTGGACGGTGGTGTGAGTTTTCTAATGACATCAACCTTGGCCGGATCAACCTCCATGCCCCTGCTGGAGATGATGTGGCCAAGCACCGTCGCTTGAGTCACCATAAAGTGACTCTTCTCCCAAGAAAGAACCAAGCGGACCTCAATACATCGCTGAAGTACTCGATCTAGGCAGTCAAGACAGGAGTCGAATCCGTCGCCGTAAACCGAGAAATCATCCATGAAGACCTCTAAGCACTCCCCTACCATGTCTGAAAATATCGACAGCATGCATCTCTGAAAAGTCGCAGGGGCATTGCATAGCCCAAATGGCATGCGTCGGAAGGCGTATGTGCCAAAGGGACAGGTAAAGGTGGTCTTCTCCTGATCCTCAGGAGCGATGGCCACCTGGTTGTAGCCCGAGTACCCATCCAGAAAACAATAATGGCTCTTCCCTGCCAGTCTCTCGATAATCTGATCAATAAAGGGCAGGGGAAATGATCCTTCTTGGTGGCCTGGTTGAGTCTCCTGTAGTCAACACAAACCCTCCAAGAAGTGGGTACTCGTGTAGAAATCTCCTCTCTAGACTCGCTAATCACTGTAGTGATGCCCGTCTTCTTGGGCACCACATGCAAAGGGCTGACCCACTTGGAGTCGGAGATGGGATAGATAAAATCGGCGCTCCACCATTTCGAAATTTCCTTCATGACAACCTCTCTCAGATTTGGGTTCAGCCGTCGCTGGAACTCACGCGACGGCTTCGCCTCATCCTCGATATAGATATGGTGGGAGTACAGGGCCGGACTAATCCCATGGAGATCTGCTACGCTCCATCCTATTGCCTTGCAGTTCTTTTCAAGAACCCCCATCAGACGAGATTCCTGCTCTCCAGTCAAATCGGCTGAGATAATGACTGGGTACATCTCATGCTCACCCGCAAGGAATCTATACTTCAACGACGAAGGAAGTGGCTTCAGCTCTGGACAACTGGGTGCTGGCAAATCTGGCTTCGAAAGAAGACACGTGTAAGCTGCCAAATCTGTCCAGGAGACTGAAAGTGTACTCTCGCAAACTGGATCTGGAGAAGGCTTCTCAACTGAACTGTCTCTAATCTGCTCGGCATCTACCTCCTCCTCAACTGTAGGCTCAGTGGAAATCAGGTCTGGCATATAATCATCACAATCTGCCCACTCATACTCTGACTCCGAGGGATCTGCATCACAGAAGGTGGCATCAGTACCACCAATATCACAAAAATCCGTGCCGGCGGTCGAGAACCGGCTCTGCTGCCTCTGTAGTATCCTGAACCAGGAATGTGCTTTCCAAGCTCTCCTCTGCTGTCATCTTTGTATCAGCGGTGTCTGAAAATGATAGGATGGCCTGTGCTGCTGGGTCTGCCCAAACTCCCTCATCGTCTGTGATCACAAAGTCGCAGTCTTGGTGGATGTCTAAGCATGCATCTGTCAGCTGCTCTGTATCTGAAGTGGTCTCTGAGCATGATCTCTCTCTGGCTCTGTAGTCCTCGACCGTCTCTATTTGTACACTTTCGCCCTCGACACGAAAGTATACCTTCCCGCTATCATGATCAGTCACCGCCTTGGCTGTGGCCAAGAACGGGCGACCTAGAATGATGGGGGTATCAGTCACTGAATCAGGATCTCCATGTCCAACACTACGAAGTCCACGGGGAATTACAAACCCTGAATAGTGACGACAACGTCTCGCAACAACCCCTTCGGCCTCTTGACAGATCTATCAGCAAACTGAAGGACTGTCCTGCTCTGTCGAAGAGTGCCCAACTCGAAGCGGTCGAGAAGGGCTGCCGGAAGGAGGTTGATAGACGATCCGCTATCCAATAGAGTCCGGTCGAACTTCTGCTCTCTGATATGACATCTGACATATGGGGCTCCTGAATCTGGCCTCTTGGCCGACAGACGGTTCTGGATCGTGAAGCACGTGGCTTTTCGTCAGCACATGAATCTCTGAATGGTGGTTCCTCCTCCTCCTCCTGACTGTAGTCCTATCTCTCAACGATCGCTGAAGAAGGGGGATATGCTGCAAAGCCTCCTGAAGGGTCAGCTGTATGTGAAATCTGTCAATCATGCTCTGGCTGAACTCCTCCTGCTCTCTCTTTTTTGGATCTTTTTCTCTTTTCTTCCCCTTCCCCATCTGAAGGGCTCTAGGGAAGGGATCACAGGGTCCTTCTCAGATGAAGGACTAGAAAAGGGTCTAGGCGGTTCGACGACCAGATCCACACATACATCATGCACCACAGTGGGACCAGAAGAAAATAAACCCTTTCCTTTATTCACAGAACTGTTCAGAGATACATCAGGTGAAGGAAAAACAACAGCTCTCTCTACATGAACACCGGTGGTCTCAGTACCACCATCGGCTAGCTCTGATGGACGTCTCGCGGCCTCAGTACCGCATGCTGGCTCGGCAACTCGGGTGGCGTCAGTACCACCTCCACGAACTGGTGAAGTGGCGGCCTCAGCACCGCCTGGGGCATCAACATCCTTGGTGGCATCAATACCACCATCATCATCATGTACGACCTCAGTACCGCTCTCCTCCTCCTCATCTGGCGCTCTAGGTGTATCCTCATGTTGTCGCTCAGACGAGGCGCCGCCTGCTGGTGCCCTACTGCTACTAAGTGTAACAAAATCAGCATCAAAAAGATCTGAAGACATCATCAAACGGATCACTAGGAGTGGCATGTTCAGTGTAAACTACCTGCTCAGACTTCCGCTTCAGGCTGTTGGGATTCGGCTCTATCGGACAGGGATGGCGGCCTTCCCTCTCACGATGTCCTGCATCTCCTGGCGGAACTCATCCATCTCCCGTCTGAAAGTAGCCTGTTGGTCCGTGAGGAGGCGGGCTATGTCGTCCAAGGCGGGCTCTCGTATGGTGAACCATGAGATCTCGACGGGTAGCCTCTCTGGTAATGAGGCTGCTGGAACTGGTGCTGCTGCTGCTGAGAGGGGTAGGTAGGAGGGTGTTGCTGCTGTTGTGGCTGATGAGGCTGCTCTCGCCTCCAAGACTGTCCCTGCTGATAGGGATGAGGAACGAAGGATGACTGCTGCTGTGACTGGTAAACTGGAGGTTGCTGCTGCTGGTGATCCCTCTGTTGGCTATACTGGCCTCCCTGGCCAGATGGCTGCTGCTGGGGCTGGGTACCTCCACTCCCCCACCTGAATCCGGGGATGGTATCGTCGGATCCCAGGCTGAGGACGGTCATACCAAATCCCGTTGACATCCATCAACGGCTCTGCATCCTACTGGGCTGGCGGGAGTACTGCCAGAGGGTGATCCGGTTGGTATACCACCATCTGCATGTCTGGAGATGGTGGTGACTGGTAGGAGGGTTGCTGCTGGTACAGCTCCGCCTGTACAAGGTGAACCTGTCTAGGCTGCTGGTGTGAGCTGGAGCGCTGGAACGAGCTGCTGCTGCCGCCGGTATCGCCTCGCGACTGAAGACGGGGCTGTCAAGTCGTCTGTGCCTCCTGGAGACACATGAGCTGGGTCTTCATGTCACTCAGAGTTTATGCCCTGGCATCTGCTCCATCTGAGTGATGCCCTGGCACTGCTTCTTCTCGATCAGCTCCATCCGATCCAACTTCTCACTGATGATACCCATATCCGCAGCGGATGACTCTGCCTGTGCTGCTGCTACTGCGGATGAACTGGATGGACCGGCATCGACCCGTGCTATCCTCTGGTACTGCACGGGTCCTGACTGCTGGGGTCTGCCCTGAGTGTACAACCTGGTCTGGGACAACACCAAGTAGTTCTCAGCCATCTCCTCGTAGATGGCCCAGACCTGGTCATGATCCTTGGCGAAGTAAGACCCGCCACAGAAGCTTTCACCAAGCCCTGGAGCTCTGGTGTCAGTCCGCTGAAGAAGCTCTGAACAAGGTTCGGCTTCGAGATGTCGTGGTGCGGGCATCGATCAGTCAGCTCACGGAACCTCTCCCATGCCTCATGGAATTGCTCGTTGGGGAGCATGGAGAAGTTGCTGTTGAGGGCTCTCGCTGCATTGGTTCGCCCGAGTGGATAATACTTGTTCAAGTACTCGGTGCGGAGCTGCTCCCAGGTGTAAACGAACTTCCCCAAGTGCTTCAGCCAGGTGGCTGCTCTGTCTGCTAAGGAAAAGGGAAGGCAATCATCCTGATAGTATTCTGGTCCACCTGACGATCGTGGACAGTGCTGCATCATCTCAAACTCCTGCAGGTGGAAATGAGGCTCCTCTGTCGCCAAACCGTGAAACTGAGGTAAGAGCTGCAAGGTGTTCGGGGAGAACTTGAAGTCCCCACGATCGCTGGAAGTACCACCCAGCGGTGTGTCAAGGTCGACCCAGGATTGTGGTTCTCCCGCATCGATCTAAGTAGTGGTGGTGCTCCTCCTGCTCCGCCTGTTGCTGCTGCTACAGCTGCTGCCGCGGCGGCAGCTGCCACATCGTCGGGTCCTCCTCCTCCGCGGTTCTCGCGGTCGTCTCTCATCTGCTCGAGCTCTCTCCTCATGTCCGTCATGAATGCTCCCTGATCCCTCCTCAGCTGTTGTTGCACTGACTCGAGGGAGGCAATCAGGGTGGAGTTGATCGAACCCTGGTCTAGAACGAAATGCTGCTCTCCCTGTGGACCTCTGGTGCGATCATCAGAACTGCCGACCATCGTCTCTGAAAAACCAAAACAACTGAACTCAGGTGCCGATAAATCATCTGTCTGTCTCTCCTCTGGCACTGGTATCTCTGAATCAGAAGAAGGGTAGTCGAGGGGAACAGGTGGAATCATACTCGGGTTCGGAGAGCGGGTCTGAGCTCCCACGAACCGACCTAGATGAATGGTCAGGAGTGCTGAAAAGCGGTGCAGCCAGAGGCTGCCTAAGAGACCTCCTGCCCATCATCGTGATCTGGCAAGTAAGGCGGATGAGATCTGGAAAAACTATGATCGGCAACCAAACCCTCTGTTCACCAACGCAACACGAGCTGAAGACCGTAAAGGCTCGGTCAAATTATCTTGTCAAATTTTATTAGGTGAACAAACAATCTATCAGAGCGCTTACGTGACCTGTTGGGATTCCCGATTGCCACCCCAACCGACTGGCCCGCACGGAAGAGTCGGTAGTCAGTCAGGAATAGCACCGAAGGGCTCTACCTAGTGATCGGGTCACTCTCTCGCGCAAGCAAACCAAACAATGAGAGGGGTTGCTCTCCCAAGACAGATTTTTTAGGTGAGGTGTCTTTTAGGGTCGATAGTTTTAGCAGTCCCAATTTTATGGTTTTTCTTTTTTAGATTTTTTAATGCAAGCAAAAGGCCTAACGAATTTTTCGGTTCTCCTGGTTATTAAGTCCAAAACAGGGGGGTGAAGACGAAAAAGCCGATGCACGATAAATCAATTGATGCATGCAGAGATAGAAATGCGTACCAGAATCCAGCAGTCTACATGCAAGATGATCCGCGCATAAATGTAAAGACTGAAAAGAAACTACTTATATGGTGCAGCGGTGAAAACCGAGTACTAAACATGCAATTCTACTCGACAGAACCGTCTAGCTTAGCTACCCGCCCTCGATCCAAAGAGTCCGGTCTAGACCCCACCCCTCCTCTTCTCGACAGGTCGAGTTCAGGAGTAGCGCTTGACGGGACAGGCTCGCGGCACGTAGGCTCTCAGGAAAGCGACTGAGCTATTTTTATTAATGATTTATTAGTAGGTCCAATTATCGCTCTATAGGAACAGGCATGCAATTAAGTGTGGGGATCCTACTAATTACGGCACAGTCAAGCAGAAAATCCTAAATCTAGGGGCTCGAGAAAAAACCGCGAAAAACCGTAAAAGGCAGCTAAAAAGCTAAAACCGCGAAAAGCCGCGAAAAATCTAAACTAGTCTAAAGGATCCCCCGAGCACACTGGTGCTCGGCGAAACAGACCCGAGAGTCCAAGTGTCTCTAAGTACCTGTATTATTACAACAGTTCAAATTATACGGGAAGTAAAACTAATCTAAGCTCCTCTCTCACTCAGCTCCTCTCTCGCTCTCTCCTGCGGCTCCGTGCAGAAAGGAGCCGCCTTCGAATCCCGCGGTTGCGCCGGCTCCTCGAAAGTCGCCTTCGCGGTCCTCGGGCCCCTCACAAGAAAGAAGACAAGTGTCAGACCAGATTATTGTTAAAAAATAATGTCAGAAAAATATATCTACAAGAATCTATACAAAAAGCCGCGAAAAGAAAAACCGCGGAAAAACTCAAAAATCGACTACTAAGCCGTGCTCCCCGGCAATGGTGTCATTCTGATGACACGCCAAGCGACTAAGGTAAAGGTACTAAATGGTCGTCGCGACCTCAATCACTCAGCTGTGTCAATCAAGAAAAGAGACCACCAATAAGAGATAAAATCACTCAAAACAAGATAGCGGTCTTGCTATTATTTTAACCTGGTATAGCGACCAGGGTCGAACACAAGGAGCACAAATTGGCCTCGCGGCCTACGAAGTAGTCAAAAATCGAAGGAAAGAGAAGAAAAGAGTATTTTGGTGGTTTTTAGGGTTTTTATTTTTTTTGGATTTTTAATTAATTAAGAAACTAAGGAAAACAAGAAAGCAAGCAATTCAATTATTTGTTTAATGTATCAAAACTCAAGCAAAAATTTCAGAAAAAAATGTTTTTGTGTGTTTTATAATTTTTACTGTTTTTAGTGAATTTTTGAGATTTTTCTGATGTTTATTTGATTTTCTAAAATCAAACAGTGAATGAAAAAGAAGGTACTGTTCAGCCGAGCTTGAGGGACTTAGATAAAATATCCAAAAGTCCCCAATAAGCCTGGAGGTATTTTTCCTGTATAGAGAAGAAAACAAGGAAAATTTGAGCACCTAAATTATTATTTTTGGATTTTTAAATTATTTATTAGAATTTTTATGAGTTTTGAGTGTTTTTTAATTTTTAGGTGTTTAAATAAGGAAAAATAGCCAAAATTGGTTATAAAATCAAGCAAGCCAAAACAAACAGCAGGTAATTTTTTGTAATTTTTAGATGAGTTTTAATATTTTTTTGTGATTTTCAAAGTTCAACAGTAAAGAAAATACGTGTTTTGAATTTTTAAAAATATCAAATCAACACAAAAATGTCTCCAAAATCCTCGAAAAATTTTACACTCTGGCAGGAGCCATGTATCCAATTTTCATCAAATTTGGAGGTGATTTGCTATTTTATTCAAAAATCAAAGAGGGTACTGTGCACAGGGACTTAAGTGCAAATACCCGAAGTCCTGAGGGTCTGGTAGTGCAAAATACCCAGGAAGTCACGCGCGTCGCACGTGCCTGGGGCACTCAGGGATCCAAATATAATAAAAACTACTTCCGAGGACTATTTGGTAACATGTATCAAAAGTCCAGGGGGTAGTCTGCAAATAACCCACGAATATACGCACATGCACTAATAAATCACGCACAGGGGTATAAATGCAATATCCAAAAAGATTTCATTTAATCCATAACATTCAGAACTACAGGGTATAAGATGCAAATACACCAGAAAACCACGTGACGAAGCACGTGTCACACCGTACACAGGGGCATAAATGCAAAGGAAATAAGGTGCAGGGTCCTCTATGCAATTTTACCAAAACTAAACAACTACACTAAATAATTACAGGACTAAATGCGAAATAAAATAAAAGAGGGGGCCTAAGGGTAAATTACCCTTTATTAATGCGGGCCGCTGGATGGATGCCACGTGGAGAATCGGATGGTCTGGATCGGGTGGCACTCCAACGCTGAGGTCCTAACACTGATCGGACGACTGAGGCTACGCCACGTGGGGGATCGAACGGTGGAGGCTCTCGGTGGCTAAACCTCACTGGACCGACGGCTGGGATCAATCCTCCACTGATCTGACGGTTGCTGCTGCTCTTGGAATGGACGACCCAGATGAAAACTGGAGCTGGAGGCTGATCGGACGGTCGATGGAGATCCTCGAAGAACAGGTGGCCGACGAACTTTGCCGGCCCAGTGCGCTCGCTCCGAGCCTCCTCGCGGGGCGCTGATGATCGGAAAAGGTTCGGCGTGAGCCTCCGCGTCGGATGGGGGTCTCCGATGACCCAGCCGAGCTCTAGGGAGCTCCGGCAAGGTCGGCGGAGCTGTAGCTGCTGGACCCAATGGTTCAAGCCCTCAGATGGGCTTGGATGCACCTGCAAAATAGACCAACCAGCTCGCGGGTCGAGGGCAAACTGCCTCGACCCGGTTAGGCGGGGTGAAGGTGGTCGATGGTGCGATATGGGCGAGCTCCGACGAGGGGGGTAGACGGAGGAGCTCGAGCCCCAGCTCCTATGCGAGATGGGTTGGATGGAGGTATGGAGAAGGTGCGCGGGAGGAAGGCGGAGGTGACGATGGATTCCGATGATCGAATGGAGCTATGGGGTGGTCGGAATCGGCAAAACACGTCGGCGGAGCAAAATGGGGGAAATCTAAAATTAGCGAAAAAGAAAGAACTACAGGTCTACCTGGGTGGACGATGAGACTGTGGACGAGCTGGCGATGCTCTGGGTCGTGGCCTCGAGGAGCGTCTCCCTCCGAGGCTCGAGCTCCTGCTGTGGGTGGAGCACAGTGGTGCTTGATTGCCGGATCAGTGGACTCGAACTCCCTCCTCGCTACAACACCACGGGGGACGAGCTGTCACTCTCGCCGATGCAATGGAGCTCACTGGGGGGTGGAACGAATGGCCAAAGATGCGAATGGAGGTGGCGGAGCTGGGATTATATACGGTGGAGGGTCCGGGAAGACGAGCGCGGGTAGGGCATTCTGAAGCGCGGATCTCGATTTGGAGGCTCCGGCGAGGGTCTCGGATGTACCATGAACGATTCGGACCCGGGGTTTAGGTGAGGGGGAATCGGGTTTAGGCGCTAAAATAGGGGGAAGTCGGGTCGGGCGCCTAACCCGTGGGAAGTGGTCCTGGGGGGGGGGGGCAGTTGACCTGGCGGTCAACAATCCCCAAGGCCAATGGGTGAAGGCCACGTGGCAGAGATTTGAAAATTCAATTAAAAATATCAAATGGCCGAATTATTAAAAAGTCAAAACATGAAATATTTTTATTTTAATTTTCTCTTTTTTTGTGATTTTTAATTAATTTTTCCAAGTAAAATAAGGTATTTACATGGTAGGGTTATATATATAGGTATATATATACAATATATAGGATTTTAATTTTGATTTTTAATTTGTTATTTTTATACAATTTTATTCCCATTTTATATTTTATTTATTTATATCATAAAATTAGGAATAGAAGGATATTTTTATTTTATCTTTATTATTTATATACATAGGTGAAATAAATACATATGTACATTTATATACATGGTATATTTACAGTAGTATTTTTGATTTTTTTAATTTTGTTCTTTTTATTTTGTTTTTGTTTTAATTGTTTTTATTTTTATTTATTTACTCCATATCACATAGGATATTTACAAAATTTTTGAAAATTACTTTTATTTATTTATAAGGCTAAATGAATAAAAGATGGATGTTTTATATACATGATGACTATATACAAGGGTGATGTTTTTGTTTTCTTTTTAATTTTTCTATTTTTATCTTGTTTTTATATTTAAATATATACAAATATTTACAAACCTCTTTTAATCTATTTTTGGGAGGAAAATATTTTTATTTTATTTACATCAATATTTACACACATGAGCCCCTATCTCCCCCTACTTTGATTTTTATGCGGTCAGGCCCATGCTGAGCCCTCCCTTGGGTTAGGTTGCTCAATATTTATTCTAAATATTTCCCTCTTTTTCTTTTTACTTATTATTCTTTTATTTTTGCACAAAAACATGCTAATTATTAAACTTTATACAATGCATGCTTTTGATAATTATTTGTATTTACATGAATATACATGCATTTGCAAAGGTTTTTATAGCTAAAATATAAGAATAAAGAGTGATGAATGGGTATTCATCACTTATCTCCCCCTACTTTATTCCTTGTCGATCAAATCAATTCTTGACTTGGTCTCAGGATTTAGGGTCGTAAAATACTTATTCTTTTTCTTTTCTTTTCTTTATTCTATGGATTTGGCCTTAAAATGGTATTTTATAATTTTTTATACAATAAAGAATGGATGTTAATTTATCCAAATTAAGGCTATTTACATGCATTAGCTAGGGCTTTTAAGGTCAAAATGATAGAATAAAGATGATGAAATGGAGATTCATCACAGCTCCACGTGTGGCGATGATATTTTAGCTGGACGCTCCAGATTAGACTTCAGATCAAGATTGGACGGCTGGCATGCGGTGCATCCAACGACGGAGATCCAACCTAGGGGTAATGCGCGATCCAACGGTCTTGGATCCCCCTTAAGAACAGGGATGAAGAAGGCACATGTCGAGCTTCGATCGATGGTGTGGCGCTACTCCGACCACCTGGAGCTGCTTCGAAGGCTGCAAAATGGAGCTGGAGGATCCCCCTATAAGCTGGTAGCTTCGAAATAGGCTGGAGGTCACCAGAGCCTTCCCACGACGTTGGAGGAGGTGAGAAGCTCTAGGAACCTACGATCATGCTCAAAACTGCTCCCAGGTGTTGTTCTGCTCCAGGTTACTACGAAAAGGGTGAAAGGGTCAAGGGCAACTGCCTCGACCCTATAGAGGGGGTAATGGAGGCGTAGGGAGTTGAAGCGGCGGTTTGCTCCTGCGAGGCGATGGAGAGGAGCACCGGATATTGATCTGGGGGAGATCAGTTGATATGGAGTAGGGCGATGATGAATCTCCATTTCATCATCTTTATCTGTCATTTTAGCCTTAAATACCCTATCAAATTCATGTAAATACCATTAATTTGTACATTTTAACTTTCATTCTTTGTTGTATAAATACTGTATAAAAATTGTTTTTAATGTAAAAATTATACAATAGAGAAAATAAAAGAAAAGGAATGAAATGCCAAAGGTATTTTATGACCCACAACCCCCAGAACAAGTCAAGAATTGATTTGGTCAACAAGGAATAAAGTAGTTGGAGATAAGGGCCAAAATACCTCAAAAATTACATTCTTTAATTCATCAATAATTTATTTTGACACCTATTTTATTATTTATTATAAATACCTTAAGTAATAAAATCCTCAACATGAATGTTGTATATAAAAATGTAAATGAAAATACAAATATGAGTTCATATAAAATAATAAACAATGTTCATTTTATACACAAAATAAAAGGTTGTAAACCAAACTTCTCAGACATGTATCTCCCAAATAAAAAACTGAAAATGTATCAAAATCGCCTTTAATTATATATAACTTTTCATAAGCTATTTAATGAAGGTGGTTTCATTCAAATCGGAGTTAAGGTGTGAAAGTTTGGGTTTGGACCTCTATTGTATTATATACCTGTATAAAAGATTCATTTTATTTATTCTTTATTATTTTTATAATTTTATATTGTTATAATGTTACAAATATTACTTAGAATATATGTTCATATTAAAACTAGAATTAAAACATAAATAAAATATTAAATAAAATGAATATATAAAATACATAGGTAAAATACCTATATTTATACATGTATATAATAAAAATGGAAACCATTCTTTATTCTTTTATTATCTTAAAAATACTATTTATATTCCATTAAAAATCCAGAAATAAAATAAAAAAGAAAATACATTAGATATAAATAATGTATATAAATACATAAAAGAAATACCTATACATATACCTACATATTCAATAAACCTATTTATTTAAGTGTATATATTATAACATAAAAATATAACTAAGTATACAAAAATAAGTTATAAATATATAAAATAATAAAATTAAAAAAAATAAAAAATTACAATAAAATAAAAATACACAATATAGGTAAATATACTTGTAAATAGAACCCTAAAAGTAACTTATAATTAAATATATCTAAAAAATAAATAAAAATAATAGAAAAATACTACAGAAAAAATATTTTTTTTATTCTATAACTTTCTTTTAATAAAATAATATACTATTTAATATTGAATTTATAGACATTTTTGGGTTGGTTTTTCCTGGTTGGTACACGTGGACCAACCATGGCTCTCCTTTAGTTGAC